>QXEO01000535.1:473725-919811 GCA_007115705.1 Dactylis glomerata
CATTGTGTTCCTAAGAAAGGAGGTATGACTGTTGTGCCTAATGAGAATAACGAGCTTATTCCTCAAAGGGTAGTAGTTGGTTATAGGATGTGCATTGATTATAGGAAGGTAAACAAAGTTACCAAGAAAGATCATTACCCTTTACCGTTTATAGATCAGATGTTAGAAAGGTTGTCTAAGAAGACTCATTTTTGTTTCTTTGATGGTTATTCTGGTTTTTCTCAAATTGCTGTTAAGAAGGATGATCAAGAGAAAACCACTTTTACTTGTCCTTATGGAACTTATACTTATAGACGTATGCCGTTTGGTTTATGCAATGCTCCTGCTACTTTTCAAAGATGCATGTCTGCTATTTTTCATGGCTTTTGTGAAGAAATTGTGGAGGTCTTCATGGACGATTTCTCCGTCTATGGAACTTCTTTTAATAATTGTTTGCACAACCTTGATAAAGTTTTGCAGAGGTGTGAAGAAACTAACCTTGTTCTTAATTGGGAGAAATGCCACTTTATGGTAAATGAAGGAATTGTCCTTGGTCATAAAATTTCTGAAAGAGGTATTGAAGTTGACAGAGCAAAAGTGGAGGCAATTGAGAAAATGCCCTGTCCCAGAGATGTTAAAGGTATTCGTAGTGTTCTTGGTCATGCTGGTTTTTATAGGAGGTTTATTAAGGATTTCTCTAATATTTCAAAGCCTCTTACTAATCTTCTTCAAAAAGATGTACCATTTGTCTTTGATGATGATTGTAAGGAAGCTTTTGAAACTCTTAAGAAGGCTTTAACTACTGCTCCTATTGTTCAACCACCTGATTGGAATTTACCTTTTGAAATTATGTGTGATGCTAGTGATTTTGCTGTTGGTGCTGTTCTTGGACAGTGCGTTGATAATAAGTTGAATGTTATTCATTATGCTAGTAAGACTCTTGATGCTGCTCAGAAGAATTATACTACTACTGAGAAAGAGTTTCTTGCTGTTGTTTTTGCATGTGATAAGTTTAGATCTTACATTGTTGATTCTAAAGTTACTATTCATACTGATCACGCTGCTATTAGATATCTTATGACTAAGAAGGATGCTAAGCCTAGGCTTATTAGATGGGTGTTGCTTTTACAAGAGTTTGATTTGCATATCGTAGATAGGAAAGGTGCTGAAAATCCTGTGGCTGACAACTTGTCTAGATTGGAAAACATTTCCTTTGATCCTGTTCCTGTTAACGATAGTTTTCTAAATGAACAGTTGGCTGCAATAAATGTAACTTCGCGAGACCTTCCTTGGTATGCTGATTATGCTAACTTTATTGTTTCCAAGTATTTGCCTCCAACCTTCACAGCTCAGCAAAGAAGAAATTTCTTCTATGATTTGAGGCATTATTTTTGGGATGACCCACACTTATATAAAGAAGGAGTTGATGGTATTATGAGAAGATGCGTACTGGAATATGAGCAACAAGAGATATTAAGAAAATGCCATAGCAGCGCCTATGGAGGGCATCATGCTGGAGATAGAACCGCGCAGAAGGTTCTACAATCAGGTTTTTATTGGCCAACCCTCTTTAAAGATGCCAGAAGGTACGTTTTATCTTGTGATGAATGTCAAAGAGTTGGTAATATTTCTAGACGCAATGAAATGCCTATGAATTACACTCTTGTTATTGAACCGTTTGATTGTTGGGGATTTGACTTTATGGGTCCTTTTCCTCCTTCAAAAGGCTATACCCATATACTTGTTGCTGTTGATTATGTTACTAAATGGGTAGAAGCCATACCTACAAAGAGTGCCGATGGTGAGACCTCGTTGAAAATGCTTAAGGATGTTATTTTTCCTAGGTTTGGTGTGCCTAGATATCTTATGACTGACAGAGGTTCTCATTTTATTCACGGTAGTTTTAGAAAAACTCTTGCTAAATATGATGTCAATCATAGAATTGCTTCTGCTTATCATCCCCAAACTAGTGGGCAGGTAGAGCTTTCAAATAGGGAGATCAAGTCTATCTTGCAGAAGACTGTCAGCAGATCTAGGAAAAACTGGGCTAGTAAGTTGAATGATGCTTTATGGGCTTATAGAACTGCTTATAAGAACCCCATGGGTATGTCTCCTTATAAGATGGTTTACGGAAAAGTGTGTCACTTGCCCTTAGAATTAGAACACAAAGCTTTTTGGGCAGTGAGAGAGCTGAATAGAGATTTTAAACTAGCTGGTAAGAAAAGGTTGTTAGATTTGAGTTCTCTAGATGAGTGGAGAAACGAAGCGTATGAGAATGCCAGACTTTTCAAAGAGAAAGTCAAGCAATGGCATGATAAGAGAATTCTTAAGAGAGAGTTTCATGTTGGTGAGAAAGTTCTATTGTATAGGTCTCGTCTCAGATTTTTTGCAGGAAAATTACTTTCAAAATGGGAAGGACCATATGTTATAGTGGAAGTGTACCGCTCAGGTGCTATTAAGATTGCTTCATTGAAAGATGACTCTACACAAGTGGTGAATGGGCAAAGACTCAAACATTATATTTCTGGAGATTCTTATAATGAAGATGTTGATGTTATTGAAACAGTTTCTCCGGAAGAATTCATCCAAGACAAATTGCAGGTACCTGCAGAGTTCGTTTTCAAATAGGTAACAGTTCTAGTTAGAGAAGTTTCGCGAAAAGCTCTTCCTTTAATATTTTTGCTGTTTTTACTAAATATTAAAAATCACAAGACGAAAACGGGCAGGAAAAAGAGTCCGTGTGTCTCTCACACACAGGTGGCGCGGGTCCACCCCTGGCCGCGCCACCTAGGTGTGAGAACACCCCGGAACTCGTTTCCGTCCCGGTTTCCTCTTGTGACTTCGTTTCGATGTATAATTTTCGCCTATTTAACCCCCCGGAGTTCCCGAGGTCTGTATATCGTTTTCTCGTCGTGTTTGTTTCGAGCTGTTTCTGTCAGGAGTTGATCTTAAGCTTGGGGGAGCCATGGCCTCTTCAAGCGATGACAAAGGCAAATTCATCATCAGTTTAGGCATCCCCTTGGCTTGTTCCAAGCTTGGGGGAGTGCCGCGGTATCACATCATTACCTTTTGCTCATTTACTTTTCACGTAGTGTCATATCATGAATAGAGAAGTTATCTTATAGAATAGTTTGCAGTTTGGAAGTATCCTCCTTAGTTGGTTATCTATGTATCCCTTGGTGTGAGTTGCGGTAATGAAATATTAATGAGAAGTTTTATCATTTACTTTCCGCACACTTTATGTTAGTTTGCAATCTCTCTTGTATGACTAGTATTGTTGATTGGTATTGGTATCACCTTGGGAGCATGAGTAAATTTAGTTGGTTTTGGCAAACCTAGCTTGGTCAGTAGTAAACTTTACCTTGAGGTTTGAGTAGAAAAGAATAAAGAAGTGCTTGTAGTTACATCACTTCAGTTTTCCCTTATGTTTGGCTTATAAGCATTGTTATTCTCAAAGTTAAAATCATTGTACCTTCAAGGGAGTTTGCATGATTGTTCTTATTATATGTATGTTTGTTTGTTTCATGCAACTCTTATGCTTGCTACCCAGCCTTGCTAGCCAAAAACCTGTACTGAGAGGAAATACTTCTCGTGCATCCAAATTCCCAAAAGCCCAGTCACTTCCAAAGAGTCCACTATAAATTCCTATGCATGGTATTTCAAGCCATTCAAAGTAAATTTTCATGTGCTACCTTTCAAAAACCTTCAAACATTTCTCATTTTGTGCCACTGTTTTTAGCTCATGAGGACGTAGTGGATGGGTTTGTTATCTTCCATACTAAATTAAGTACCCCTCGACTAGGCAGCTTCATCTGCTCGTCATTAATTTTGCAAGGGAGCTGGTCAGACCATTATAATCTCAAAAAGAAAAGAAAAGAAAAAGAAGCACTCCTCCATGGTATGTGAAAGTTGGTTGGCACCCGATGGAATCGGCTAGCCGTGGTTTGAGAAAGGAAAAAGGTGGGGAGGAGTGCAAAGCTATAAAAGAGCACCAATGTGCCAATTAATCAAACATCTCAGAACCGCTCTCACTTGTTTAGTATGGAAGATATCAAGAACTCTGTTGCTAGTCGTTGACAAAAGCAACCACCTCTCAAAATAACTTTTTACCTCTGTTTTGCAAATGAAAAGCTCTAGCACATGTTTAATCCCTGCTTCCCTCTGCGAAGGGCCTATCTTTTACTTTTATGTTGAGTCAACCTATTTCCCTCTATCTCAAGCAAGCATTTGAGTTGTTATGTTTCATTCATCCATATGTTGATTCGTTTAATCATGTTTACTATCTTCCTTGTTTTGTATAATGCTTTTGTCTGAAGGAATATATCTTTGAAAGCTTTCTATGAATGCAAAAGTTTATTTTGTTGAGCATATGGTCTTTGCTATATTATCTCTGTTTTAAAAGGCTCTGTTCAAAAGAAAGAATAGCTTGTTCATCATTCTTTGACCAAGAACTAAGGTTTTCCATTGCCAATTATAGTTTACCTTGTGCATCTTTACATGTGATTCCCTTTTACCCATTGCAAGTCTATATCTTATAAAGGGAAGTTGCTGTCTATTATAACTTGTGCCTTGGTGAATGTGATGCTTCTTGTTCGTATTTTGATTATCGACACTTCACTCCATAAACTTGTGGTCATGTTTACCGAGTTTAGTTTTCGCTTGGGGACAAGCGAGGTCTAAGCTTGGGGGGGTTGATACGTCCATTTTGCATCACTATTTTGTATCATAATTTACTGTTATTCATTGATATATTTCATATTTAGAGTTGATACTTATGTTATTTCCCTTGTTTCCACATGTTTGATGATCATCGGAGGATTTGCTGCCGGAGTCAGGATTCTGCTGGAAAAAATGACCATCAAGGGACCATATTTTGAAGATCAGGAAAATTCCAGAAAAATACCAGGAAATTATATTTTCCCAGAAGACTCAGGAAGCCAGAAGGAGGAGTCGAGAGGAGCCAGGGGGCCCACACGCCAGGGTGGCGCGGCCTGACCCCTGGCCGCGCCAGCCCTGTGTGAGGCCGCCCTGGCCCACTTCTGGTCTCGCCCCTTCGCGTACTTCATCGGCCCCGAAAACCTAAGTCAAGGGGGCTCAGAGTTAGACACAGCCGCCTCTGCGGGGCGGAGAACACCAGAGAGAGAAAAGTTCTCCGGCAGGGAGAAATCTGCCAGGGAAATTCCTTCCCGGAGAGGGGAGATCGTCGCCATCGTCATCACCATCACATCGGACTTCATCGGGATCATCATCGTCATCATCTCCATCACCAGCACCTTCATCTCCACCATCACCACGCCATCCCGCTGTAACATCTTGAGTTGGATCTTGTTATATTCATAGGGGAAACTTTCCCGGTGTTGATTACTCTTGTAGTTGATGCTATTGAGTGGAACCGCTGAATTAAGGTTTATGTTCAGATTGTTATTTACCATTATTTCACCTCTGATCATGATCCATATGATGTCTTGTGAGTAGTTCGTTTAGTTCTTGAGGACATGGGAGAAGTCAAGATGTTAGTAGTGAATTATTGTTGAGAAATATTTAATGGTTTGATATTGTTGTGGTGCTATTTCACTAGTGGTGTCATGTGAACGTCGACTACATGATACTTCACCATTTATGGGCCTAGTGAGATGCATTGTGTATTTGGCTACCGATTGTGGGGTTGCTGGAGTGACAGAAACCTAAACCTCCGTTGGAAAACCATTGCACCAGGGAGCGTAGGATCTTAGAGTTTAAGGATGTGGTTAGATTTATCTTAATTACTTTCTTGTATTTGCGGATGCTTACAAGGGGTATAATCACAAGTGTGTATTTATCCTAGTAAGGGTAGTGCGCTAGCACAGGTTCACCCCCATAACACCTATCAAACCAATAAAGACTATTGGCTTTATGAAGCGAAAGCTCTTGACAGAAACTCCCGTGTGTCCTCGAGAACGTTTGGTTATTATAAGTACACAACCGGCTTGTCCTTTGCTGAAGAAAGGATTGGGCCACTTGCTGCAATTGTTACTACTGTTTTTTATTTACTCGCACTTTATTTACTCGTATTACCAAATACCCCTGAAAACCTGTTTGCTAGTATTTACAGTGATTCCTTGATCAAAACCGCTCGTCAACACCTTCTGCTCCTCGTTGGGTTCGACACTCTTATTTATCGAAAGTACTACGATACACCCCCTATACTTGTGGGTCATCAAATGTGCGTGCGAAACTCCCCTTGCAGAAGTCTTCTTTTTCCCCGACAACGGCGCCAGAAAATTGTTGCTTGTTGTGGCACGGTTGATGTGAATCACCGTCCAATTGGGAACCCCAAGAGGAAGGTATGATGAGTAAAGCAGCAGTTTTCCCTCAGTAAGAAACCAAGGTTTAATCGTCCAGTAGGAAAAAGCCAAACTCCAGAAGGTGATACTTGCTAGCCTAGTGACACTCCAACAAGGGCGCCATTTACGATAACGTGTTAGCGCGTCTTCAACTAGTAGCAATGTGGAACCTGCACACAACACAACCAAATACTTTGCTCCCAACTTACGATGAGGTTGTCAATCTCACCGGTTTGTTCTAAACAAAGGAATGAGCGTATCGAGTGGAAAGCAATAGTAGTATGCGAGTAAACTAAACAGTGCGAGTAAAGTAAACAGGTGATAGCAATATAAAGGAAATAGGACTGGGGTCCACAGTTCACTAGTGGTGTCTCTCCATAAGATAAATAACGACATGCTGGGTAAACAAATTACAGTTGGGCAATTGATAGAACAAAGATAACGTGAATATGTCGAGAGGATCACTGTGAGATTTACTGTGGGCATTACAACAAGATACATAGACCGCCATCCAACTGCATCTATGACTAATAATCCACTCGCGGGGCATCAATCCGAGAACCCCACAAGTATTAAGTTGTGAACAACAGATAACTGCATTAAGCAAAGTGTGTAATGTAAACAAAGCATATGCCCTTGGACATAAGAATGTTATTTTCTCCCTAGTGGCAACAGCACATCTACAACCTTAGAGGTTTCTGTCACTCCCCCAGATTAAATAGAGGCATGAACCCAACTATCGAGCATAAATACCCCCTCTTGGAGTCACTAGTATCTACTCGGCCAAGATAGCTACTAACAACGGAGAGCATGCAAGATCATAAACAACATAGAGATAACATAAGATAATATTCAGCACATCAATCATAACACCAATATTCATCGGATCCCAACAAACACAATATATAGAATTACATAACGGTGATCTCGATCATGTAAGGCAGCTCACGAGATCTAAACATGAAGCACATGGTGGAGAATACAACCAACTAGCTACTGCTATGGACCCATAGTCCAAGGTAGACTACTCACTCATCGCGCCGGAGGCAAGCATGGCGATGAAGAAGACCTCTGGTGGCGATTCCCCTCTCCGGTAGGGTGTCGGGAAGAGCTTCTGGACCCTCCCGATCTCGGGTCGACGACGGCGGCGGATCGCGATGTGTTTCTAGAAAATTGATCGGGTACTTAGGTTTTTCCCGTTGGGGGGTCTTTATAGGCGAAGGGGCATCGTCAGAAGTGGACCGAGGCGGTCTCACACATAGGGGCGCGGCCAGGGCCTGGGCCGTGCCGCCCTACTGTGTGGCCGGCCTGTGGCCCCTCTCCGTCTCCTCTTTGGTTCTCTGGAAGCTTCGGTAAATTTCTGGATGTCTGGCTTTTGTTTTGTCCAATCCCGAGAATATTTCCTGTGTAACTTTTCTGAAACACAAAAACAGCAGAAAACAGGGAACTAGCACTGTGGCATCTCGTTAATAGGTTAGTTCCAGAAAATGCATAAAAACATCACGAAGTGTAACAAAACACTAAGCAAATGGTGTAAAAACAAGTATGGAGCATCAAAAATTATAGATACGTTTGAGACGTATCAGTATTTCTTAAATATTTCAGGATACCTTTAACCACATTCCAATGACTCATACCAGGGTTACTTTGATAACGGCTCGTCAAGCTGAGAGCCAACACTACATCAGGTCTAGTACTTTGCACAACATACATGATGGAGCCTATGGCAGAGGCATAGGGGATGTTAGACATCTCACTCTTCTCTTTCTGTGTTGCTGGGCTTTGAGTCACACTCAACGATATGCCCTTGACAACTGGTAAACCTTCCTTCTTGGAATTTTCCATACTAAACCTCTTCAAGACCTTGTCAAGGTAAGTACTTTGACTCAATGCTAATAGGCGCCCAGATCTATCTCTATAGATCTTGATGCCTAATACGTATACAACTTCACCCATATCTTTCATTGAAAAGTTGTTGTTTAAGTATTTCTTCACACTGTTGAGCATTTGCACATCATTCCCTATCAGTAATATGTCATCCACATATAGTACCAAGAATGAAACTGAGCTCCCACTCATCTTCTTGTAAATGCAGGACTCTTTAATGTTTTGGACAAATCCAAAACCTTTGAAGACCTCATCAAAACAATGATTCCAGCTTCGAGATGCTTGCTTTAGTCCATATATGGACCTTTGAAGCTTGCATACCTTATTAGCATCCTTAGGATTGACAAAACCCTCTGGTTGTACCATGTACAATTCCTCTTCAATGTTGCCATTGAGAAAGGCGGTTTTGATGTCCATCTGCCATATTTCATAATAGAAATAAGCAGCAATAGCTAATAAAATCCGAATTAACTTTAGCATCGCTATGGGAGAGAATGTCTCATCGTAGTCAACTCCTTGAATTTGTCGGGAACCTTTCGCGACAAGCTGTGCTTTGTAGACGGTTACATTGCCGTCTGCGTCAGTCTTTTCCTTAAAGATCCATTTATTCTCAATGGCCTTTCGGTCGCTGGGAATGTCTACCAAGGTCTGGACTTGGTTGTCATACATATACCTTATTTTGGATTTCATGGCTTCTAGCCATTTCTCAGACTCAGGTCCTTCCATCGCTTTCGTGTAGGTAGCAGGTTTGTCTTGGTCAGTCAACATGACCGAGAGTACAGGATTCCCAAACCACTCTAGGGATTTGCGGATTCGTGCTGACCTGTGTTTAGTCTGCTTAGCGAGAACACCCTAATTTTCATTAGGTGCCCCTTCTTCCTCTTTGATAGAGGGCACATCAGAAATTGCTTCCGTTGCGCTACTCGGTATTTCGAGTGAGGGGTCGTTGATCTCGTCAACCTCAACTTTCCTTCCATCCATTTCTCTCATGAGAAACTCTTTCTCAAGAAAGTGTCCAGTCTTGGCAACAAAAGTCTTGCCTTCGGCTGGGTGGTAGAAGGTATACCCAAGGGTCTTCTTTGGATATCCTACAAAGATGCATTTTTCCGCTTTAGTTTCGAGTTTGTCAGGTTGTAACTTCTTTACATATGCCTCACAACCCCAAACCATAAGAAATGACAACTTAGGCTTCTTGCCATGCCATAGCTCATATGGTGTTGTCTCCATGGACTTGTACGGCGCCCTATTAAGAATGAATGCAGCCGTTTCTAACACATAATCCCAAAATGATATCGACATGCAGAGAGAAACATCATGGACCTTACACTATCGAGCAAAGTGCAGTTACGTCATTCAGACATGTCGTTACGTTGCGGCATTCCAGCTGGCGTACGTTGTGATACAATTCCACATGCCCCGAGATGCGCCTCAAACTCCAAAACTCAGATACTCGGCCCCTTGGTCAGAACGAAGGTGCTTGATCTTTATATCGAGTTGATTTTCGACCTCTTTCTGAAATTCCTTGAACTTTTCAAAGGTTTCAGACTTATGATTCATCAAATAGATATACCCATATCTACTCAAATCATCAGTAAAGGTCACAAAGTAACGATAACCATTGCACGTAGCGACGCTCATTGGTCCACACACATCTGTATGTATGGTTCCCAACAGGTCGGACGCCCGTTCAACAGTCCCGGTGAACAGAGTCCTAGTCATTTTGCCTAAAAGGCACGGCTCGCATGTATCAAAGGAATCAAAATCCAATGAGCCAAGAAGACCATCATTATGGAGCTTCTTCATGCGTTTTATGCCAACATGAACAAGACGGCAATGCCATATATACGTGTCATTATCATCACTATGCTTGCATCTCTTAACATTCACACTGTTAATATGTGTAACAAGATCCAAAATATATAAACCATCACGAATAGGCGCATGAACATAGAAAACACCATCTTTAGAAATAGAACAACCATTTGTTACAGACTCAAAATGGTATCTGTCTAGTGATAACCGAGACCCACTCACAATATTCATGCTCAAAGCTGGAACGTAATAACATTTATTCAAAACTAATATCATCCTGGAGGGAAGCCGCAGATGCAGAGTGCCTTCAGCCATGACGTCCAAACGTTGACCGTTGTCGACCCGCATCGTCACCTCATTCGTCTCCAAGTACCGCTTATTCCTCAGATCCTGCTGGGAATTACAGATGTTAGCAACAGAACCGGTATCAAATACCCATGTGTTACTACGGGCACTTGTAAGATAGATATCAATTATATGTATATCAAATATACCTTTCTCTCTCGCAACTACCTTGCCGGCCTTCTTGTCTTCAAGGTACTTGGGGCAATTGCGCTTCCAGTGACCATCCCTCTTGCAGTAGAAGCACTTGACTCCGGGCTTTACCTTGGGCGCCCTAGGAGGACCAGCAACACGTTTGTTGTCCTTCTGAGGCTTCTTGCCCTTTGGACCCTTTGTCAACTTGCCAGACTTCTTGAAGTCCATAGTCTTGTTGACCAGCAACACATTGTGCTCCTTCTTGATTTCCACCTCCGCAGCCTTGAGCATAGCAAACAACTCTGAAAGGGACTTAGTCATCCCTTTCATGTTGTAGTTTAGGACAAATCCCTTGTAGCTAGGGGCAGCGACTGCATCACCCTATCAATCGCAAGCTCGTCTGGAATCTTGCATTCCAGGGCGTTTAGGCGTTGAACGTAGCCAGACATTTTGACCACATGCTCGCTCACACAGCTGTGTTCGTCCATACGG
Organism: Dactylis glomerata; assembly: GCA_007115705.1. Lineage (NCBI taxonomy): Eukaryota > Viridiplantae > Streptophyta > Magnoliopsida > Poales > Poaceae > Dactylis > Dactylis glomerata. Next base: position 484,696 of record QXEO01000535.1, read on the forward strand.
GAGGAGAAGAACAGCTCGGAAGCTTTGTACCTCTCAGCCCATGCCTAAGGTGCAAAAACGGCTTTGAGATTAGTGATTATCTCAAATGTGCTCATCTTTTCAAAGCGCTTTTGCAGATCAGACTCCATGGCGAACAACATTCCACTCTGGACGAACGAGGCATCTTCCACCTTGGTTAGGTAGACAACCTGGTCATCCTTGGAGGCGTCTGACTTGGGCATAGCACCCACGGAGGCATCAAGAACATACCCCATCCTATGGGGAGCGAGCATGATCCTCAATGTGCAAAACCAAGTAGTGGAGTTTGAACCATCGGTTTTCAGTTTTTCTTCCTCAAGGAATGCACCTAGGTTGAAAACAGGGCGAGACATCTAAAATGGATTTGCAAACACACTTAGACATTGTTCATAATACGAGTTCATTTTGCTTATTAATTCAAATTGATGCAAACTAGGTGAAGTCCCACTTAAACTAACATCCCTCAAAGTTGTTTTAGTGATTACACGATCTCAATTCACTACACCACCCCCGATCGTCACGGCTGATGGTATAGCTGCAAAGGTAGACTGGGTCTTTTCAATCACAATCAACATGTGACTCGTGCTTAACCTTTCGGTCATTTGTGTTTTGAGGCCATGTCTTCACACGCTAGTTCTCGCCAACACAACCTTAGTGTATGTGCGGCACATAAATGGCTTGTACCAACGCCTTATGCGAGCTTCAATATGCTTGCCCCCGATCGTCACAGCCGGCTTCATAACTAAGAACTTTGGTGGCAATTGCTCCATTAAGGGGAAACACTTCTGTTGGAATTTTGATTCGAGGGATCATCTTAAAATTGCTACCGTCGCTATACTGATTAATATAAACAAGTTTTAAGATTACTTTGCCCTTTTGCAAATTTTAAGTTAGACCCTTATACTTATCCTTTGCAAGTTTTACGCGGCGGCTAGGGCTATGCAAGGAAGAAACGCTTCTTAACCTACGAGTATGCAACCACAACGGTGATTCACTAATTGTTTCTTTAACCCCCGCTAAGGGCCCTCCATTGCAAAAACCATGTACACTAAAGAGGAGAAACTGACACCCTCCAAGCCACTTGTACGATGCAAGTCATACGTCAGTTGTGGAACCAGTCTCGCGCAAGATTACGTGTAATGTCGGTCGCGGGCCGCTTGCAATCCATCAATACTGCAGACATGAACAAATTCAAATAAAAGGGTAACAATAAGAAAATCAACGCCTGCATCCACGATGCGTTCTAACCATACGAGTACAACTATGCATAGATCGGCTCTGATACCACTATTGGGATCTGAAGCAGAAAACATAAAAAATCCTACACCCATAGCCCATGATCTATCTACGTAGTTGAACAGTTTACGGTAATAGCGACATAATTCATACCCTTGAAGACTGAGTGTGCGGGAATGTTCCCGCAAAAATGTAGTCGATGAAGACAACCAAAGCCGACCTCAAGGTCGTGTAGTTGTACAAGTCGAAGAAGACCAGCACCACACAAGTGGTGCCTCCCAGGGATTACACACGTACGATGTATAAACATCATCCGGGCTCTGGTCCAGCAGAGCAGTGGAAGAAGGTGGATTTCGACTGGAAATTCGGTAGCGCGACGGCGTTCGGCACGAGAGGTTTCCTTCAACCCGCTGACACAGCTCCAAACATGGGAGCCAAGTCAGGAGGAAGAGAGGAATAGGAGGGAATGAATTATTCCAAGGATCTCCTAGGGGGGTTTATATAGTGGGGAGAGGGGGTAGGTAGCCACCAGCCCTAGGGGTAAACCCTAGGCCGGTTGCCCCTCCCTTGACTGCCGCCGGCCCCTAGGGGAAAACCCTAGGGCGCCTGGCCTAGTTGGCCCTAGCCGGCGTAGCCTATGGGCCTAGCCCATTTTCCCTTTTTCCGCTTTTCTTTATTTATTAACTAATTAATTTACTTTTAATATTTAATTACTTTAATTAAATAATAAACACATTAATCAATTAAGTCCTTGGCATAATTCCTTCACCGATACAACTTTGATAAAGTCTAGAATGTTTTTGGTGTCTCTGGAACCTTTCTGATATTGCTCGGAACTTTTCTGGATACCTCCCTATGACTTCAAGTAATTCCAAATCTACCCCTAAGCATCATATACCCTTAAGTGTGACACCCTACGGGTCGAGGAACACGCCAGACATGATCGAGACCACTCTCTGATCAATGATCAACAATCAATTCTGGAAAACCGTGATGAGCTCTGTGCATTCCACGAAACTCTTCGTTGATCCGTAAACGTTGTATCCCATTCCCTTTTTCATGCGATACTAGATCTTGTCAGAGGTCAGATCACCAATATCACTATATCGTGTTCACCCTCGTCTGACAAGTCTTTTAACTCGTCCATGACATTGCATCCTCCGTGACCTAGTCATACGCTTGCAAGCTTCGTAGATGCAATTTTCACCGAGTGGGCCCAGAGTATCTATCTATCACGCGGATGGACAAATCCCGCTCTTGGTGCACACGCCTCAACCTACTCCTTTGGCATACCCAAGAGACATCTTTTTCTGTCAATCCTGCTACGGTAGAGACGATTGATGCAATCAAAGCTGCCTCCAGATGTAGTGATTAGATGTGACCTCATGATCTAAGGAATAGGTTACTTTGTTTCTTAGTTAGATGCAATGCTGAACTTGTGACTGATGTAATTGCATTAATAGTGCTTTGGGTGTGTGTCCATCATGTCAAAACATGACCTCAATGTTCATTGTCGTATTTGCCCATGATCAGAAAACCTTGATCATCAGATGACACATGACCTGGTTAGCTAGAGGTAACCAGGGACCTGTTTATTTATATGCCACACATGTACTAATGTTTCCACTTAATACAGTTATAGCATGACATAATATTATGAACAAATGAGATATGGCACAAAAAATACAATTTATTATTTGCCTCTAGGGCATATCTCCTTCACTACGGGCTACGCGGGGCTGCCGGCGATAATCGCTCGTCCGATGTGTGACGGTGGAGTCTTGTAGGTCTGATGAAAACAAAGGAGGTAGGGTGGAGGCCCTAGTGGTCTTCTTTTAGCTAACTCGCCGATTAGTCTGCTGGTCGTCCAAAATCTTGCAGTCGATGAGTTTCGGATGCCTTCGCTTCCGGTCTTCACAGATTGGCATATGTGCTCCTGGACCTTTGACTGGATAGATCCGGTCATGCACGCTCCCAACTTTCAGCCCATGGGGCTTCAAGGTGGCGTGTCGTGAAGCCCTGCTTTCCGTTGACACCATGGGACATGTTGACGCTTGTGATTTCCATGGTGTTGGCAAAGATGGGGAATATCAAGACGACTATGATTGGAATACCAGATGGACTCGATGGCTCGGACTAAGTCAGAGGCTGCTATTGGCGGGAGGAGAGTCTTGGATGCGATGAAGGCATTGCTTCATAGGTTGTTGTGCGGGCATGGCTCCAGAACTTTGTTCCTTTCTGAGTCACACGTGAGGATGTGAGTCTAGTGATTGGTGCTTTGCAATAGTGGCCTCTGTGGGGCCGGCAAGACTCGTGGACTACATCTTTGGTGGTGCTCTTCGAGTACCGAGTTTCGATATCTATGGTGAAAACCCTAGGTTTGGCCTTCATTTGTTGTACGTGACAGTTGTTCCTTGTTGAAGGCATTGTCTGGAGAGTTCAGATTTTCTCCTAGGTGAAAACATGCAACCTTCGATTGAATGACAGCGGCGTTTGTGCACTGTTTTCCTTCTTGAAGGCATCGCTTTGGATTTTTGGAGAACCTATTCTGTATTCCTAAGTGTTGTATTGGTGGTTTGGGTCCGGCTGCTGTGTGAGGTATTGCTCACTGTGGTAGGATCTTTTTTCTTCTTCTTTCTTTTTCTTTGTGGATATCCTTAATGTTTCTGACTAATTTCTGATATTATTATTATGTTGGTGCAAAGGCTAAATGTAATTGGTATCTTCTTGATGTCCTTTATTGAAAAAAAGATACATTTTACTCCGTAGAGATTGCGGTGCATTGTTCACAGTGGGCAGTGCAGAGACTGACCCATGCGCATGGAGCTGCTTGCTTGGGCAGCGAAGCACGAAGTCACGGACGCGAGATGTCGCACGTACCGCGATCGCGATCCTTGCGTGCCCAGTCAAGATGGGATCGGGCCGGCCTGGACCTGGCCTTGGACCTGGCCCCGTGGCTCTAGGGCCAATTCTAGGGGCCATGGGTAGACCCATTCGGAGAAGTTCTTGTGGTCTTGCTGGCCCATTGGGTACCCAGGGCCGACCCAAAATTTAGTTTTAGTACATTATTTCTCAACTCTGTTTGCACAGGGAACATGTTTTAAAAGATATTATAAGAAGAAAAGAAATAATTACATAAGTGAATATGATAAGACAGAAATAAATAGGGATTGCAAAGTAAGCACAAGTCCAATTCCAACTCTTTTCATATCCAATACACAACAATTATCCAGATTTATTGACGACATTACAGATCTCGTGGACTAAATGTACATGCTTCAGTCATGATCACCTGCCGGCATACTACATGTACATGCTTCAGTCATCATCACGAAGAGAGTACCAGCAACTGGATACATGCTTCAGTCATCATCACCTGTATTTTACGGGTAATTAGATGTTAGTACATCCATGTCAAAAGCATGTACCGTATCAAACAACAATTGCCGCAACAAAACTACATATGAGGTTAATATGATGAGTTTCAGAAATTTCATAATGCAAACAGGATGATGCACACTCAGTGTAGAGGTAGTACAAAGATACAAAGTTATCACTCTCTTAATTAATCAAATGGGGCAAATCTTTTGCCCCGCCTTTTGTTTCAAAAAAAAAATGCACACTCAGTGTATAGAACCAAAATTCTGTTATATCAACTACACAAATTATGGTATGCTTGACGACACTGGCGGACCTTCTTGGAGGCTAAAAGGGGCCATGCCCCCCCCCCCCCCCCCCAACTCAACTAAAATTTACACAATACCACTTAGTATTTATAAGTTTTGACCATGTAAAATATAAAATATTTTAAATTAGCCCCCTCAACTTCTATGTAATGACTTTTGGCTCCTCCTACAATGATGGGCAAGGTCCGCCACTGCTTGACGAGTAACACGGGGCCATACAAAAAAATTCTAACTGAATCATGCTAACTGAAAATTTCTGCTAACATAAGAATCATGCTAACTGAAAATTTCTGCTAACATAAGAATCATGCTAACTGAAAATTTCTGCTAACATAACACTAGTAGAGAAAAGGCTATCCCTGGCACACCAAAATTGCTTATCTCTGGCGCATTTTGGTTCGCCAGCGACCTACATGCCGGCGGTAATGCTTACCGCTAGCGAATTTTATGGTGCGCTGGGGATAAAAAAATTACCGCTGGCGCATTTGGTATGTGCGTCGGGGATAACATTTTATCCCTGGCGAACTAGTGATAGGTGCGCCGGGGATAAAATTTCAGAAAATTCAAAAAAATTCAAAAAAGTCAAAAAAAAATCCAAAATATTTTAAAATTGTAAAAACCTAAATAATATGGAAAACTATGCATATATGATTTTTTTGACCATTTTATCACACCCAAAATCTTATCAAATTACACCAAAACAATGACTTCCCGTTTGGTCACCCATCCTCAAAGTACTCTGAGCCTAGCACACTTAACTTCCAAGTTCCATTTGCATGAGCTATCCCTACACCCGTTATACGTTATTGATACTATTACTCTTTAAGTCCTTATAATCATTATGTCTGTGAGTGTGAGAGTAGTGTGAGAGTGTGTGTATATGAGTATGTGAGTGTGAGTATGTGTGTGTTCAAAAATCCCGACAATCTCATAAAAATCTCAAGAAATCTCAAAAAATTCAAAAAATCTGAAAACATTTAAAATCCAAAATCTCAAAAAACACACGTAAATGATAAAGAATCCAAAAAATCTTAAAATCTTTTAAAAATCCCTAAAATCTTAAAATTTCATAAAACTAAAAGTGCAAAAAAATCCATTTTGCCTGTTGAATTTGAGGAATCTAAAAATTGCCGAAACGACCATAGGTCGTTAAATTCGGATGTAACTTTTCATTCTGATACTTTTTCGTATAAAAAACTTTTTAATCCGAGGTCGTATGCAAAAGTTATTGCGGTTTTACTATGGCATAACGCTTTTTTGCAAAATATATCAAAATTCAAGTTTTAAATTTTTTTTAATAACTAGAACACATAATATATGGAAATCTCAAAGTTTTTTATTTTTTTGATTTTTTTATCATTTTTTATTATTTTTTACAAAACTAGAAGGCGATCCACGGGGAAGGGGGTGGAGTGTGTGGCTGGAAATGAAGGGCCTTATCCCCGGCGCATTTGGCATGTGCGCCGGGGGTAAGACCCCTTATCCCCGGTGCATATGGGTGTGTTCGCCGGCGGTAATTTTTTGATTATTATCCCCGGCACATAAGCCTATGTGCGCCGGTGGTAAGCCCCCTTATCCCCGGCGCATCCCTAATCTATTCGCCGGGGATAACAATGGACAGGGGCCGGCCCATCCGGGGTGGGACCGTCCGGACTTATCCCCGGCGCATTTTGTTTTGATGCGTCGGCGGTGTGAGAATTATCGCCGACGCATAGAAGAGATGTTCGCCGGGGATAATTTTTACCACCGGCGCATATGGATGTGTTCGTCAGGGGTATTTTTACCACCGGCGCATAAAATATTAATGCGCCGGCAATAAGGAGGCTGGCTATAAGCAATTCTCTACTAGTGTAAGATTCAGTAAGCATAGCTACATGGCAACATATATCAAAGTAGTAACTACAATACATACCTTCCAAGCCCATAATGATGTCATGGATAGAAGCCACGATACGCTCAGTATTAGCATGGCGAGATCGGCGACGACCAGGAAGACGAAGAGCTCGGCGGCGACCGGAGACACACCAGGATCTGGGCGGCGACTGGAGACACACGGGACGGCGACCGCGAGTGAAAGGCAGCGCCGGCGGCGGCAGGGATGGACCCGGGGGGAGGGGGAGTTGGGGACGATACGGCGACTAGGTCACGCCGCCAGCGCTCAGACGGGGAGAGGTGTTCGGCTGTTCGCTCGAGGCTGATGTGCGTGGAGAGGTGGGTCGACCCCGTCCACCCATCGGGCCAGTCAAAGTCGGCCCTGTTGGCCCAAAAAAGGATCAAGGCCAACCCTTGCGACCCAATGGCCCCAAAAAAATGGGTCGGGCCAATGACCCAGCGGGCCGACCCACCCCAATCCCATCTTGAGTGCCCAGCCGGCGGCCGATCGTGTAGCTGCGCGGGGCACACGAGGGAGCTACCCGGTATTGCAATGATCAGCCGGCAGCCGTAACGACCATGGGACCGGTCCAGTCGTGATGTGGCCGGTGCACGCGTTGATGGCTTTGGCAGGCGTACTTGCTGCTGGCCTGCGATGGACAGTAGATCGGCAGCCGAGATGGTTTTAGCCTTTTAGGGTTGCGCAGCCAGTTTTCCCTCATCAATTGATCAAAAAAGTCTCAACACAGAAGCTTGCGTAGTTCCTGACGACACTCCATTTGCTGTACGTAGCCGCAGCTTGGGCTAGCTGTGGCGTTTTTACATATGGTAACCATTTACAGGGTAGTAGATTAGGTGCTGCCTGATGGAGTGGATTTCAAATTCCATGAAACACGAAGTGATAAGGTTACAGTCCAATAATGGAGGATTCCCTGGGCATTCGTTGACTTGGACAGAGCCACAGACGTCATGCCTTCAATTGCCAGGATCAGAGATTCAGCAGAAATAAATCGACTGTGCCTGAGGACCTCAGTAAAACGTACATATGCCAAGGTAGAAAAGGTAGCATCCAGGCATTAGGACCTTCTCCATTATTATTGGCGATGTGGACGGGACAAGGATGAGTAAAACAAGCCAGGACCACGGAGGCCATACTGGAGCATCACCCAGAGACATCCGGTCAGATTTTCTGGTCCACTGTCACCTTTTGCTGTGTGCATCAGGGATTACATCATACGAACTACAAAGCGTTAGGATCAACCTACCAGGTTTGCCACGGTAAATCTTTCCTCTCTCCTCCGTCGACATGGACATCGCTAAAACAACTTCTCCCTAAGCCCAGTGATGTGGGTCATGGTAATGAGCACAGGGATAGCTACGTACTCAGCTACGGTTGCGGGCTTCAAGGTGTTACCCTGGAGATGCACACGTTGTGGGTGTTCTACGTGTTGGTAGTGAACTTCGACAAGATAGCGAGGGAGAAAACTCCTAGTGGCCTTGAGCTGGATGTGTAACTGCCTTCGTACATGTTGCCGCTTTTCACCACAATCACCATTTCGGATTTCTCTCTGAGGATGAGATCTATTACATGCTCGAGTGAGGTTGAACTAGGCACGCAAAGTGGTGGTCTGGCCATTGAGAGAAGAGGCGCATCCATCTGAGAGAGAAAAAAAATAAAGGTGTTTACAATCACAGGAGAATACTAGGAAGAGGAAAACATCAAATATGATTGCATTCACATTGGAATATTAGCACGATTTCTTTTATAGATGGCACAAAATTTGAAAATGTGAGTATGAGAACAACTTATTGGTTTCTTGTAGTTAGCAATATTCCAGTACCAGTTGGCAATAGGGTTCAAAGGTTTTCTTAAGTAAGAGTGCAATGGTTAAGTCGTCAAGAGTGTCGTAGGCTAGACCAGACAGGGCCAGAAAATTCGAGTTAGATGAAACTTGAAAAAGTAAACTCCTTTTCATAATATGTACTTTCTTTCAATATTAAGCTTGGCTAAAATAACTACATTTATAAAACTTGAGCACAAAACCTGAAGTCCTAAACTAGCTGGTTTATCAAAATATTGTTATTAGTACTAACAGCAGTTTCAGTCGTCCAAATAGATTTTGTGCCCGGGCCAATGCTTCAATTGCTGATGCTGACTGGAGGAGACAGCCTACCTCGATACAATCGTGCCTGTGAACAATTCCAGTACAAGTTCCCCAGTCATTCACAAGAGGAACCGCAGAGTCTTCTAAGAATCGCATCACAACATTCTCCAAGATTAAGTCACCACATAAAGGTCTAATTTCCCGAAACGGAAGCATATACTTTTCAACGGGATCATTCAAGAGAATCTACAATGTCATTAGACAAAACTTCAGATAAAACCAAGTTGAAGTGAAGAATGGATATAAGATAGGAACGAAATGGCCATGCAACCTGTGGAAATACATGCGGTCTAAGAGGAGAGTTGGTGAATCCAGATAACGTTTCAACCTTTAGGGCCACCTGATATGAACAGAAACGAAGCTAACTTAGCAGTAATCATGTTCATTTAACTGTCAAACACAGCAGAAGTTACCATATCATCCTAGCAACCAGTCCCATCATCGAAAATTTAGCATGCAACTACAAACAAAAAAGAACATGCACTAGCTACTGTCACCTGGATTTTGTCCTGTACTTCACAAACAAGTCTGAGCAATAGTTACTGGTTAAGTCACCACACATAATAGGAAGGCAAATCGGTGTTCCCACAGTTTAATTAGTGAAACTAACAAAAGCTAGCAATAGTTGTTTCCAGATTAAAATAAGGAAATTAACAAGCTAGAGGTTTGAGCTGACTCTAACTTGTTAGATTAACTGTGACATTTTAATGGATGAAAAGGAAAAGAATGTGAATATGTGATCACAATCCACATTGCATTTGCAGAATATCATATTTGGAATATAGAGTAAAAGAAATAATTCTAGACACTTTGATAGCAATATAAGAAAATCAAGATCGAAATATAGAACAACAATTTCTATAGTTGCATGCTTATGACAAAGAATAAATTTCTCAAAGCAATTGACATTATATACAACACAAACACTAAAACTATTGTACAGAAAGAGACCTTGATAACAGAATAAACATACAACTTTGGCACAACTGTTTCCCAGCCCAGCTAACACTAAGAAACATGCCAAACACATTTAAATTCATCCCAGAACTCAGGTCAGTGCAAAGTCCTATAGAGATTCCATGTATGTAATTTTTTAACTGAAGAAATTATTGAAATAGAATATTACTTAGGAGACAAAATTCATAGCAGAACACAAAAAAACATACCAGGCCTACTCTACTTGTCCAAGAGAAATGCTCCTTCCCAGTAACTATCCTTCTAAGAAGTCCTCTAGCCACATCTATCTGTAAAAGATTTAATCTCACAGCAAGTCATTAAGTCACATGAACACGGGCATCTGAAAGCCTCAAGACTGTTTTGTCAAAGAGAAAGCAAAGTAAGACAGGAGTGAAGCAGTTGAGAGACAAAGAACAATCTTGATCATTGCATCACTATGTGCATCTCGTAACATAGTCAAATCTGAAGGAAACAGGTTACAGTTTAACCGATCACATGGGCAGGCTTGTGTTTTCTTTTATAGTTTTACACTCCTTATTCTTGCCAAGATCTTTCTTAGACGAATTAAAAATAGAGAATCTATTCACAAGGCTTAAACAGCACAATTACACAACATATCATAGAATGATTAAAGTCATGCAGTTAAGTAACAAAAAATCGGCTGTGTCCATCTAGTGCTGTATGATAAATGGGGTACTGTGTACCATTAGCAGCAAAGTTAAACATCATAGAATAAGGATGGGATTTGGTTAACCATTTATCTTTCGGACTTAACTTTTTTAACCATTTTATAAGAATGTATAAAATAGGTTAACCATTAGGTTATTAGGCTTATAAATGGTTAAAGGTTAATAAGGTTCGAACCATTTGTGATATAATGCAAAGATGATAAATACTGTTCGTGCCCTACCAACTCCATAGCAGCGAGTACCATGAGCCAATTGGTCTCTATTTTGCTTTTTTGGACAATTTTACATGCGGAGTAGGCCTGTAAGAAACTACCGCGAAGAGCCCACTTGTTAGTGGGTCACTGAGTTGTCATTTTTTTATATTTTTTTCCCAAGACCTGGTCGTCTTCCTCCTGTCGTCCCTAGATTCAAAGCTCCTACCACTTTGGCCGCCTTGACGCCGGCCATCCCCGTCATGCCTTCCGCCGCCGCGCATCCCCACTATCACCTGATGTAAAATGCCATACTTCACGTCTACTGGAGATCCTCCCCTGCTACTCTCGTCCCCATCGAGCTCGTGGACGGCAGCCTCCGCGCTGGGCCCCGGCAAGCTCTGGTTAATTGTTCTTCTAGATGCACGAGCAGAGCCAACAAGACAGAACAGAGATGCGCTGGCACCAGGGTTCGTGCGGGGTTAACCTTCGGTAGAAACAGGATCAAACCGTTTGGACCTATACTATTTCGGGGTTAACCGCTTGGCCCATTGGACTCCTTTTTAGGTTAGGTTAACCTAACCAATGGATAAAAGGTAGAAGTAACCAAGTCCCAAGTTTAATCATAGACCCACCAAAAACAATTGAAACGACAATGTAATTTCCGTTCTTTTGACATGAACCGGAGACGGTGAATATTTTACAGGTTTTATAAAACATGATAATATATTGCATGAAATGACTTTGAAGTAAGCTGGTTCGTAATTCAATAAAACTTTACTAAAATCAGCAATCAAGTAACCAAAGTTATTAAATGGACAATAGATCTAAATCAAACAATGAAACTCCTGCTATTTTTCATGCTTACCTGATTGTTATTTATAGCAGCTTCCATTAATAGCTCATTTGCCTCTTGTTTAGCTGAACGGCTAATGGATCCAACTGAATCTGGCCACATGCGTTTGTTCAATCTCTTTACCATATCATAATCACCTATAGTAGCAAACGCTCTCATGATTGAAAGATAAAGATGGGGTTTGGGCATCAAGTCTTTGTTGTTGCCAGCCTGCTTTATTATCTCACCAAAAATGCAAAGAGCCCCTAAATAGCAACAACAGAAGTATATTAGAAAAAAATTATCTACAGGAAGATGGTAGCAATATATTTTAGCAACAGCAAGTTTACAGATTCAAACACCAGAGTCCTATTTACACTTTACATTGTACAAGGAGATTTTTGTAAGAGGTGACAACTAATAGCACAGCAAGAATGTTTCATATACACTTCAGGTGATACGAGAAGAGCAGAAAAAAAATTGATGCAAAAGGCAAACATCCAATTCTCCACCCTGTCAAGCCGCTGAATCCTACATGGCACATGAACCCAAACGCCAGCTACATTCAGCAAACTGATACTGCTTCGTGGAGAGTGATCCTTAGAGATGAGGAGGGAGGGGTGATCTGGTCTGGATGTGGTAGAATTCATGTGAGCAGAAACGCGCGAGGAGGGGGTAGCTATTCTAGAAGGGATCCAGAACATCAGGAGTGTTGCAGATTACCCATTAATTGTTGAAAATTGAAAGAGACTGTGCTGGGGCGATATCTGAGCTGTCAAGGCAGGGCCCCACATGTTCAGAATTAGAAGATATGTGTAACGGTACTTGAACCCAATCTGCCACCCAAGCTCCTGTCCTCCCCTCTACGTCGCCGGAGGATGCCGGCGGGCAAAGCCCTCACCGACAGACGCTACCTAGTCACCCTAGGGAGCGACGCAAGGGCTGAAGGGCGGGGGGGGGGGGGGGGGGGGGGGGGTGGGATAACTCGGTAATTCTAAGAGCAAGTCATCCAATGGAAGATCTAGCATTGGTGTCACCTCCTTGAATATTTAAGTTTGGAGAAAATAGATTGGTTACGAATATCCAAAGTGTAACTATAGCGTGAGAGTTGAGAGGTAGTTTGGAAAGGCATGAACCCTAATTACTTCAGACGGGATGTGAAACTAAACTAAAATCTATAAGAATCCGAAGCAATTGGGTCCCATACCAGCCTAAACATGTTTGTGCAATAGATAAAATCTCCTTATTTGAAATGGATATACAGTTTGCCCAATTTGAGGTTTAAAATGGTAAACGAGGTAAGTTGACACCGGATAACAGCTGCTGGCTAGGTCACTTGTTAGTGAGATACCACTGTTATTTTCCAACTTGGAAAGATGGTAGTAGTACCAAGCAAATTTGACCCACTAAAAAAATGTTAGATAGCTTACCATCAATTGATCCGCAGGCTAGAAAGGCATCTGCCATAGCTGTGTATGCAGTCCTATCAATTGAAAGAAGTGATGATTTCATCTCCACCACAAGCTTCAAAACTGAATAAAGATCTTGGCTATTTCCTAAACCCTGCAACATGCTTCAATAACTTGCACAATTAAAAGCCATTTAAAGTTATGCTGAATACACAGAGAAACTAAACAACATGTCAACCATTATAAGGCAGTCACTGAATCACCTTAAGTAGTGTTGTGTAGGTAACAGCATCCGGCAGGAGTTCAGGATTATCATCCTTTTTAGCTTCATCCTGCATTGTAATATGAGAAACTCAAATTCATTATAAGAACAATTACATGTATATGCTAAAACAATTTTGTGGCTAAAACTGGCCTTTCCAACACTTGTGTGACACCTTCATATCATTTAGAAATTGGAAAGCCTTCTCAATTTCTGCTGATTTCACGCAGGCAAAGATGATGGTGTTGTAAGTCAATCTATCAGGCTTCAACCCTTGGCGCAGTATCTCATCTTTAACAGTCAAAGCTCCAAGGGGGAAGTTACTTTTTATGTATCCCTGGAGGAGGTTCAGTTCATGAATTTACGGACCTGCCATTGGGACAGTAACGGAAAGGGACAGCCAACTTAGGGAAAGAATTGCAAGGCAACTAACAGATACCTTCATTAGTAAGTTGTATAGTAACACAGAGTGCCCTTCATAAAGGACTTGGCGAAAACGGGCAACAAGAGCATTGGCACGCCTCATATCTCCTGAACAAATTGAAGTTCAACTTCATCAGCACCCACCACCCACACCCAGGCAGCTAATGTAGGCATGACAAATTACAGTTGTAAACAACTATGCATAGAATATCATGGCCAAGACAAATAACCTGTAAAGAACATGTACATGAGCATAACAAACGCGACCAATCAACTTAGTCCCCACTATATTTTGAATGCAACATAAAAAATATACCCAGAACATAAGTACCTAGACTCGTAGAGTTACTTGTTTAGTGATGTCTCCTGTTCTTACTTGGGAAGCATTCCATAATACCATGACTTTCATAACGAAATTGCAAGAAATGCAGCCAATGGCCAGTTTATTTGCAGCAACAGCCTTATCTTAAATACTCTATCTTACAACCTCTTCGAACTCCATTTTCCATTGTGGTGGATGGTGATAATATTGTTCGTCTAACCAGCTCTGGCTATTTTACCATACAGTAATGCTACACTTATGGACGAATTCTACGAAACTCAGTTGACATGCAAACAGAATCAGTTAGAGGAAATGAGAAAAACATGGCCCATGTAATCACCAATAATCGCCTTACTCCACATGCGTCCGTAAGCTCATTTCCGTAGCAACTTGTCCATAAGTCTAGAATTATTGTTTACCATATGTCTTACCAACATTTTCCTACTTCATTGGCTACTTCTCCACAGCAGATAATAAAAAATGTTCAGCACATCACAACTCAGCAGCCACAAACTGAGGCTAGAGCTATTTGGTAGGGGCCCCCTATTTAAGGTGGCATATTGGGTCAATCCCCAAAAAAGGAAAAATGATAAATTCAAATTTATCTATAATCTTGTCACCCTCGAAAAGAAGCCATAGTCCTCAGTCCACCCTCAGTGTTTGCAATTTGGCCAAGGCGACCTTCCAGTACACTCATACCAAGCCTCTTGATAGGCAGGACCCACTTGCAGCAATCACACAGGTGCCTAGGGGTCTTAAACATGAAATTAGACCAGCAGAAGACTTTTCACAAGTGGTGCATATCGACTGCAACTACGTCCAGGCATAAACTAACGCAGATAAGAAAAGAATCACATTCTAGCAAGCATTTCTGACAAGGCAACAAAGTTAGGGTGGCGCTGAGGGAAACTAGATTGCAACTGACGTTGTTGTTTTCTTGCAGATCATTTCAATGTACCTGGAACAATGTACAACTTACTCATTCAAAACTAACACCATTATTTTTGGGGCATTTGCATGACTGTGTAACCATGTAATGTCTATATATTATACACCAGGAATAATGCTTTCCCACAGATGAGCCAACTACATTTAGGACTTCAATTAATATCTACTGTTTTATGAATAAGCTGTTGAAGAATACAGAAGTACCGAGCAGTGACTCTGTATTCTTTTCAGATTTCTCGAGTGGTCTTCTCAGATGTGTCTAGTAGTTTGTGCAACAAGGGACAATGTACCTGGCGCAACATACAAATAATATTGTGAAATAGTTCATCTTGCACCAACCTGCTTCGATAAGGGCATTGAGAAAACCACAAATAAGATGAGGAGAGAGCCTGGGGCTTCCAACAGTAGTGTCTTTCTCAATTGATTCCAGTATCTCGAATGCTTCATCAATCCTTCTAGCTATCCCCAGACCCTTCAATCAGAACACATATTGTAAGATTTTACCAGATTCTTAACTGAACTAAGAAATCAGCAAGACAAACCAGATATTCTGGAGAGATACAACTGAAGCTAATCCCGTGAAGGTGCAGGAATGCAAACTAGAGATTAGACAGCAAAATAGTCGAGGAGCACAAATAGAAGGCAGCTGTAGATAGAGTTGACACATTGATGATTCATATAATCTGGATGGAAATTGAATGAAGTTGATCGAGTATGGTGATTTTTAAGGTAACAGGATTTGAGTATCACTAAATAGATCGAAATAGCAACACAGTCTGCAGGGAAACCGATGTCGTACAGCAGTACTAGAGCGGTAGTAAGTGTGGGAAAATATGAGTATACCTTGAGCAGGATACCGTAGGATACGTCGTCGACGCCGCACCCCATGGGCCCGCGCATTTCCTCGAAGAGCTGGACCGCGAGGTCGACGTCGCCGCAGCTCACGCAGGCCTCGAGCACGGCGTTCATGACGATGATGTTGATCCCCCCGCCCCTGCCCGAGCGCGCGCGCCGCTTGGACGCCTCCACCTCTGCCATGATCTGCGCGCGGCGAAAACATCGAATGAGAAGCCGCCCCCAATCCAACGGGACGAATGGGTCGTGCCGTACCTGGGCGAGCTGCTTACGACGGGTGAGGTCCACGATGCGGGCAGTGAGGCGGCGGAGGTTGGGCGGCGGGCGCTTGCTGGGGGAGGGGCGGGGCTGGCGTCCGGGCGGGCGAGGGGAGGAGGAGTAGGAGGATGAGAAGGTTCTGGAAAGGTCGGGAGGCGCGGGTAGGGTGGGGAGGAGGTGCTCGCGGCGGGAGGAAGGCGGCGAGGGGGAGAGGAACCGCGGCCTTATCAGCATCATCGTCTCTTCTTCTTCTTCGGGGGAGCGCGGGCGGGAGTGGATAGAGGAGGGGTCGCCGGTGGTGTGGTGGTTGCCTGGTAGCCGTGGCACTCCCCTGCCTGGTCCGCAGGCCAGCAAGACTCTCTTTGAACGGACACGATTTATTCTGTTTTGCGTTGGTTGGAATTTGAATGAATACCAAATTTAAACTCTAAATCCGACCTCTACAGTCTTGTGTCTATATCAATTGCAGCCGCATCTCCTCATTTTACTACTTTAAGAATCCATGTCACTGCATGAGTGCATGGTACCAACTACGACGGTGGCACATTAGCAAGACTTCACTGTTTCATACACAAAAAGCTGACATGGCACAGTAATTAAACTACAATAATGGAGTTGTATTAGGTTGCTCATAGTGGGGAGTATCATATAATAGTATCATACATATGATACTTGTGTATGATACTATGTCTATAATGCATGGTATTATAAGGTAGTATCATGCATATGATACTTATGTATGATACTATGTCTATATGCATCATTTTGATGCAGAGGCTGGGGCTTTCCCCATTTCGAAAAAAAAATACTCATTGTATTTATTGTTTTGTAGTATCTCAATACAAATATGTGTACAAGATTTACTTAAGCTTAATATTTTTTGTAATGTGCGCTATGATATAGTATCTACCTATGATACTCTAATCTCCTCTCTCTTTATTAATTAACTGCCACATCAGCAATTGTGTGGGCCTAGTTTGCATGATACTATCTATGATACTAGCACTATGGCTAGCCTTAGGAGTTGCTGGATGTAAGGTTCCTGCTATATTTGCTAGGAATCTCAGAATTCGAATAGTAATTGGATCTAGGAGCTCTCCTCCCAACCACCCCCGAGCTCGATCTGATCATACATGGCACCTCTTCTACGGGACTGCCTTTCTTAGCCAAAACCTAGCCCAAGCCTAATGCGTTTCATTACAGTATATATAGATAGTCGATGTTGACCGAGTCACTCGGTTCGCTTCTGGTTCCAGACGTAATCCGCCAGCTTGGTGGGCGGCCTCCTCTCCCTCCTGGGCCTTGCTCTCCTTCCTGGGCTTCCTCCAGCGTCTTCCCTCTCATCCTCAGTGACATGTGGGCCCGGGTCGCTGACATTCCCCCCTCCTTGAGAATCTGCTTGTCCCCAAGCAGAGACACCAGGAAACTGTTGGCGCATGGTCTCCAAGTCCTCCCAAGTCGCCAGCGATTCCGGCCAGCCACTCCACTGGACCAGCACTTGTACCACGGTACGAAGATCTTGCTGACGGATGCGGCGCTGCAAAATGCGAACAGGAACCTGAAACAGAGAATCAGCCGGTGGCAAGTGAGGTAAGACCTGCTGTCCAGGACCCAAACATGGCTTAAGCTGGGAGACGTGGAACACCGGGTGAACTCGACTCGTCGCCGGCAGCTCCAGCTTGTATGCGACCTGGCCAATACGCGCAACAATGCGATAGGGACCGAAGAACTTGAAGGCGAGCTTGTGGTTGGCACGCTTCTCAACTGAAGACTGGAGGTAGGGCTGGAGACGGAGGAAGACAGAATCACCGATAGAGAAAACGCGCTCAAAGCGATGCTTGTCAGCTTGGTGTTTCATGCGCTGCTGCATTCGAAGGAGATGTTGTCGAATGGCTGCCAGCACCAGGGAACGCTCTCGCAGCCAAGCTTCAGTGTCAGAAGAGGCAATGGTTGTGGAAGCAGAGAGACCAAAGTAGCGGGGCTGGTGTCCATACAGTACTTCAAATGGCGACTTGCCGAGCGAAGAGTGCCAATTGGTGTTATACCAGAACTCGCAAAGCAATAACCACCTGGACCACTGGGAAGGGTAGGCACTGATGAAGCAGCGAAGAAAGCACTCAATGGATTGATTCACACGCTCCGTTTGGCCGTCCGTCTCTGGGTGGTTAGCAGTGCTCAGGCGAAGCTGAGTTCCGGTCGCCTTGAAAATAGATTGCCAGAACTGACTGGTAAACACTGGATCATGATCTGAAACAAGAGACTGTGGCAAGCCATGTAACTTATAAACATTGTCGATGAAGGCTTCAGCCACCTTGGTTGCAGTGTAAGGGTGACGCAATGGCACAAAGTGGGCATACTTTGTCAGCTTGTCAACTACAACGAGAATGCAGTTGAACTGACGAGATTGGGGCAATCCATCGATGAAATCCATGGTGGCCATCTCCCAGGGACCCGATGGAATGGGCAAGGGCTGCAAGAGGCCAGCCGGCAATGTACGCTCAGGTTTGGCTTTCTGGCAGATGTGACAATGCTGCACATACTCTCGAACAGCTGACTTCATACCAGACCATTTGAACAATGACAGTAAACGGCGGTAGGTAACAGGGAAACCTGAATGCCCGCCCACTGGGCTGTCATGGAAAGCTTGGATGATTGAACGTTGCAAGGCTTTATCAGGGCCAATCCAGAGACGCCCCTGCCAACGAAGAAGACCCCCAGTGAGCGAATAAGGTGGATCAGCAGAACCGTCAACAGCCAAGCGCTGAATGAGTTGCTGAATCTGGACATCAGACGCATAACTAGCAGCTACCCGGTCGAGCCAGACTGGTTTGAGCGTTGTAGCCATCATGACAGGAGAAGCGTCAACTGGTTTGCGTGATAAAGCATCAGCTGCGCCATTGAGAGCCCCTTTCTTATACTGCACAGAGTATTGCAAGCCCATAAGCTTGGTAAGTGCACGCTGTTGCCACTCAGTGTGAAGGCGCTGATCAGACAAGTGAACCAAACTCTTGTGGTCAGTACGGATAATAAATTCTGTGGTCTGCAAGTATGGCCGCCATTGCTGGACGGCAAGAAGAATCGCCAGATACTCCTTCTCATACATAGAAAGGCTCCTGTTCTTTGGACCAAGAGCACGGCTAACGAATGCCAGAGGGTGACCTTGCTGAGAAAGGACAGCACCAATTCCAACATCGCAAGCATCAGTTTCCACAACGAAGGGCAAGGAAAAATTGGGTAAGGCTAGGACAGGGGCCGTAGACAAGGCGTTCTTGAGAACCTGGAATGCCGTCTCCTATGCGTCTGTCCAAACAAAGAAGACCCCCTTCTTCAGGAGAGCTGTCAACGGTTGGCTGAGAATTGCATAGCGGCGGATGAACTTGCGATAGTAACCACTCAAGCCCAGAAAACCCCGCAGTTCCTTCAAATTGGTAGGTTGTGGCCAGGAACGGACAGACTCGATCTTAGACTCATCAGTAGAAACCCCGTCTGCTGAAATCACATGTCCGAGATACGCAATTCGTTGTTGCGCAAAGGCACACTTGGGCAATTTGACCTGCCACTTATCTCGGTGAAGAATTTCAAGCACTTGTTCAACATGTTGCAAGTGTTCTTCATAATCTCGGCTATAGATGAGAATATCGTCAAAGAATACGAGAGCAAACTTGCGGAGGACTGGCGCCAATGATGCATTCATAGCGAACTGGAAGGTGGCCGGGGCACCCGTGAGACCAAACGCCATGACGCGAAACTCATAGTGCCCATTGTGGGTCTGGAAGGCAGTTTTGTACTCTTCGCTAGGAGCAAGGCGGATTTGATGATACCCAACGCGCAAATCAAGCTTAGTAAACCACTTAGAACCAGCTAATTCATCAAGAAGTTCGTCGATCACCGGCAGTGGATATTTGCCCTTGACTGTCAAAGCGTTCAAATGACGATAATCAATTACCAGTCGCCAAGCATTCTCATCCTTTTTGACCAAAATAACTGGAGAAGCAAAAGCACTATTGCTATGAGTGATCACACCCTGCGCCAAGAGCTCCTGGATCTGCCTTTCCAACTCAGACTTCAAGTCAGGAGCAATTCTGTAAGGTCGCATAGAAACCGGCCGGGCTCCAGGAACCAACGGTATCTGATGATCATACTGTCGCCGTGGTGGCAAACCACTAGGTGTATCAAACACAGAAGCAAACTTGTCCAGCAAACGTTGAACACCAGGACAATGAGATACAGTTTCAGAATCAACATCTTGTACCAAATGGAGTTCGACCAAGGCATGCGTTACTCCAGTAGCACCATCACCATAAAGCACAATCAGCTGATCTTGTCTGACAATAGCCAACCAATTCTGAGACCAATGAGTGAGCATTGGACTGTGCTTCGCAAGCCAGTCATGGCCAAGAATTCCATCATAGCTCTAAAGTGGCAGAACCCAAAAACAATCAATGAACTCATGGCCAGCAGCTGTCCAGACCAAACTAGGAAAATAATCCGTGGAATGCAGGATTTCACCCCCTGCCACCTGTACCCGGAGACGCTGAGGCAACTGCTGTCTCCCTTCAAACAAATGAGCTTTGGACTGATCCAAGAAACACAAGGAACTGCCAGAATCAACGAGAAACGATAGAGGCTGGCCTGCACAACCACACTGAGCAGCATAGTCTTGTGTGAATTCAGCGACGCACCCACTGCGGCGGCTGATAGTTGCAAGAGCTATTCTGGCACTGGCTCATCGTCAGTACAGGTGATCTCGTCTTCGAGTTGCATGCAGTCCAGCATCTCCTGTACCAAATGCAGAGGTACAACACCCTTACACTGGTGGTCTCGTCCCCAGCGTTCACCACAGACATAACATAAACCCCTGGCCTTGCGATAAGCTTTCAGACTTGTCCACCTATCATCAGAACTGGGCCGTAGATGTTCAGACTGCTTCTTTGCTTCAACCGAACGTGACACCCATTTGGTTGGCGGAAGTGGCGGTGGTGGTGGCAAAACTGGTTGTCTGTGGACTCTGTAGGTGCTCTGCAAGTTCAGAGGGTTGCTGCCATCCCCAAGTTCTTCATAGAGAAGTGCCATAGTGAAAGCAGCATCAAGAGAATCTGGCTGCTGAATTGCGACTAACACACGCACAGCTGGTTTCAACCCGTCCAGGAAACGAGTTAAGTTACGGAGCGAGTCAGGGTTAGGTTCATAGGCAGAAATCTGATCAACCAAGTCCGAAAAGCGCTGCACATAGTCCTCTGATACGTCTCAAACATATCTATAATTTTTGATGCTCCATGCTTGTTTTTACACCATTTGCCTATTGTTTCGTTACACTTAGTGGCACTTTTATGCATTTTCCGGAACTAACCTATTAACAAGCGCCACAGTGCCAGTTTCCTGTTTTCTGCTGTTTTTGTGTTTCAGAAGTGATACACAGGAAATATTCTCGGAATTGGACGAAACAAGTTCCTGAAGTCTTATTTTACCCGGAAGCTTCCAGAGATCCGAAGAAGTGTCGGAGGGGGGCCACCAGGGCCCCACACAAGGGGGTGGCGTGGCCAGGCCCCTGGCCACGCCGGGCCCACGTGAGGGAGCCTGGCTCCACCTCTGACGACGCCCCTTCGCCTATAAGTACCCCTCGACGAGAAAAACCTAAGTACCCGATCAGTTTTCTAGAACACATCGCGATCCGCCGCCGCCGTCGACCCGAAGATCGGGAGGGTCCAGAAGCTCTTCCCGGCACCCTGCCGGAGAGGGGAATCGCCACCGGAGGTCTTCTTCATCGCCATGCTTGCCTCCGGAGCGATGAGTGAGTAGTCTACCTTGGACTATGGGTCCATAGCAGTAGCTAGATGGTTGTCTTCTCCACCATGTGCTTCATGTTTAGATCTCATGAGCTGCCCTACATGATTGAGATCACCGTTATGTAAATCTATGATGTTGGTTTGTTGGGATCCGATGAATATTGGTGTTTATGATTAAGTTGTTGTACTGAATTATATCTTTTGTTATCTCTATGTTGTTTATGATCTTGCATGCTCTCCGTTGTTAGTAGCTATCTTGGCCGAGTAGTTGCTAGTGACTCCAAGAGGGGGTATTTATGCTCGATAGTGGGTTCATGTCTCTATTTCACCTGGGGGAGTGACAGAAACCTCTAAGGTGGTAGATGTGCTGTTGCTACTAGGGAGAAAACAACATTCATATGCTCAAGGGCATATGCTTTGTTTACATTACACACTTTGCTTAATGCAATTATCTGTTGTTCGCAACTTAATACTTCTAGGGTGTTCGGATTGATATCCCCGGGAGTGGATTATTAGTCATAGATGCAGTTGGATGGCGGTCTATGTATTTTGTTGTAATGCCCAGAGTAAATCTCATAGTGATCTTCTTGACATATCACGTTATCTCTATTCTATCAATTGCCCAACTGTAATTTGTTTACCCAGCATGTTATTTTATCTATGGAGAGACACCACTAGTGAACTGTGGACCCCGGTCCTATTTTAATCATATTGCAATCACCTGTTTACTTTTCCCGCACTGTTTACTTTACTCGCATATTATTACTGTTTTCCACTCGATACACTGATAACCTTTGTTTCAAGCAAACCGGTGAGATTGACAACCTCATCGCAAGTTGGGAGCAAAGTATTTGTTTGTGTGTGTGCAGGTTCCATATCACCTTCAGTCGTCGCCGTCTCTCCTCTCCTGACCGATATTAAACCTTGGTTTCTTAACTAAGGGAAAACTAGCTGCTATACACATCATACCTTCCTCTTGGGGTTCCCAACGGGCTGGTCATTCACCACGCACAAGGACTGTCTGCTTCCACGTCAATCACACGCTAGCAGCTCTTTTTCTGGCGTCGTTGCCGGGGAGGAAGAGAAGACTTCTGCGAGGGGAGTTCTTCGCACACACATTCTTTACTTTGTTATTTGTTTTGCTTTACTTTATTTATTTTACCTGCATTGCTTTTTTATCAAAAACCCAAAAAAAATTAGAATCCTTGGTAGCTGTTTTTACTTGTTTACTTTCGTTTTGCTGAAATGGCCAATCCTGAAAACACCAAGCTGTGTGACTTCACTAGCACAAACAATAGTGATTTTATCTGCACTCCTATTGCACCATCTATTCCTGCTGCAAATTTTTATGAGATTAAACCTGCTTTATTGAACCTTGTTATGAAAGAGCAATTTTCTGGTGCTAGTACTGAAGATGCTGCAGCTCATCTCAACAATTTTGTTGAGCTATGTGAGATGCAGAAATATAAAGATGTTGATAGTGATATTATTAAGCTCAAGCTGTTTCCTTTTTCTTTGAGAGGAAAAGCTAAAGATTGGTTGCTGTCTTTGACTAAGAATAGTATTGATTCATGGGCTAAGTGTAAGGATGCTTTTATTGGTAGATACTATCCTCCTGCTAAGATTATATCTCTGCGCAGCAATATTATGAAGTTCACTCAGTTTGATAATGAACATGTTGCTCAAGCTTGGGAAAGAATGAAATCTATGATAAAGAATTGCCCCACTCATGGACTGACTACTTGGATGATTATCCAAACTTTTTATGCAGGACTGAATTTTTCTTCAAGGAACCTACTTGATTCAGCTGCTGGAGGCACTTTTATGTCCCTTACATTGGGCGCCGCATCAAAGCTACTCGACAACATGATGGTAAATTATTCTGAATGGCACACCGAGAGAGCTCCACAAGGTAAGAAGGTAAATTCTGTTGAGGAAACCTCTTCCTTGAATGATAAGATTGATACAATTATGGCTATGCTTGCTAATGATAGGACTCATGTCGATCCTAATAATGTTCCTTTGGCCTCTTTGGTTGCTCAAGAAGAGCAAGTTGATGTGAATTTCATTAGAAACAATAATTTTAACAACAATGCTTATAGGAACAATTTTGCTAGTAACAATTATAGGCCGTATCCTTCTACCAATGGTAATGGTTATGGTAATTCTTATGGTAACTCCTACAACAACACTAGGGCCGCGCCCTCCGAGCTTGAGGCAATGCTCAAGGACTTCATCGGTAAGCAAACTGCTTTTAATAAGTCTGTTGAGGAAAAGTTAGGCAAAATTGATATTCTTGCTTCTAAAGTTGATAGCCTTTCTCATGATGTTGAACTTCTGAAATTAAAAGTGTTTCCTAATAATGTGAAAGAGAGCAATATTGTTGCTGCCGCTAATGCTATCCAAGTTGGAATTGATGAAAATATTAGATTGTTAGCGGAATTGCATGCCAGGTGGGAAAGAGAAGATGAGATGGCTAGAGAGATGAAGGTATGTACCATTACTACCTCTAATGATGTTGCTCCTACTGGTAGCAATCCTCTTACTTTGATTGGTGTAGAGAAAACTCCCACTCCTTGTGTTAAAAAGCCTAAAACTGCCAAAACTTTTTCTCAAAAGAGTGCTAAAAATTTTCGGAGTGTGGGATATGATAGCTCTATTTCTTTTAATGATTTTGATGTTGATGGCTGCAATATATCTGAAGTTATTTTGTTCTTGCAAAAGCTTGCTTTGACTCCCAATGCTAGTTCTTTAAATATTGCTTTTACTAAGCACATTACCAATGCTCTCATACAGATTAGGGATGAAAAGTTGAAGCAAAAAGCCTCTGTTCCCAAGAAGTTAGAAGATGGTTGGGAACCCATCATTGATATGCATGTTAATGGTTATGATTGCCATGCTTTATGTGATCTAGGTGCTAGTATTTCTATCATGCCTAGAAAGATTTATGACATGCTTGATTTACCACCGCTTGAAAAGTGTTATTTTGATGTTCCCATTGCTGATGTTGCTAAGAAGAAACCTTTGGGAGGGATTAATGATGTTCTTATTGTGGTTAACAATAACCTTGTTCCCGTTGATTTTCTTGTTATGGACGTTGAATGCCATGCTTCATGTCCTATTATTTTGGGAAGAACCTTTCTTCGAACTGTAGGTGCTATCATTGATATGAGGGAAGGCACTATCAAGTATCAATTCCCATTAAAGAAAGGTATGGAACACTTCCCTAGGAAAAGAAAGAAATTGCTTTTTGACTCTATTCTTAGAGCAAATTATGAGCTTGATGCTTCATCACTTGATATTACTTGATTTGCAATTTTCTGCGCCTAGCTCAAAAGCGTTAAAGAAAAGCACTCTTGGGAGATAACCCAATGTTTTCTTTTCAGTACTTTTTCTTTTATTTGAGTCTTGGAAGTCATTACTACTGTAATGACCGCTCCTTATCTTGTTTATTTCGTTTTTGTGCCAAGAGAAGCCTCTAATTTGAGCGAGGTAAAGATTTGGGGATGTTGCTGTCCTGAAACTGTTTTCGGTGCTGCACCGTAAAAATTCGTGAAAATTCTCTGTTTATCTTTTGGATCTGCAATTTCTTGTGCATATGCCCCAGGTTATATCCAAACTTTTCTTAGTTGAACACTTTTTGATTTGAGCAACAGAAAATCCCTAAAAAATTCGTCCTTTGTCAGCTGTTCAGTTTTGATAGATTTCTGCCAATATTTGTGTTTGCCACTTTATCGCTTTCTTTTGAGTTCTTTTGATCATGGAACTTTTTGGGGAGGTTGCTACAGTAGTATTTGCTATATATGTGGTGGTTTTGAGTTGAAACCTGAAGCAAATAGAGGATTGATTATATGTTATGCTTACACTAATGTTGCTAATAGAATTGTGTTTAGTTTTGTATGAAGGAAGTTTTCAAGTGTAGGGATTGGAGAATGATGAGATGAGTTGAAGAATGGACAAAAGCTCAAGCTTGGGGATGCTCATGCATCACCCCAAGAAATATCCAAGAAGTACAAGCATCAAAGCTTGGGGATGCCCCCGAGGCACCCCTTCTTCATCGGCAAAAATCAGGTCACCTTTCAAAACACTATATTTTTATTGCTTCATGCACTATGTGTTTTTCTTGGAGCGTCAGTTGTTTTAGTTTTCTTAGGTTGTTTAGTTTGTTTGTTTGCTGCAATAAATGGTTGGACCCCAACAAATTTTCTTTTGGAGAAGTTACTCATTTTCATTTGCAAAGAACACTCAGTTTTTCACTCTTATCGTTTATCGAGTGTTCTACTTTTTCTGCTACTGCTTTTGGTTTCATTTTCGCCGTGATATGCGTTCAGATCTTGTCATATCTTTTCATCAAGGTGTATTTTTGCCTCTGATCTTAATTGGTTTTCATCAAAAGAGGTGTTTATAAAAAATTTCAAATGGTGTTGGAAAAGAGAAAAAGCTTTGTGCAAAATAGTGGTACAAGAAGGAGCTTGTGTAGACTGCGGCTTAGGCTTTTTCATGTCATGCTTGATGTATTTTTGATAGTATGCTTAGTGGTTTTGCTGTAGCATGACTTGTCTCAAATAACTGAGATTGCTTAATGAGCCTTTGAAAAAATCATGCATTGTTTTTATTGTATGGAAGCATTATTTTGGTTTTCTCCTTGATGCTTTATTTGGGTTGACTTGGCGCATGCTCACACATGTTAGACTCTTACAAAGTTGCCAATAGCCTTCATGATCATTTAGTTTTTGACTTTTGATGCCATCTTATGCTTCTTTTAATGTCGTTTTGCATGATTATGGCCATTATTGCTCTCTTAGTTGGTCGCTCCCAGTCTTTTGCTAGCCCTCGCCTTGTACTGAGTATGAGCTCTACTCGTGTATCCAACTCCTAAAAGCCAAAGTTTTCCAAAGTGTCCACCATACATACCTACTAGCAATTTGCTATTCCAAGTAAATTTGACTTGCTTTTATTTTCTCTTCAAATTAAACTCTTACCAGTGTTATGCGAAATTCGGTTAGTAAAGCTCTCACGAACCGGAAGGCACACTTTACTTTTTCCTGTTCTTAAAAAATTGACATTGTGGTCTCTTATGTTGAGTTGTTATGCTTGCAATTTGTAAGTTGGATTCTAGCCCAACCATGCTGTCATGGGGCAAGCTTTCAACATTGCACTTCTTATTTGAGTTGATATCGTGATCTTTTGTTTATGGATGCCCGCGGTGTGAAATGAATTGGGAATCTTGTGAGGATCATGGAGTTTTTATATGTGTTAGGGAAACGCCGGGCCGCTAATTTAAGCCATGCATAATTCATGGTGGAAATTTGCAGCATACCCATGGTGAACATTCGACGACGCATCTCACAATAAAAAGCTAAACAATATAGCAAATAAAAGAGATGTCGAGGTGTTCATTGTCTGCTTGTCCTGTCATTTTGGTGTGGGCTTGTTCCATGTCATCGGGCACGGAGGTACCCCATTGGCGGTTCTCAATGATACACATATATTTACAATGACAAGAGCCTTGCTTGGGACTCTAAGTAAAGTAGCATGAGGTTTGGGTACTCGTATTCACGGGGCACGAGGTTTTCAACTTATGATTTGTCAAGCATATGCATCATAATTGTTCTCGCATTAACTTTAACCATTCAAGATGCTTATGATGAGGGCAATGAGAGCTCAAAGCCGGTAAGTACCATAATTTTTGAAGGTTATAAAACTTGCAATCACTGCTTCCCTCTGCGAAGGGCCTTTCTTTTACTTTTATGTTGAGTCACCACCTTCTTTCTTTATGCACCATTAAGAGAGCATAGTTGTCATTCTTAGTGTGATATGCATTGTCCCAAAGTTCATTGATTGACTCATGATGATTGGTTTCACTTGTTCTTAAATTATTTGTATCTAGTCGCCCTCTTAAACTTTGAGGTGTCCTATGCATTTATATTTTGCTCTCTTTGAAGGACAAGCTGAAAACCATTGGTATGTTTTTCCTTATGATTTGAACACACGTTTGACTTTCATTGTTTCATTATCATGATCTTTTGTTTGTGTTCATTTGCATGTTTACAACATGGTTGCTAAGTTTCTTATTGTCATGATTATATCTTTCATGCCCATGTTTTAAGTTCTATTGATCCCAGCTCACCAATGCGTACATATATGATCAAGATTGTGTAGGTGCATGTCACCTCAAAAATTATTCTTTTGTTATCACTTACCTACTCGAGGACGAGCAGGAGTTAAGCTTGGGGATGCTTGATACGTCTCAAACGTATCTATAATTTTTGATGCTCCATGCTTGTTTTTACACCATTTGCCTATTGTTTCGTTACACTTAGTGGCATTTTTATGCATTTTCCGGAACTAACCTATTAACAAGCGCCACAGTGCCAGTTTCCTGTTTTCTGCTGTTTTTGTGTTTCAGAAGTGATACACAGGAAATATTCTCGGAATTGGACGAAACAAGTTCCTGAAGTCTTATTTTACCCGGAAGCTTCCAGAGATCCGAAGAAGTGTCGGAGGGGGGCCACCAGGGCCCCACACAAGGGGGTGGCGCGGCCAGGCCCCTGGCCGCGCCGGGCCCACGTGAGGGAGCCTGGCTCCACCTCTGACGACGCCCCTTCGCCTATAAGTACCCCCCGATGAGAAAAACCTAAGTACCCGATCAGTTTTCCAGAACACATCGCGATCCGCCGCCGCCATCGACCCGAAGATCGGGAGGGTCCAGAAGCTCTTCCCGGCACCCTGCCGGAGAGGGGAATCGCCACCGGAGGTCTTCTTCATCGCCATGCTTGCCTCCGGAGCGATGAGTGAGTAGTCTACCTTGGACTATGGGTCCATAGCAGTAGTTAGATGGTTGTCTTCTCCACCATGTGCTTCATGTTTAGATCTCATGAGCTGCCCTACATGATTGAGATCACCGTTATGTAATTCTATGATGTTGGTTTGTTGGGATCCGATGAATATTGGTGTTTATGATTAAGTTGATGTACTGAATTATATCTTTTGTTATCTCTATGTTGTTTATGATCTTGCATGCTCTCCGTTGTTAGTAGCTATCTTGGCCGAGTAGTTGCTAGTGACTCCAAGAGGGGGTATTTATGCTCGATAGTGGGTTCATGTCTCTATTTCACCTGGGGGAGTGACAGAAACCTCTAAGGTGGTAGATGTGCTGTTGCTACTAGGGAGAAAACAACATTCATATGCTCAAGGGCATATGCTTTGTTTACATTACACACTTTGCTTAATACAATTATCTGTTGTTCGCAACTTAATACTTCTAGGGTGTTCGGATTGATATCCCCGGGAGTGGATTATTAGTCATAGATGCAGTTGGATGGCGGTCTATGTATTTTGTTGTAATGCCCAGAGTAAATTTCATAGTGATCTTCTTGACATATCACGTTATCTCTATTCTATCAATTGCCCAACTGTAATTTGTTTACCCAGCATGTTATTTTATCTATGGAGAGACACCACTAGTGAACTGTGGACCCCGGTCTTATTTTAATCATATTGCAATCACCTATTTACTTTTCCCACACTGTTTACTTTACTCGCATATTATTACTGTTTTCCACTCGATACACTGATAACCTTTGTTTCAAGCAAACCGGTGAGATTGACAACCTCATCGCAAGTTGGGAGCAAAGTATTTGTTTGTGTGTGTGCAGGTTCCATATCACCTTCAGTCGTCGCCGTCTCTCCTCTCCTGACCGATATTAAACCTTGGTTTCTTAACTGAGGGAAAACTAGCTGCTATACACATCATACCTTCCTCTTGGGGTTCCCAACGGGCTGGTCATTCACCACGCACAAGGACTGTCTGCTTCCACGTCAATCACACGCTAGCATCCTCAACCGAATCAGTTTGTGATATACGAAACAACCTGCGCAGAAGGATCTGGTGTTGATTTCGCATGAAGCGGACCATAACTGCTTGAACGAACTCCTGCCAACCAGCTTGAGGCGACTTCGTCAGGAAGGATTCCAGCCAAGTAGCAGCTGCACCCGTGAACTGTGATGATCCATATGAGACCCAGTGTGTCGTCGGCGTACCCCAACGCTGGAAGTACTCCTCACAGCGCCGTTGCCAGAGCTTCGGATTTGATCCCTCGAAGTGCGGCAATTCGACGCGTGGAGCAGAGGCAGATGCATCAGGAGAGTATCCAGGACAAGCAGAGGTAGACTGGAACTGAGATGAAGAAAAAATTTGGTCGGTGCGCGTACCTCCGACCGGAGGTGGCGTGTGGGTAGCACAGGCCATCCCCCGGAGATGAGTCTCACAGCGGTGCCCATCGGGGCCGGCAACGCCCACGGCAAGAGGCCGCTGTAGCGGTGCCTGGGATCCGCCTGCCTGCGCACCGGAGAGGAGGGCGCGGTCGACCGTGGCCGCGAGATGCGAGATCTCGGAGCTCAATTGGGTCTTGACTGTGGCGATATCCACGCCGAGAGCAGCTTTCGCGGAGGAGATTTCGGATTCTACCGTGGTGTGGACGGAGTCGATGGAGTCGTTGACGTCCTTGAGTTTCCTCGTGGTGTCGGCGACGAAGATGCGGACGGCGTCCATGGTGTCCTTCTTGTACGCGAGGAAGCGGGCCTCGTACTCCTCCGCCGTCTCGGCCTTGAGCATCTCGTAGATCGCCTGGGACTCCGGCGACCACTCTTCCATGGCGGCTCGGCGCTGGCGGCAAGCGAATCGGGTGTGGTGGTGGTGATTTGGGACGGCCAGATTGGGGATCGGTGGGCTCTGATACCAGATGTAAGGTTCCTGCTATATTTTCTAGGAATCTCAGAATTCGAATAGTAATTGGATCTAGGAGCTCTCCTCCCAACCACCCCCGAGCTCGATCTGATCATACATGGCACCTCTTCTACGGGACTGCCTTTCTTAGCCAAAACCTATCCCAAGCCTAATGCGTTTCATTACAGTATATATAGATAGTCGATGTTGACCGAGTCACTCGGTTCGCTTCTGGTTCCAAACGTAATCCGCCAGCTTGGTGGGCGGCCTCCTCTCCCTCCTGGGCCTTGCTCTCCTTCCTGGGCTTCCTCCAGCGTCTTCCCTCTCATCCTCAGTGACATGTGGGCCTGGGTCGCTGACACAGGATATGGCTATTAGCATGATTCTCTAAGCAATGAAATCAGTCCATGTGTTTCGTACCTTTAAAATGCAAGGAGATCCGTCAACAAATTAAGTGCAACTTCATTTAGAATTTTAGATACAACATCTAAGAGAACAATCAAGATAATCTCAAGAACTTCAGACCCACTATTAGCCTATGTAATGTTTTATACAAATTGCATCCAATGTACTTAAAAAAGACCTTTTTTCCTTAGGTGATTTCAGAGTGTCTTTGTATCTGGGAAGTTAATTACTAACAATGCTCTTAACGTGTATGAATACCTACACACGATCATAAAGTAATGAGCCAAGAAACCTTTCTTTGCTCTCAAAATTGATATGATGAAGGCATATGATCATGTTGAGTGAGGCTATCTGTATGATTGTCTTTGTAAGTTGGGCTTCTCCATGGACTGGATCACAGATGTGTCGCCAATGTTTGTTATGCAGTCCGTATTAATAGAGAGCTTACTTCGCTTATGGTTCCAAGTAGAGGGATTAGACAAGGGGATCCTATCAGTCCCTATCTATTTTTACTTTGCACCCATCTCCTATTTGCAGATGATACCATGTGTCTTTGCTCGAAGTGATTAGTGTAATGACTTTGAAGGGAACTTTGTCTTTATATTGTCAGTATGACAGAAAAAATCAATATGGAGAAATCTTCATTATTTTTTGGTCTCCATTGTGATGATCAAGTGAAACTTGATGTGATAGATTGACTGGGAGTGAACAATGAAGCCCTCTAAGAAACTTTCGGTATGCCTATGGGTATTGGTTGCTCCCCAACTGTTTCCTTTCAGTCCATTAGGCAGAGCATGAAAACATAGGGATGGTTGATCATACGGGCCCATGTCCCATGTTTGCAAGGAAACTCTATTAATATTTTTCATACAAGCGATTCCAACTTATATCACGAGTTGTTTTCAGATTTCGATTCAACATGTGACTCACTTCAGAAAGCTATTGCTGATCATTAGTGGGTGTTGAGGAAGGAAAGAAGAAGATGCATTAGCGCAAGTGAGAGTGGCTTTCAACTCCAAAACATTAAGATTGCATGGATTTTCGTGACCTAGTTTTGTTTAATCAAGCTATGCTTGGCCACCAGGGTTGAAGATTGCTCACTGGCCCTTCCTCTCTTTACGCAAGGGTGCTCAAAGGCCATTATTTTCTAGAACTGTGACTTCTAGGATGCTCCACAGCCAGGATCATCATATTTTACTTGGCGCATTATCTATTTTGGCATGAAATTAGTCAAGGAAGGAATACGGTGGAGTGTGGAAGATGGAAGAAAATAAAATTGTTGAACGATAATGGGTTCCAAAGTGTACACCAGGCTCCTTCAATCTTCTTTCACACATGTTCCGGAAGGCTTGACGGTGGATCTTCTCATGGAATGTAGCTTTAGTGTGTCCCATTTTTTATGAAGATGGGGCAAACCGGGTGCTACAAATCAGATCAGTCGACGAGGCGGCGAGGATTGTCCTTAGTGGGCTTTTACTCGCTTTGGCGACTATACCATATCTTCACCTACAATCTTGCAAGGAGGGAGAAATTCTTTGTAAATCAAAGTGGTTGAGGCATACAGTGTTTCTTGGCGCAAATTGTGGTTGATCAAGGCTCCGGGGAAGATGAAAATAAACCTTTGGAGATTTTCCCATGACTGTTTGTCTTCAGGCATCCAATTGTGCGGAAGTCACATTCCAGCCTCGACTAGCTGCATATATTGTGGGTGAGAGGAAATGATTGAGCATGTTTTCCTTTTTTGCAAGTTTGCATGTGAGGTTTGGCAGGAGATAAGAAAATGTATAATATTCATTTAAGGAAGTCCTTCACTAGTCCTAAGATTTGGTTACATGATTCTATGCTCTGCACGATCGGAGAAGGAAAGGATGGTCCTCACTATTGTTATCTGGTATCTATGAATTTCTCAAAATTGTTTAAGAAACGATGAGTTGATGAGGAATCCTAATTTTGTTGTTATACATGCTTTATCCTATGTCGAGATGATTGAGATGCTGATGCTTGCGGTACGGTTAATGTTCACCGTCCAGTTGGGAACCCCAAGAGGAAGGTATGATGAATATAGCAGCAAGGTTTTCCCTCAGTAAGAAACCAAGGTATGTCGATCAGGAGAGGAAGGAGCCAAACGACTGAAGGTGATGCTTGCTAGCTTGCGACAGCTCCGGACAATTTATAAGGCGCCTCGTCCAAGCTTTGCTTTGCCAGCTGCAACGCGGAACCTGCACACAACACAACCAAATACTTTGCTCCCAACTTACGATGAGATTGTCAATCTCACCGGTTTGCTGTAAACAAAGGAATGAGCGTATCGAGTGGAAAATAGTAATAGTATGCGAGTAAAATAAACAGTGCGAGTAAAGTAAACAGGTGATAGCAATATAATGGAAATAGGACCGGGGTCCACAGTTCACTAGTGGTGTCTCTCCATAAGATAAAATAACACATGCTGGGTAAACAAATTACAGTTGGGCAATTGATAGAATAAAGACAATGTGCATATGATGAGAGGATCACTATGAGATTTACTCTGGGCATTACAACAAGATACATAGATAGACCGCCATCCAACTGCATCTATGACTAATAATCCACTTGTGGCGAATCAATCCGAGAACTCCATAAGTATTAAGTTGCAAACAACAGATAATTGCATTAAGCAAAGTGTGTAATGTAAACAAAGCATATGCCCTCGAGCATATGAATGTTGTTTTCCCCCTAGTAGCAACAGCACATCTACAACCTTAGAGGTTTCTGTCACTCCCAAAGATTAAATAGAGGCATGAACCCACTATCGAGCATAAATACCCCCTCTTTGAGTCACTAGCAACTACTCGGCCAAGATAGCTACTAATAACGGAGAGCATGCAAGATCATAAACAACATAGACATAACATAAGATAAATTTTAGTATATCAACTCAATCATAACGCCAATATTCATCGGATCCCAACAAACCAAACATGTAGAATTACATAACGGTGATCTCAATCATGTAAGGCAGCTCATGAGATCTAAACATGAAGCACATGGTGGAGAAGACAACCATCTAGCTACTGCTATGGACCCATAGTCCAAGGTAGACTACTCACTCATCGCTTCGGAGGCAAGAATGGCGATGAAGAAGACCTTCGGTGGCGATTCCCCTCTCCGGCAGGGTGTCGGAAAGAGCTTCTGGACCCTCCCGATCTTTGGGTCGACGGCAGCGGCGGATCGCGATGTGTTCTGGAAAAGTGATCGGGTATTTAGGTTTTTCCCGTCGGGGGGTCTTTATAGGCGAAGGGGCATCGTCAGGAGTGGACCGAGGCGACCTCACACGTAGGGGGCGCGGCCAGGGGCCAGGCCGCGCTGCCCTGTTGTGTGGGGCCCTCGTGGCCCCACTCCGTCTCCTCTTTGGATCTCTGGAAGCTTCGGTAAAATTATGGGTGACTGGCTTTGGTTTCGTCCAATTCCGAGAATATTTCCTGTGTAACTTTTCTGAAACACAAAAACAGCAGAAAACAGGGAACTGGCACTGTGGTGACTTGTTAATAGGTTAGTTCCGGAAAATGCATAAAAGTGCCACGAAGTGTAACGAAACACTAAGCAAATGGTGTAAAAACAAGCATGGAGCATCAAAAATTATGGATATGTTTGAGACATATCAGCATCCCCAAGCTTAACTCCTACTTGTCCTCGAGTAGGTAAGTGATAACAAAAGAAATAATTTTTGAGTTGACATTCACCTACGCAATCTTGATCATATATGTAAGCGTTGTGCGCTGGGATCAAAAGAACTTAAAACATGGGCATGAAAGACATAATCTTGATAGAAGAAACTTAGCAACCATGTTATAACATGAAAATGAACACAAACAAAAGATCATGAAAATGAAACAATGAAAGTCAAACGTGTGTTTAAATCATAAGGAAAAACATACAAATGGTTTTCAGCTTGTTCCTCATAGAGAGCAAAACATAAATGCATAGGACACCTTCAAGTTTAAGAGGGCGACTAGATACAAATAATTTAAGAACAAGTGAAACCAACAATATGAATCAATCAATGAAAACTTTGGGACAATGCATATTATACTAATAATGACAACTATGCTCTCTTAATGGTGCATAAAGGTAGAAGGTGGTGACTCAACATAAAAGTAAAAGAAAGGTCCTTCGCAGAGGGAAGCAGTGATTGCAAATTTTATAACATTCAAAAATTATGGTACTTACCGGCTTTGAGCTCTCATTGCCCCCATCATAAGCATCTTGAATGGTTAGAGTTAATGCGAGAACACTTATGCTGCATATGCTTGACAAATCATAAGTTGAAAACCTCATGTCCCGTGAATACGAGTACCCAAACCTCATGCTACTTTACTTAGAGTCCCAAGCAAGCTCTTGTCATTGTAAGTATACACGTATCATCGAGAACCGCCAATGGGGTACCTCCGTGCCCGATGACATGGAACAAGCCCACATCAAAATGACATGACAAGCAGACAATGAACACCTTGATATCTCTTTTATTTACCATTTGTATAGCTTTTTATTTTGAGATGCGTCGTCGAATGTCCACTATGGGCATGCTGCAAATTTCCACCATGAATTATGCATGGCTTAGATTGGCGGCCCAGGCATTTCTCTAACACATATACAAACTCCATGATCCCGCAAGATTCCCAATTCATTTCACACCGCGAGTATCCATAAACAAAAGATCATGATATCAACTCAAATAAAAAGTGCAATGTTGAAAGCTTGCCCCATGACGGCATGGCTGGGCTAATTCCCAACTTACAACTTGCAAGCATAACAACTCAACATAAGAGACCACAATGTCAAATTTTTAAGAACGAGAAAAAGTAAAGTGTGCCTTCCGGTTTGTGAGAGCTTTAATGACCAATTTTCGCATAACACTGGTAAGAGTTTAATTTGAAGAGTAGATAAAAGCAAGTCAAATTTACTTTGGAATAGCAAATTGCTAATAGGTATGTATGGTGGACACTTTGGAACAACTTGGTTTTTAGGAGTTGGATGCACTAGTAGAGCTCATACTCAGTACAAGGCGAGGGCTAGCAAAAGACTGGGAGCGACCAACTAAGAGAGCAATAACGGCCATAATCATGCAAAGCGACAAAGCGACATTAAAAGAAGCATAAGATGGCATCAAAAGTCAAAAACTAAATAATCATAGAGGCAATGGTTACTTTGTAAGAGTCTAACATGTGTGAGCATGCGCCAAGTCAACCCAAATAAAACATAAAGAAGAAAACCAAAATAATGCTTCCAAATAATTAAAACAATGCATGATTCTTTTCAAAGGCTTATTAAGCAATCTCAGTTATTTGAGACTAGTCATGCTACAGCAAAACCACTAAGCATGCTATCAAAAAGACATCAAGCACAACATGCAAAAGCCTAGGCCGCAGTCTACACAAGCTCCTTTTTGTACCACTTTTTTGCATAAAGCTTTTTCTCTTTTCCAACACCATTCAAACTTTTTATAAACACCTCTTTTGATAAAAACCAATATAGACCAGAGGCAAAAATACACCTTGATGAAAAGATATAACAAGATCTGAACACAATTCAAGGCGAAAATCGAAAGCTAAACGCAGTTCTAGAAAAAGAGAACACTCGTTGAAACGAATAGAGTGAAAAACGGGGTGTTCTTGGCAAATGAAAAACAAGGCAACTTCTCCAAAAGAAATTTGTTGGGGTCCAACCATTTATTGCAGCAAACAAAACTAAACTAAACTGAAAACTAAAAACAACTGACACTCCAAGAAAAACGCATAATGCATGAAGCAATAAAAATATAGTGTCTTGAAAGGTGTCCTGATTTTTGCCGATGAAGAAGGGGTTCCTCGGGGGCATCCCCAAGCTTTGATGTTTATACTTCTTGGATATTTCTTGGGGTGATGCATGGGCATCCCCAAGCTTGAGATTTTGTCCATTCTTCAACTCATCTCATCACTCTCCGATCCCTACACTTGAAAACTTCCTTCATACAAAACTAAACACAAATCTATTAGCAACATTAGTGTAAGCATAACATAGAATCAACCCCTTTTTGCTTCAGGTTTCAACTCAAAACCACCACATATAAAGTATATACTACTGTAGCAACTTCCCCAAAAGTTCCATGATCAAAAGAACTCAAAAAGAAAGCGATAAAGGGGCAAACACAAATATTGGCAGAAATCTGTCAAAACAGAACAGCTGACAAAGGTCGAATTTTTAGAGGGTTTTCTGTTGCTCAAATCAAAAAGTGTCCAACTAATGAAAGTTTGGATATAACCTGGGGCATATGCACAAGAAATCGCAGGTCCAAAAGATATATAGAGAATTTTCACGAATTTTTACAGTGCAGCACCGAAAACTGTTTCAGGACAGCAACATCCCCAAATCTTACCTCGCTCAAATTAGAGGCTTCTCTTGGCACAAAAACGAAATAAAAAGGATAAGGAGAGGTCATTACAGTAGTAATAACTTTCAAGACTCAAATAAAAGAAAAATAACTGAAAGTAAAAACATTGGGTTATCTCCCAAGAGTGCTTTTCTTTAATGCCTTTGAGCTAGGCGCAGAAAGTGCGAATCAAGTATTTTTAGAAGAAGCATTTTGATCAACTGCAGAAGTTTTGTCAATAAGGCATTGTATTTCATCCACATAAGTTTTTGAAGACCCTTTGTGATCATGCTTTGGTTCACTCAAATCACTAAAAAGATTTTTGGGACAAATCCAATCAAAATTATTTTCAAAGGCTTCATACAATCCCAAAATCTTGCTAGGTATAGGTATTTTGTTTCCTTCATTGTTTGTACTAATAACCTTTATAGGTGAACCGAGTTTATTAAAGCACTTAAGAACTTTCCTAGCTTCAATGGCAACATCTCTAAATTCTAAGTGCAAAGTTTCCAAGATAAAAGCTTTCTTTTCAGGATCCTCAATTTTATGAGGCTTAAGGAACATGTGTTGCATAAAAGGATTAAGGCTAGCAAACCTAGCTTTCAACATGTGAATTAAATAAGTAGAAGCAACTTCAATACTAGGAGCAAGCTCAACCAATGTTATCTTTCCCAATAATTGAACCACTGCCTACTGAGAGGTCCTCCAGAACGTACTTAGGGAACAACATAATGAACTAGAGTAAAGAAATAACAACTACAAAGGATACTAAATTTTTTTGGGTTTTTGATAAAATGATGCAAGTAAAAATAAAGCAAAGCAAAACTTAAAACAAAGTAAAGGATGTGCGTGCGAAACACCCCTTGCAGAAGTCTTCTTTTTCCTCCCCGGCAACGGCGCCAGAAAAATTCTTGATGCTTGCGGTACGGTTAATGTTCACCGTCTAGTTGGGAACCCCAAGAGGAAGGTATGATGAATATAGCAGCAAGGTTTTCCCTCAGTAAGAAACTAAGGTATGTCGATCAGGAGAGCAAGGAGCTAAACGACTAAAGGTGATGCTTGCTAGCTTGCGACAGCTCCGGACAATTTATAAGGCGCCTCGTCTAAGCTTTGCTTTGCCAGCTGCAACGCGGAACCTGCACACAACACAACCAAATACTTTGCTCCTAACTTACGATGAGGTTGTCAATCTCACCGGTTTGCTGTAAACAAAGGAATGAGCGTATCAAGTGGAAAATAGTAATAGTATGCGAGTAAAATAAACAGTGCGAGTAAAGTAAACAGGTGATAAAAATATAATGGAAATAGGACCGGGGTCCACAGTTCACTAGTGGTGTCTCTCTATAAGATAAAATAACACATGCTGGGTAAACAAATTACAGTTGGGCAATTGATAGAATAAAGACAACGTGTATATGATGAGAGGATCACTATGAGATTTACTCTGGGCATTACAACAAGATACATAGACCGCCATCCAACTGCATCTATGACTAATAATCCACTTGTGGCGAATCAATCCGAGAACTCCACAAGTATTCAGTTGCGAACAACAGATAATTGCATTAAGCAAATTGTGTAATGTAAACAAAGCATATGCCCTCAAGCATATGAATGTTGTTTTCTCCCTAGTATCAACAGCACATCTACAACCTTAGAGGTTTCTATCACTCCCCCAGATTAAATAGAGGCATGAACCCACTATAGAGCATAAATACCCCCTCTTGGAGTCACTAGCAACTACTCGGCCAAGATAGCTACGAACAACGGAGAGCATGCAAGATCATAAACAACATAGAGGTAACATAAGATAAATTTTAGTACATCAACTCAATCATAACACCAATATTCATCGGATCCCAACATACCAAACATGTAGAATTACATAACGGTGATCTCAATCATGTAAGGCAGCTCATGAGATCTAAACATGAAGCACATGGTGGAGAAGACAACCATCTAGCTACTGCTATGGACCCATAGTCCAAGGTAGACTACTCACTCATCGCTCCGGAGGCAAGCATGGTGATGAAGAAGACCTCCGGTGGCGATTCCCCTCTCCGGCAGGGTGCCGGGAAGAGCTTCTGGACCCTTCCGATCTTCGGGTCGACGGCGGCGATGGATCGCGATGTGTTCTGGAAAAGTGATCGGGTATTTAGGTTTTTCCCATCGGGGGGTCTTTATAGGCGAAGGGGCATCGTCAGGAGCGGACCGAGGCGACCTCACACATAGGGGGCGCGACCAGGGGCCAGGCCACACCGCCCTGTTGTGTGGGGCCCTCGTGTCCCCACTCCGTCTCCTCTTCGGATCTCTGGAAGCTTCGGTGAAATTCTGGGTGACTGGCTTTGGTTTTGTCCAATTCCGAGAATATTTCCTGTGTAACTTTTCTGAAACACAAAAACAACAGAAAACAGGGAACTGGTACTGTGGCGACTTGTTAATAGGTTAGTTCCGGAAAATGCATAAAAGTGCCACGAAGTGTAATGAAACACTAAGCAAATAGTGTAAAAATAAGCATGGAACATGAAAAATTATGGATACGTTTGAGACGTATCAGCATCCCCAAGCTTAACTCCTGCTCGTCCTCGAGTAGGTAAGTGATAACAAAAGAAATAATTTTTGAGGTGACATGTGATGTCTGGCGTGTAGTTGATGATTATTGTGGCCAGACAGTTGGGAAACTCCAAGCGGAAAGTATGATGAGCACAGCAGCAAGTCTTTTTCCTCAGTAAGAAACTAAGGTTTGTCGATCAGGAGAAGAGCAGACAGTACGACTGAAGGTGATGCTTGCAAGCTTCACGACATCTCCGGATAATTTATAGGGTGCCTCGTCCAAGCTTTGCTTTGCGAGCAGCAACGTGGAACCTGCACACACATAACCAAGTACTTTGTTCCCAACTTGCGATGAGGTTATCAATCTCACCGGTTTGCTTGAAACAAAGGGTATGAGCGTATCGAGTGGAAAACAGTGAAAGTATGCGAGTAAAGTAACAGTGCGAGTAAAGTAAACAGGTGATAGCAATATGATGGAAATAGGACCGGGGTCCACAGTTCACTAGCGGTTCCTCTCCATAAGATAAATAACACATGCTGGGTAAACAAATTACAGTTGGGCAATTGATAGAATAAAGATAAACGTGATATGTCAAGAAGATCACTATGCGATTTACTCTGGGCATTACAACAAAATACATAGACCGCCATCCAACTGCATCTATGACTAATAATCCACTCATGGGGATATCATCCAAACACCCCATGAGTATTAAGTTGCGAACAACAGATAATTGCATTACGCAAAGTGTGTAATGTAAACAAAGCATATGCCCTCGAGCATATAAATGTTGTTTTCTCCCTAGTAGCAACAGCACATCTACAACCTTAGAGGTTTCTGTCACTCCCCTAGATTAAATAGAGGCATGAACCCACTATCGAGCATAAATACCCCCTCTTGGAGTCACTAGCAACTACTCGGCCAAGATAGCTACTAACAATGGAGAGTGATGTCTACGCACTTCTATTCTTGTAGACACTTGTTGGGCCTCCAAGTGCAGAGGTTTGTAGAACAGCAGCAAGTTTCCCTTAAGTGGATCACCCAAGGTTTATATAACTCAGGGAGGTTAGAGGTCAAAGCTATCCCTCTCAAGCAACCCTGCAATTACGATACAGAAAGTCTCTTGTGTCCCCAACACACCCAATACACTTGTCAGATGTATAGGTGCACTAGTTCGGCGAAGAGATAGTGAAATACAAGTGGTATAGATGATTATAAGTAGCAAACGTGATGTGAAATAAATATCGCTGCGAGCAAACAAGTAACAAAATAGCAAGTAAACGGTGTGCAATGCTTGGAAACAAGGCCTAGGGATCATACTTTCACTAGTGGACACACTCCCAACAATATAACATGGCTGAACAAATAACTTCTCTTTGCTAAGGCACTCTGAATTACTCTCCTATTGAATAACACTAATCATTGTGTAGTGGCTACAGAAGCACCCCTTAAAGTTCATCAAGTACTTGACAAACACCACTCATAGAGATATCCAAATCAAATCACAATTCAAGATAGAAATCATTGCAACTTAAACCAAGTACTAACACGGTGCACACACTGTCAACTTTACACCATGAAAGGAGGAATAGATCACTCAAACTATCATAGCAATAATTATTCTCATAATCCACAAGAGATCACAATCATAGCCTAAACCAAGTACCACCATGATGCACGCACTGTCACCGTTACACCATAGCAGGAGGAATAGATTACTTTAATAACATTGCTAGAGTACACAAAATATCTGAATAATAACATGTACTTGTTCAACATGATACAAAGCTCACGATCACATAAAGATCACATCATGGGAGAGAGAGGTGAACCACATAGCTACCGGTAGAGCCCTTAGCCCCGGGGATGAACTACTCCCTCCTCATCATAGGAGACAGCAAGGTTGATGGAGATGGCGGTGAGGTCGATGGAGACGGCGGAGACGGCGATGGAGGTCGATGGAGATGGCTCCGGGGGCACTTCCCCGTCCCGGCAGGGTGCCGGAACAGAGACTTCTGTCCCCCGAAATTCGTCGGTGGTGGCGGCGGAGCTGCGGAACTGTTTCTGGAAAATTGCCGAATCCCCTAGGGTTTTCCGTCCCGAGGCTTTATATAGGCGAAGGGAGTCGCGAGAGGGCAGCCAGGGGCTCCTCACACATGGGTGGCGCGGCCAGGGGCCTGGCCGCGCCAGCCCTATGTGTGGGGCCCTGGTGGCCCCCCTCCGACACTTCTTCGGATCTCTGGAAGCTTCCGGGAAAAATAAGACTTCAGGAACTTGTTTCGTCCAATTCCGAGAATATTTCCTATGTATCACTTCTGAAACAC
Organism: Dactylis glomerata; assembly: GCA_007115705.1. Lineage (NCBI taxonomy): Eukaryota > Viridiplantae > Streptophyta > Magnoliopsida > Poales > Poaceae > Dactylis > Dactylis glomerata. Next base: position 527,007 of record QXEO01000535.1, read on the forward strand.
AAAAACAGCAGAAAACAGGAAACTGGCACGGTGGCGCTTGTTAATAGGTTAGTTCCGGAAAATGCATAAAAGTGCCACTAAGTGTAACGAAACAATAGGCAAATGGTGTAAAAACAAGCATGGAGCATCAAAAATTATAGATACGTTTGAGACGTATCAAGCATCCCCAAGCTTAACTCCTGCTCGTCCTCGAGTAGGTAAGTGATAACAAAAGAATAATTTTTGAGGTGACATGCACCTACACAATCTTGATCATATATGTAAGTATTGTGAGCTGGGATCATAAGAACTTAAAACATGGGCATGAAAGACATAATCTTTGACAATAAGAACTTAGCAACCATGTTGTAAACATGCAAATGAACACAAACAAAAGATCATGATAATGAAACAATGAAAGTCAAACGTGTGTTCAAATCATAAGGAAAAACATACAAATGGTTTTCAGCTTGTCCTTCAAAGAGAGCAAAACATAAATGCATAGGACACCTTCAAGTTTAAGAGGGCGACTAGATACAAATAATTTAAGAACAAGTGAAACCAACAATATGAGTCAATCAATGAACTTTGGGACAATGCATATCACACTAAGAATGACAACTATGCTCTCTTAATGGTGCATAAAGAAAGAAAGTGGTGACTCAACATAAAAGTAAAAGAAAGGCCCTTCGCAGAGGGAAGCAGTGATTAAACATGTGCTAGAGCTTTTCATTTGTAAAACAGAGAGATAAAACTTGATTTTGAGAGGTGGTTATCTTTGTCAACGACTGGCAATGGGGTTCTTACTATCTTCCATACAAAAATAAAGCAAGTTTTTGAGAGAGAGATTGGCACTTTTGTGCTCTTTTTATAAAACTTGGCACTCCTCCCCACCTTTTTCCTTTCACATACCATGGCTAACCGATTCCATCGGGTGCCCACCAACATTCACATTCTTTGGAGGAGTGCCTTTTTCTCTTTTTTCTTTTTTTTCTTTTTGGAATAAGCAATATGGAAGATAGCAAATCCGACCACTACGTCCCCATGAGCTGAAAATAGTGTCACAAAACGAGAAGTGTTTTGAAGGTTTTTGAAAGGTAGCACACGAAATTTTTACTTTGGAATGGCTTACAAATACCATTCATAGGAATTTATAGTGGACACAATGGCAAACTTGGCTTTTAGGAGCTGGATGCACGAGTAGAGCTCATACTCAGTACAAGGCGAGGGCTAGCAAAAGACTGGGAGCGACCAACTAAGAGAGCAATAATGGCCATAATCATGCAAAGCGACAAAGCGACATTAAAAGAAGCATACGATGGCATCAAAAGTCAAAAACTAAATGATCATGAAGGCTATTGGCGACTTTGTAAGAGTCTAACATGTGTGAGCATGCGCCAAGTCAACCCAAATAAAGCATCAAGGAGAAAACCAAAATAATGCTTCCATACAATAAAAACAACGCATGATTTTTTCAAAGGCTCATTAAGCAATCTCAGTTATTTGAGACAAGTCATGCTACAGCAAAACCACTAAGCATACTATCAAAAAGACATCAAGCATGACATGAAAAAGCCTAGGCCGCAGTCTACACAAGCTCCTTGTACCAACTTTTTGCATAAAGCTTTTTCTCTTTTCCAACACCATTTGAAATTTTTAAAGACACCTCTTTTGATGAAAACCAATAAAGATCAGAGGCAAAAATACACCTTGATGAAAAGATATGACAAGATCTGAACGCAAATCAAGGCGAAAACGAAAACCAAAAGCAGTAGCAGAAAAAGAAGAACACTCGGTGAACGATAAGAGTGAAAAACTGAGTGTTCTTGGCAAATGAAAACGAGTTCATCTCCTCCAAAAGAAACATGATGTGATCTAACCATTTATTGCAGCAAACAAACAAACCTAACCAACTAAGAAAACTAAAACAACTGACGCTCCAAGAAAAACACATAGTGCATGAAGCAATAAAAATATAGTGTTTTGAAAGGTGACCTGATTTTTGCCGATGAAGAAGGGGTGCCTCGGGGGCATCCCCAAGCTTTGAAGCTTGTACTTCTTGGATATTTCTTGGGGTGATGCATAGGCATCCCCAAGATTGAGCTTTTGTCCATTCTTCAACTCATCTCATCATTCTCCAATCCCTACACTTGAAAACTTCCTTCATACAAAACTAAACACAATTCTATTAGCAACATTAGTGTAAGCATAAAATATATTCAACCCTTTTCAGTTCAGATTTCAACACAAAACCACCACATATATAGCAAATACTACTGTAGCAACTTCCCCAAAAGTTCCATGATAAAAAGAACTCAAAAGAAAGCGATAAAGCGGCAAACACAAATATTGGCAGAAATCTGTCAAAACTGAACAGCTGACAAAGGTCGAATTTTTTAGGGGTTTTCTGTTGCTCAAATCAAAAAGTGTTCAACTAATGAAAGTTTGGATATAACCTGGGGCATATGCACAAGAAATCGCAGGTCCAAAAGATATACAGAGAATTTTCACGAATTTTTACGGTGCAGCACCAAAAACAGTTTCAGGACAGCAACATCCCCAAATCTTTACCTCACTCGAATTAGAGGCTTCTCTTGGCACAACAATAAAATAAAAAGGATAAGGAGCGGTCATTACAGTATTAATGACTTCCAAGACTCAAATAAAAGAAAAATTACTGAAAGTAAAAACATTGGGTTATCTCCCAAGAGTGCTTTTCTTTAACGCCTTTGAGCTAGGCGCAGTAATTTGCAAAGATGCTCATGTAGGCACCATATAAGAGCTTGAGGCAAAGGCGCCATATAGGAACTTAAAGCAATAGAGAGCATAAAAAAGCAAATGTGGAACACATTTAAATCTAAACCACTTCCTATGAAAAATAGTCTTGTAAAGAGACAAGTCATGAAAGCGCAAGGCAAAAAGCATAGGAAGGCAAAACAAGTACAACTTCAAGAATTGCAACATAAAGAGGGGAAACTCAATATTGTTGAGATCCATTAAACCATGTTTCCCTCTCTCAAAGTAACTTTCAGTAGCATCATGAATAGAATTAACAATGTAACTATCACATAAAGCATCCCTATCATGAGCCACATGCATAAAAGGATTAATACTCCCCACATGAACAATAGTAGTAGGAGCAGAATCAATAGAATAATTATTCTCATCACCATAATCATCAAAGACAGGAGGCATATTGTAATCATAACTATTTTTCTCCTCAAAAGTAGGTGAATTGAAAACATTATAATCATCATCATAAACTAGAGGCTTAGTATAATCAAGAGATAGAGAACTACTATGTCGCAAAGCATATTCATCAAACATATCATCATAAGAAGGAACATGGATAGCACTAATGGTACAACAATTAACCTTAGAATTGGTACCAAAAAGATTTTCAATATCAAAAGTAGAGTGCTTTTCCCAATCATGATCACTAACATAAGTAATAGGCATAGGAACATCATCCCAATCAGAATTATCATAATCTATAGCAGGATCATAACGCTTAGGGGAAGATACCGTGTCCTCTCGCCTCTTACTCCTCTTCTTCTTCTTCTTCTTACTCTTCTCACTCTCTCCTTTAGGAGGGAGAGACTTGAAGGGCATCTTCTCCACATATTCTTTAGGAGGGAAAGGCATCTTCTCCACATAATCTGGCTTGCTGACAGAAACAACAGAAGAAACTTTGGAGGATTCCACCTCTCTATTAATAAGATAAAAACATCTATCAGTCTTGTCATAGCTTGGCAAAATATCAAGTTTTATAAGATTTTGAATGTGAGTATTTGCAAGGCAATCTTTAGCACAATAGAGGCGACAACCACGAAGGGTGCTATTAATATCAACATCATTCATATCTATCAAAGCAATCTTTCTAGATATCTCATCACACGCCAAGAAGAAAGCAAGCTCATCATGCTGATTGGGAGTAATCTTGTCATCACAATACATACTTAAGGTACTAGAAGAGTAACTATTAAGGCTTGAGCATTGGAAATTAAAATGACCTATGTCATCGCAATGTTTACAAAGAAAAGGATAAAGCTCACAAACCTTTTTACCGATCTCACCTATATCCTTGTACCACATACTGGTTTCTTCATTTGCGTGGGTGATGCAATAATCTTCCTTGTTGTAACTCTGTTCACAAGGTCTATGTACTCCACAAAAATTAACATGCTTATAAGAAATAGTACCTTTAGAAGTTTGAGCATGTTTATTGCAATCATCAATAACAATATCACTTTCTATGCAAGTATCCTTAAAAGGTTCATGATACACATCCCCATTTCCTTTAGGAACATTCATATGGGAAGCAAAGGCTTTAAAGCAATCAACCATAATTTGAGGATCAAGACCATATTTAGCACTAAGCTCTTGAAAATTAGCAGTTCCAGCGAAAGACTTAATGCAATCAAACTCGTAATTCATACCTGATCCCTTACCTTTGTCGCTATCCCAACCTTCAATATTGTTTTGAATTGTCTCAAGCAGATCCCACTTGGTGTCAACATCCTTGCTTGTGAAAGACCCATCAAAACATGCATCTAGATAGTCCTTGTAATATCCTGAAAGCCTTGCATAAAAATTATTAATAACAATATTACGGGGAAGATCATGAATAGGACATTTATGCATTAGTAACTTCAATCTTCCCCACGCTTGGGCAATGCTTTCTCCCTCATGAGGCCAAAAATTATATATCTGATTACGATATTTATGAATCTCACTTGGAGGATAGAATTTAGAATAAAAGAGAGGTACAATTTCCTCCCAGCCAACAGATGGACCATCTTTAAGCAGCCGATACCATTCCTCGGCTCTGCCTTTCAGTGATAAAGAAAATAGCTTCTTCTTAACTTGGTTCATCGAAATACCTGCACACTGGAACAACTCGCATAATTCATGTATAAAGAGCAGATGATCACCAGGATGGACAGTTCCATCTCCTAAATAGCAGTTATCCCTAATACGTTCAACAATCTGCGTAGGTATTTTAAAAGGATGGGGAGCACAAGCATCATTAGAAACATCACATATGGGAGATAAAATATCATCAGAGCAAACTTTCTCCAATAAAGCTGGGGGACCAAAAATATCATACTCAACAAAACCAGCTTCCCCAAGCTTAGACTTTTCTATAGCATTAGCATTAACAGTATTCAAAGCATTCGTACTAATAACATTGCTATGCGAAATAAGCTCCAAAGGATTTTCAATTTTCTCTTCAAATCTAAAATCAGGAAAAAGACTAAAGAACTCTTTATTTTCCATTAAGCCTAACTAGTGAAAATAAAAACAAGAAACAAAAAGATATAATTGCAGAATCTAAAGGAAATAACTCCGAGCACTCACACAGGAGGATGCGAGTACCTTTTACCTTACCTCCCCGGCAACGGCGCCAGAAAAGAGCTTGATGTCTACGCACTTCTATTCTTGTAGACACTTGTTGGGCCTCCAAGTGCAGAGGTTTGTAGAACATCAGCAAGTTTCCCTTAAGTGGATCACCCAAGGTTTATCGAACTCAGGGAGGTTAGAGGTCAAAGCTATCCCTCTCAAGCAACCCTGCAATTACGATACAGAAAGTCTCTTGTGTCCCCAACACACCCAATACACTTGTCAGATGTATAGGTGCACTAGTTCGGCGAAGAGATAGTGAAATACAAGTGGTATAGATGATTATAAGTAGCAAACGTGATGTGAAATAAATATCGCTGCGAGCAAACAAGTAACAAAATAGCAAGTAAACGGTGTGCAATGCTTGGAAACAAGGCCTAGGGATCATACTTTCACTAGTGGACACACTCCCAACAATATAACATGGCTGAACAAATAACTTCTCTTTGCTAAGGCACTCTGAATTACTCTCCTATTGAATAACACTAATCATTGTGTAGTGGCTACAGAAGCACCCCTTAAAGTTCATCAAGTACTTGACAAACACCACTCATAGAGATATCCAAATCAAATCACAATTCAAGATAGAAATCATTGCAACTTAAACCAAGTACTAACACGGTGCACACACTGTCAACTTTACACCATGAAAGGAGGAATAGATCACTCAAACTATCATAGCAATAATTATTCTCATAAACCACAAGAGATCACAATCATAGCCTAAACCAAGTACCACCATGATGCATGCACTGTCACCGTTACACCATAGCAGGAGGAATAGATTACTTTAATAACATTGCTAGAGTACACAAAATATCTGAATAATAACATGTACTTGTTCAACATGATACAAAGCTCACGATCACATAAAGATCACATCATGGGAGAGAGAGGTGAACCACATAGCTACCGGTAGAGCCCTTAGCCCCGGGGATGAACTACTCCCTCCTCATCATAGGAGACAGCAAGGTTGATGGAGATGGCGGTGAGGTCGATGGAGACGGCGGAGACGGCGATGGAGGTCGATGGAGATGGCTCCGGGGGCACTTCCCCGTCCCGGCAGGGTGCCGGAACAGAGACTTCTGTCCCCCGAAATTCGTCGGTGGTGGCGGCGGAGCTGCGGAACTGTTTCTGGAAAATTGCCGAATCCCCTAGGGTTTTCCGTCCCGAGGCTTTATATAGGCGAAGGGGCGTCGCGAGAGGGCAGCCATGGGCTCCTCACACATGGGTGGCGCGGCCAGGGGCCTGGCCGCGCCAGCCCTATGTGTGGGGCCCTGGTGGCCCCCCTCCGACACTTCTTCGGATCTCTGGAAGCTTCCGGGAAAAATAAGACTTCAAGAACTTGTTTCGTCCAATTCCGAGAATATTTCCTGTGTATCACTTCTGAAACACAAAAACAGCAGAAAACAGGAAACTGGCACTGTGGCGCTTGTTAATAGGTTAGTTCCGGAAAATGCATAAAAGTGCCACTAAGTGTAACGAAACAATAGGCAAATGGTGTAAAAACAAGCATGGAGCATCAAAAATTATAGATACGTTTGAGACGTATCAGAGAGCATGCAAGATCATAAACAACATAGAGATAACATAAGATATATTTCAGTATATCAACTCAATCATAACACCAATATTTATCAGATCCCAACAAACCAAACATGTAGAATTACATAACGGTGATCTCAATCATGTAGGGCAGCTCATGAGATCTAAACATGAAGCACATGGTGGAGAGGACAACCATCTAGCTACTGCTATGGACCCATAGTCCAAGGTAGACTAGTCACTCATCGCTACGGAGGCAAGCATGGCAATGAAGAAGACCTCCGGTGGCGAGATCTCGGGTCGACAACGGCGGCGGATCGCGATGTGTTTCTGGAAAATTGATCGGGGTACTTAGGTTTTTCCCGTAGGGGGGTCTTTATAGGCGAAGGGGCAGCGTCAGGAGTGGACCGAGGTGGTCTCACACATAGGGGGCGTGGCCAGGGGCTGGGCCGCGCCGCCCTAGTGTGAGGCCACCTCATGGCCCCACTCTGTCTCCTCTTCGGTTCTCTGGAAGCTCTGTGAAATATCTGGACGGCTGGCTTTTGTTTCGTCCAATTCCAAGAATATTTCCTGTGTAACTTTTCTGAAACACAAAAATAGCAGAAAATAGGGAACTGGCACTGTGGCGACTTGTTAATAGGTTAGTTCCGGAAAATGCATAAAAGTGCCACGAAGTGTAACGAAACATTAGGCAAATGGTGTAAAAACAAGCATGGAGCATCAAAAATTATGGATACATTGGAGACGTATCAGTGATACGTCTCAAACGTATCTATAATTTTTGATGCTCCATGCTTGTTTTTACACCATTTGCCTTGTGTTTCGTTACACTTCGTGGCGTTTTTATGCGATTTCCAGAACTAACCTATTGACAAGATGCCACAGTGCAAGTTCCCTGTTTTCTGCTGTTTTTGTGTTTCAGAAAAGCTACACAGGAAATATTCTCGGAATTGGACGAAACAAAAGCCAGAAGTTTTATTTTTCCCGGAAGCTTCCCGAAGACCAAAAGAGAGCTGGAGAGGGGCCAGGGCCTGCCCTCACACTAGGGTGGCGTGGCCCAGGCCCTGGCCGCGCCACCTATGTGTGAGGAGCCCCTGGCTGCCCTCTCATGACGCCCCTTCGCCTATATAAAGCCTCGGGACGGAAAACCCTAGGGGATTCGGCAATTTTCCAGAAAGAGTTCCGTAGCTCCGCCACCGCCGCCGACGAATTTTGGGGGACAGAAGTCTCTGTTCCGGCACCCTGCCGGGACGGGGAAGTGCCCCCGGAGCCATCTCCATCGGTCTCCATCGCCATCTCCGCCGTCTCCATCGACCTCACCATCATCTCCATCAACCTTGCTGTCTCCTATGATGAGGAGGGAGTAGTTCATCCCCAGGGCTAAGGGCTCTACCGGTAGCTATGTGGTTCACCTCTCTCTCCCATGATGTGATCTTTATGTGATCGTGAGCTTTGTATCATGTTGAACAAGTAGATGTTATTATTCAGATATTATGTGTACTCTAGTGGTATTATTAAAGTAATCTATTCCTCCTGCCATGGTGTAACGGTGACAGTGCGTGCATCATGGTGGTACTTGGTTTAGGCTATGATTGTGATCTCTTGTGGATTATGAGAATAATTATTGCTATGATAGTATTGAGTGATCTATTCCTCCTTTCATGGAGTAATGTTGACAGTGTGTGCACCGTGTTAGTACTTGGTCTAAGTTGCAATGATATCTATCTTGAGTTGTGATCTGATTTGAATATCTCTATGAGTGGTGTTTGTCAAGTACTTGATGAACTTTAAGGGGTGCTTCTGTAGCCACTACACAATGATTAGTGTTGTTCAATAGGAGAGTAATTCAGAGTACCATAGTGGAGAGAAGTTGTTTATTTGTTCAATCATGTTATATTGTTGGGAGTGTGTCCACTAGTGAAAGTATGATCCCTAGGCCTTGTTTCCAAGCTTTGCACACCGTTTACTTGCTGTTTTGTTACATGTTCGCTTGCTGCCATTTTTATTCCAGATTGTATTTACTACTTATAATCATCCATACCACTTGTATTTCACTATCTCTTCGCCGAACTAGTGCACCTATACATCTGACAAGTGTATTGGGTGTGTTGGGGACACAAGAGACTTTCTGTATCGTAATTGCAGGGTTGTTTGAGAGGGATAGCTTTGACCTCTTCCTCCCTGAGTTCGATAAACCATGGGTGATCCACTTAAGGGAAACTTGCTGCTGTTCTACAAACCTCTGCACTTGGAGGCCCAACAAGTGTCTACAAGAATAGAAGTGCGTAGACATCAAGCTCTTTTCTGGCGCCGTTGCCGAGGAGGTAAGGTAAAAGGTACTCGCATCCTCCTGTGTGAGTGCTCGGAGTTATTTCCTTTAGATTCTGCAATTACATCTTTTTGTTTCTTGTTTTTATTTTCACTAGTTAGGCTTAATGGAAAACAACAAAAAAATTAGAGAGCTCTATAGTATTTATCTTGAGTTAGGACATGAAGTGTTTGAAGAGAAAATTAAAAAACCTATGGAACTTGATTTGCATGCTAATGGCAATGTTATTAGTATGAACTCTTTGAACACCATTATTGCTAATGTTATGGAAAATTCTAAGCTTGGGGAAGCTGGTTTTGTTAAGCATGATATTTTTAGTTCCCCAGCTTTAGTGGAGAAAGTTTGCTCTGATGATATTTTATCCCCCATATGTGATGTTCCTTCTTATGATGATATGTTTGAAGAATATGCTTTGCAAAATAGTAGTTCTCTAGCTTGTGATGATACTAAACCTCTAGTTTATGATGGCTATGATGATGAGTATAATATTTTCAGTTCACCTACTTTTGAGGAGAAAATTAGTTATGATTACAATATGCCTCCTATTTATGATGATTATGGTGATGAGAATAATTATTCTATTGAATTTGCTCCTACTACTATTGTTCCTGTGGTGAGTATTAATTCTTTTATGCATGTGGCTCATGATAGGGATGTTTTATGTGATAGTTATATTGTTAGTTCTATTCATGATGCTACTGAAAGTTATTATGAGAGAGGGAAACATGGTTTGATGGATCTCAATAATATTGAGTTTCCCCTCTTTATGTTGCAAATCTTGAAGTGGCACTTGTTTTATCTATCCATGCTTGCTACTATGTGCCTCGTTGATTTATTTTCTTACAAGATTCCTATGCATAGGAAGTGGTTCAGATATAAATGTCTTTCACATTTGCTCTTTGATGCTCTCTTTTGCTTTAAGTTCCTATATGGCGCCTTTGCCTCAAGCTCTTATATGGCGCCCACATGAGCATCTTTGCAAATTACTGCGCCTAGCTCAAAGGCGTTAAAGAAAAGCACTCTTGGGAGATAAGCCATTGTTTATTTTCAGTACTTTTTCTTTTATTTGAGTCTTGGAAGTTATTACTACTATAATAACCGCTCCTTATCCTTTTTATTTCGTTGTTGTGCCAAGAGAAGCCTCTAATTTGAGTGAGGTAAGATTTGGGGATGTTGTTGTCCTGAAGCAGTTTTTGGTGCTGCACCATAAAAATTCGTAAAAATTCTCTGTAAATCTTTTGGACCTGCGATTTCTTGTGCATATGCCCCAGGTTATATCCAAACTTTCGTTAGTTTAACACTTTTTGATTTGAGCAACAGAAAACCCCTCAAAAATTCGACCTTTGTCAGCTGTTCTATTTTGATAGATTTCTGCCAATATTTGTGTTTGCCGCTTTATCGCTTTCTTTTTGAGTTCTTTTGATCACGGAACTTTTGGGGAAGTTGCTACAGTAGTATTTGCTATATATGTGGTGGTTTTGAGTTGAAACCTGAAGCAAAAAGGGTTGATTCAATGTTATGCTACACTAATGTTGCTAATAGAATTGTGTTTAGTTTTGTATGAAGGAAGTTTTCAAGTGTAGGGATCGGAGAGTGATGAGATGAGTTGAAGAATGGACAAAAGCTCAAGCTTGGGGATGCCCATGCATCACCCCAAGAAATATCCAAGAAGTACAAGCGTCAAAGCTTGGGGATGCCCCCGAGGCACCCCTTCTTCATCGGCAAAAATCAGGTCACCTTTCAAGACACTATATTTTTATTGCTTCATGCACTATGCGTTTTTCTTGGAGCGTCAGTTGTTTTTGTTTTCGTTATTAGTTTTGTTTTGTTTGCTGCAATAAATGTTTGATCACATCATGTTTCTTTTGGAGGAGATGAACTCGTTTTCATTTGCCAAGAACACTCCGTTTTTCATTCTTACAATTTCACCGAGTGTTCTTCTTTTTCCGCTGCTGCTCTTGGTTTTCGTTTTCGCCTTGATTTGCGTTCAGACCTTGTCATATCTTTTCATCAAGGTGTATTTTTGCCTCTGATCTTTGTTGGTTTTCATCAAAAGAGGTGTGTTTAAAAATTTCAAATGGTGTTGGAAAAGAGAAAAGCTTTATGCAAAATAGTGGTACAAGAAGGAGCTTGTGTAGACTGCGGCTTAGGCTTTTTCATGTCATGCTTGATGTATTTTTGATAGTATGCTTAGTGGTTTTGCTGTAGCATGACTTGTCTCAAATAACTGAGATTGCTTAATGAGCCTTTGAGAAAATCATGCGTTGTTTTTATTGTATGGAAGCATTATTTTGGTTTTCTCCTTTATGCTTTATTTGGGTTGACTTGGCGCATGCTCACACATGTTAGACTCTTACAAAGTCGCCAATAGCCTTCATGATCATTTAGTTTTTGACTTTTGATGCCATCTTATGCTTCTTTTAATGTCGCTTTGTTGCTTTGCATGATTATGGCCATTATTGCTCTCTTAGTTGGTCGCTCCCAGTCTTTTGCTAGCCCTCATTTTGTACTGAGTATGAGCTCTACTCGTGCATCCAACTCCCAAAAACCAAGTTTGCCATTGTGTCCACTATAAATTCCTATGCATGGTATTTGCAAGCCATTCCAAGTAAATTTTCATGTGCTACCTTTCAAAAACCTTCAAAACACTTCTCGTTTTGTGACACTGTTTTCAGCTCATGGGGACGTAGTGGTCGGATTTGCTATCTTCCATATTGCTTATTCCAAAAAGGAAAAAAAAGGAAAAAAGAAAAGAAAAAGGCACTCCTCCATGGAATGTGAATGTTGGTGGGCACCCGATGGAATCGGTTAGCCATGGTTTGAGAAAGGAAAAAAGGTGGGGAGGAGTGCCAAGCTTTATAAAAGAGCACAAAAGTGCCAATCTCTCTCGCAAAAACTTGCTTCATTTTTGTATGGAAGATAGTAAGAACCCCATTGCCAGTCGTTGACAAAAGCAACCACCTCTCAAAACCAATTTTTATCTCTCTGTTTTACAAATGAAAAGCTCTAGCACATGTTTAATCACTACTTCCCTCCGCGAAGGGCCTTTCTTTTACTTTTATGTTGAGTCTCCACCTTCTACCTTTATGCACCATTAAGAGAGCATAGTTGTCATTCTGAGTATAATGTGCATTGTCCCAAAGTTTTCATTGATTGATTCATGACCATGGTTTCACTTGTTCTTAAATTATCTGTATCTAGTCGCCCTCTTAAACTTGAAGGTGTCCTATGCATTTATGTTTTGCTCTCCATGAAGGACAAGCTGAAAACCATTTGTATGTTTTTCCTTATGATTTGAAGACACGTTTGACTTTCATTGTTTCATTTTCATGATCTTTTGTTTGTGTTCATTTGCATGTTTACAACATGGTTGCTAAGTTTCTATTGTCAAGATTACATCTTTCATGCCCATGTTTTAAGTTCTTATGATCCCAGCTCACAAATGCTTACATATATGATCAAGATTGTTTGGTGCATGTCACCTCAAAAATTATTTCTTTGTTATCACTTACCTACTCGAGGACGAGCAGGAGTTAAGCTTGGGGATGCTGATACGTCTCAAACAGTATCTATAATTTTTGATGCTCCATGCTTATTTTTACACCATTTGCCTTGTGTTTCGTTACACTTCGTGGCGTTTTTATGCGATTTCTGGAACTAACCTATTGACAAGATGCCACAGTGCCAGTTCCCTGTTTTCTGCTGTTTTTGTGTTTCAGAAAAGCTACACAGGAAATATTCTCGGAATTGGACGAAACAAAAGCCAGAAGTTTTATTTTTCCCGGAAGCTTCCCGAAGACCGAAAGAGAGCCGGAGAGGGGCCAGGGCCTGCCCTCACACTAGGGTGGCGCAGCCCAGGCCCTGGCCGCGCCACCTATGTGTGAGGAGCCCCTGGCTGCCCTCTCACGACGCCCCTTCGCCTATATAAAGCCTCGGGACGGAAAACCCTAGGGGATTCGGCAATTTTCCAGAAAGAGTTCCGTAGCTCCGCCACCGCCGCCGACGAATTTCGGGGGACAGAAGTCTCTGTTCCGGCACCCTGCCGGGACTGGGGAAGTGCCCCCGGAGCCATCTCCATCGGTCTCCATCGCCATCTCCACCGTCTCCATCGACCTCACCGTCATCTCCATCAACCTTGCTGTCTCCTATGATGAGGAGGGAGTAGTTCATCCCCGGGGCTAAGGACTCTACCGGTAGCTATGTGGTTCACCTCTCTCTCCCATGATGTGATCTTTATGTGATTGTGAGCTTTGTATCATGTTGAACAAGTAGATGTTATTATTCAGATATTATGTGTACTCTAGTGGTATTATTAAAGTAATCTATTCCTCCTGCCATGGTGTAACGGTGACAGTGCGTGCATCATGGTGGTACTTGGTTTAGGCTATGATTGTGATCTCTTGTGGATTATGAGAATAATTATTGCTATGATAGTATTGAGTGATCTATTCCTCCTTTCATGGAGTAATGTTGACAGTGTGTGCACCGTGTTAGTACTTGGTCTAAGTTGCAATGATATCTATCTTGAGTTGTGATCTGATTTGAATATCTCTATGAGTGGTGTTTGTCAAGTACTTGATGAACTTTAAGGGGTGCTTCTGTAGCCACTACACAATGATTAGTGTTGTTCAATAGGAGAGTAATTCAGAGTACCATAGTGGAGAGAAGTTGTTTATTTGTTCAATCATGTTATATTGTTGGGAGTGTGTCCACTAGTGAAAGTATGATCCCTAGGCCTTGTTTCCAAGCTTTGCACACCGTTTACTTGCTGTTTTGTTACATGTTCGCTTGCTGCCATTTTTATTCCAGATTGTATTTACTACTTATAATCTTCCATACCACTTGTATTTCACTATCTCTTCGCCGAACTAGTGCACCTATACATCTGACAAGTGTATTGGGTGTGTTGGGGACACAAGAGACTTTCTGTATCGTAATTGCAGGGTTATTTGAGAGGGATAGCTTTGACCTCTTCCTCCCTGAGTTTGATAAACCTTGGGTGATCCACTTAAGGGAAACTTGCTGCTGTTCTACAAACCTCTGCACTTGGAGGCCCAACAAGTGTCTACAAGAATAGAAGTGCGTAGACATCAATCAGCATCTCCAAGCTTAACTCCTGCTCGTCCTCGAGTAGGTAAGTGATAACAAAAGAAATAATTTTTGAGGTGACATGCACCTACACAATCTTGATCATATATGTAAGCATTTATGAGCTGGGATCAAAAGAACTTAAAACATGGGCATGAAAGATATAATCATGACAATAAGAAACTTAGCAACCATGTTATGAACATGCAAATGAACACAAATAAAAGATCATGAAAATGAAACAATGAAAGTCAAACATGTGTTCAAATCATAAGGAAAAACATACAAATGGTTTTCAGCTTGTCCTTCATAGAGAGCAAAACATAAATGCATAGGACACCTTCAAGTTTAAGAGGGCGACTAGATACAAATAATTTGAGAACAAGTGAAACCAACAATATGAATCAATCAATGAAAACTTTGGGACAATGCACATTATACTAAGAATGACAACTATGCTCTCTTAATGATGCATAAAGATAGAAGGTGGTGACTCAACATAAAAGTAAAAGAAAGGCCCTTCGCGGAGGGAAGTAGTGATTGCAAGTTTTATAACCTTCAAAAATTATGTTACTTACCGGCTTTGAGCACTCATTGCCCCCATCATAAGCATCTTGAATAGTTAAATTTAATGCGAGAACAATTATGATGCATATGCTTGACAAATCATAAGTTGAAAACCTCGTGTCCCGTGAATACGAGTACCCAAACCTCATACTACTTTACTCAGAGTCCCAAGCAAGGCTCTTGTCATTGTAAGTATACATGTATCATCGAGAACCTCCAACGGGGTACCTCCATGCCCGATGACATGCAACAAGCCCACATCAAAATGACAGGACAAGCAGACAATGAACACCTCGACATCTCTTTTATTTACCATTTATTTAGCTTTTTATTTTGAGATGCGTCGTCGAATGTCCACTATGGGCATGCTGCAAATTTCCACCATGAATTATGCATGGCTTAGATTGGCGGCCCAGGCGTTTCCCTAACACATATACAAACTCCATGATCCCCACAAGATTCCCAATTTATTTCACACCGCGGGCATCCATAAACAAAAGATCACGATATCAACTCAAATAAGAAGTGCAATGTTGAAAGCTTGCCCATGACTGCATGGCTGGGCTAGTCTCCAACTTACAACTTGCAAGCATAACAACTCAACATAAGAGACCACAATGTCAAATTTTTAAGAACGAGAAAAAGTAAAGTGTGCCTTCCGGTTCGTAAGAGCTTTACTGACCAATTTTCGCATAACACTGGTAAGAGTTTAATTGAAGAGAAAATAAAAGCAAGTCAAATTTACTTGGAATAGCAAATTGCTAGTAGGTATGTATGGTGGACACTTTGGAAAACTTGGTTTTTAGGAGTTGGATGCATGAGTAGAGCTCATACTCAATACAAGGCGAGGGCTAGGAAAAGACTGGGAGCGACCAACTAAGAGAGCAATAATGGCCATAATCATGCAAAGCGACAAAGCAACATTAAAAGAAGCATAAGATGGCATCAAAAGTCAAAAACTAAATTATCATAGAGGCTATTGGCGACTTTGTAAGAGTCTAACATGTGTGAGCATGCGCCAAGTCAACCCAAATAAAGCATCAAGGAGAAAACCAAAATAATGCTTCCAAATAATTAAAACAATGCGTGATTTTTTCAAAGGCTCATTAAGCAATCTCAGTTATTTGAGATAAGTCATGCTACAGCAAAACCACTAAGCATACTATCAGAAAGACATCAAGCATGACATGAAAAAGCCTAAGCCGCAGTTTACACAAGCTCCTTCTTGTACCACTTTTTTGCATAAAGCTTTTTCTCTTTTCCAACACCATTTGAACCTTTTTAAACCAACTCTTTTGAGGAAAACCAACATGGTCCAGAGGCAAAAATACACCTTGATGAATAAATATAAGAAGATCTGAACACAAATCAAGGCGAAAATGAAAACCAAAAGCAGTAGCAGAAAAAGAAGAACACTCGGTTTTTGATAAGAGTGAAAACTAGAGCGTTCTTGGCAAATGAAAAGCAAGGAAACTTCTCCAAAAGAAATTTGTTGGGGTCCAACCATTTATTGCAGCAAACAAAACTAAACTAATAAAGAAAACTAAAACAACTGACGCTCCAAGAAAAACACATAGTGCATAAAGCAATAAAAATATAGTGTCTTGAAAGGTGACCTGATTTTTGCCGATGAAGAAGGGGTGCCTCGGGGGAATCCCCAAGCTTTGACGCTTGTACTTCTTGGATATTTCTTGGGGTGATGCATGGGCATCTCCAAGCTTGAGCTTTTTTCCATTCTTCAACTCATCTCATCATTCTCCAATCCCTACACTTGAAAACTTCCTTCATACAAAACTAAACACAAATTATTAGCAACATTAGTTTAAGCATAGCATATAATCAACCTCTTTTTGCTTCAGGTTTCAACCCAAAACCACCACATATATAGCATATACTACTGTAGCAACTTCCCCAAAAGTTCTGTGATCAAAACAACTCAAAAGAAAGCGATAAAGCGGCAAACACAAATATTGGCAGAAATCTGTCAAAACAGAACATCTGACAAAGGTCGAATTTTTAAAGGGTTTTCTGTTGCTCAAATCAAAAAGTGTTCAACTAATGAAAGTTTGGATATAACCTGGGGCATATGAACAAGAAATCGCAGGTCCAAAAGATATATAGAGAATTTTCACGAATTTTTACGGTGCAGCACCGAAAACAGTTTCAGGACAACAACATCCCCAAATCTTTACCTCACTCAAATTAGAGGCTTCTCTTGGCACAACAATGAAATAAAAAGGATAAGGAGAGGTCATGACAGTAGTAATGACTTCCAAGACTAAAATAAAAGAAAAAGTACTGAAAAGTAAAACATTGGGTTATCTCCCAAGAGTGCTTTTCTTTAACGCCTTTGAGCTAGGCGCAGAAAATTGCGAATCAAGTAACATCAAGAGATGAAGTGCTAGGGTCAGCGGTTGCCTTACGTCTTCATTTCTTACATTTGCTCTTGACTCTAGGAAAGACATGGCTATTGCAAGGTGGGGAGATAAATCTTATATTGCCTTTTCCCACATCAATGACGGCGCCCAGGAGCTTCAGTAGGGATCTTTCAAGTGTGATTTGTCCTTTTCCTACACATTCAATAACAAGATAATCAGTAGATATCATTCTTCCTAGGACTTTTGTAAAAACTCCTTCAGCTATTCCAATGGGAAATATAGTGGCATTATTAGTAAGAGAAATTCCTTCTCCCCCCCTCAGAAAGCTTCCAAAGACTCAAAGATTCATAAATATCCTTTGGCATAAGACAAAATTCAGACATAATATCACAACGAGCATGAAAAGTTTCCCCACTAATGGTGATTTTTACCGTAGGATACCAACTCGAAGGTTCAAAATTTGTTGGCACATAATCAAAATGCTGGCGCAAAGTATTGTAGCAAGTATTCAAACTAGCAGTGCGAGTCTCAAGAGTATCAAGTCTATTAAAAATGCACACAAGAGAGGAATCAAAATAGGTTGGCATGCTATAAATTGTAATCAACTTTTTTATAATATTGAAGGCTTGATCTCCATCACAATGAAGGAAATCTCCTTCTGCAGTAGCATCCAAAGCACTATAATGAAGAGCAAGTCCAAAGTAAAAGCTACTAAGAAGCAAACTCAAGGTCATTTTGGGTTCAGTTTTTCCATGCCAATCATAAATTCTAGACCAAGCTTCTTTAAAACTTTCCTCATCCTTTTGTTTAAAAGTGAAAATCATATCCTCGGGCGAAATAGTAGTAGCAACTGAACTAGACATAATAAACAACTACAAAGGATTCTAATTTTTTTGGGTTTTTGATATAAAATGATGCAAGTAAAAATAAATAAAGTAAAGCAAAACAAATAACAAAGTAAAGGATGTGCGTGCGAAAAACTCCCCTTGCAGAGGTCTTCCACTTCTTCCCTGGCAACGGCGCCAGAAAAGGGCTTGATGTCTGGCGTGTAGTTGATGATTATTGTGGCCAGGCAGTTGGGAAACTCTAAGCGGAAAGTATGATGAGCACATCAGCAAGTCTTTTTCCCTCAGTAAGAAACCAAGGTTTGTCGATCAGGAGAAGAGCAGACAGTACGACTGAAGGTGATGCTTGCAAGCTTCACGACAGCTCCGGACAATTTATAGGGCGCCTCGTCCAAGCTTTGCTTTGCGAGTAGCAATGTGGAACCTGCACACACACAACCAAGTACTTTGTTCCCAACTTGCGATGAGGTTGTCAATCTCACCGGTTTGCTTGAAACAAAGGGTATGAGCGCATCGAGTGGAAAACAGTGAAAGTATGCGAGTAAAGTAACAGTGCGAGTAAAGTAAACAGGTGATAGCAATATGATGGAAATAGGACCGGGGTCCACAGTTCACTAGCGGTGCCTCTCCATAAGATAAATAACACATGCTGGGTAAACAAATTACAGTTGGGAAATTGATAAAATAAAGATAAACGTGATATGTCAAGAAGATCACTATGTGATTTACTCTGGGCATTACAACAAAATACATAGACCGCCATCCAACTGCATCTATGACTAATAATCCACTCACGGGGATATCATCCGAACACCCCATGAGTATTAAGTTGCGAACAACAGTTAATTACATTAAGCAAAGTGTGTAATGTAAACAAAGCATATGCCCTCGAGCATATGAATGTTGTTTTCTCCCTAGTAGCAACAACACATCTATAACCTTAGAGGTTTCTGTCACTCCCCCGGATTAAATAGAGGCATGAACCCACTATCGAGCATAAATACCCCCTCTTGGAGGCACTAGCAACTACTCGGCCAAGATAGCTACTAACAACGGAGAGCATGCAAGATCATAAACAACATAGAGATAACATAAGATATATTTCAGTATAGCAACTCAATCATAACACCAATATTCATCGGATCCCAACAAACCAAACATGTAGAATTACATAATGGTGATCTCAATCATGTAGGGCAGCTCATGAGATCTAAACATGAAGCACATGGTGGAGAGGACAACCATCTAGCTATTGCTATGGACCCATAGTCCAAGGTAGACTACTCACTCATCGCTCCGGAGGCAAGCATGGCGATGAAGAAGACCTCCGGTGGTGATTCCCCTCTCCGACAGGGTGCCGGGAAGAGCTTCTGGACGCTCCCGATCTCGGGTCGATGACGGTGGCGGATCGCGATGTGTTTCTAGAAAATTGATCGGGGTACTTAGGTTTTTCCCGTCGGGGGGTCTTTATAGGCGAAGGGCAGCGTCAGGAGTGGACCGAGGCGGTCTCACACATAGGGGGCGCGACCAGGGGCTGGGCCACGCCGCCCTGGTGTGAGGCCACCTTGTGGCCCCACTCCGTCTCCTCTTCGGTTCTCTGGAAGCTCCGTGAAATATCTGGACGGCTGGCTTTTGTTTCGTCCAATTCTGAGAATATTTCCTGTGTAACTTTTCTGAAACACAAAAACAGCAGAAAACAGGGAACTGGCACTGTGGCGAGTTGCTAATAGGTTTGTTCCGAAAAATGCATAAAAGTGCGACGAAGTGTAATGAATCATTAGGCAAATGGTGTAAAAACAAGTATGGAGCATCAAAAATTATGGATACGTTGGAGACGTATCAACATGCACCTACACAATCTTGATCATATATGTAAGCGTTGTGCGCTGGGATCAAAAGAACTTAAAACATGGGCATGAAAGACATAATCTTGATAGAAGAAACTTAGCAACCATGTTATAACATGAAAATGAACACAAACAAAAGATCATGAAAATGAAACAATGAAAGTCAAACGTGTGTTCAAATCATAAGGAAAAATATACAAATGGTTTTCAGCTTGTCCCTCATGGAGAGCAAAACATAAATGCATAGGACACCTTCAAGTTTAAGAGGGCGACTAGATACAAATAATTTAAGAACAAGTGAAACCAACAATATGAATCAATCAATGAAAACTTTGTGACAATGCACATTATACTAAGAATGACAACTATGCTCTCTTAATGGTGCATAAAGGTAGAAGGTGGTGACTCAACATAAAAGTAAAAGAAAGGCCCTTCGCAGAGGGAAGCAGTGATTGCAAGTTTATAACCTTCAAAAATTATGGTACTTACCGGCTTTGAGCTCTCATTGCCCCCATCATAAGCATCTTCAATGGTTAGAGTTAATACGAGAACACTTATGCTGCATATGCTTGACAAATCATAAGTTGAAAACCTCGTGTCCCGTGAATACGAGTACCCAAACCTCATGCTACTTTACTTAGAGTCCCAAGCAAGCTCTTGTCATTGTAAGTATACACGTATCATCGAGAACCGCCAACGGGGTACCTCCGTGCCCGATGACATGGAACAAGCCCACATCAAAATGACAGGACAAGCAGACAATGAACACCTCGACATCTCTTTTATTTACCATTTGTATAGCTTTTTATTTTGAGATGCGTCGTTGAATGTCCACTATGGGCATGCTGCAAATTTCCATCATGAATTATGCATGGCTTAGATTGGCGGCCCAGGCGTTTCTCTAACACATATACAAACTCCATGATCCCGCAAGATTTCCAATTCATTTCACACCGCGAGTATCCATAAACAAAAGATCATGATATCAACGCAAATAAAAAGTGCAATGTTGAAAGCTTGCCCCATGACGGCATGGCTGGGCTAATGACAAAGCGACATTAAAAGAAGCATAAGATGGCATAAAAAGTAAAAAACTAAATGATCATAGAGGCAATGGCGACTTTGTAAGAGTCTAACATGTGTGAGCATGCGCCAAGTCAACCCAAATAAAGCATCAAGGAGAAAACCAAAATAATGCTTCCAAATAATTAAAACAATGCATGATTCTTTTTAAAGGCTCATTAAGCAATCTCAGTTATTTGAGACTAGTCATGCTACAGCAAAACCACTAAGCATGCTATCAAAAAGACATCAAGCACGACATGCAAAAGCCTAGGCCGCAGTCTACACAAGCTCCTTCTTGTACCACTTTTTTGCATAAAGCTTTTTCTCTTTTTCAACACCATTCAAACTTTTTATAAACACCTCTTTTGATAAAAACCAATATAGACCAGAGGCAAAAATACACCTTGATGAAAAGATATAACAAGATCTGAACACAATTCAAGGTGAAAATCGAAATCTAAACGCAGTTCTAGAAAAAGAGAACACTCGTTGAAACGAATAGAGTGAAAAACGGAGTGTTCTTGGCAAATAAAAAACAAGGCAACTTCTCCAAAAGAAATTTGTTGGGGTCCAACCATTTATTGCAGCAAACAAAAGTAAACTAAACTGAAAACTAAAAACAACTGACGCTCCAAGAAAAACGTATAATGCATGAAGCAATAAAAATATAGTGTCTTGAAAGGTGACCTGATTTTTGCCGATGAAGAAGGGGTGCCTCGGGGGCATCCCCAAGCTTTGACGCTTGTACTTCTTGGATATTTCTTGGGGTGATGTATGGGCATCCCCAAGCTTGAGCTTTTGTCCATTCTTCAACTCATCTCATCACTCTCCGATCCCTATACTTGAAAACTTCCTTCATACAAAACTAAACACAAATCTATTAGCAACATTAGTGTAAGCATAACATAGAATCAACCCCTTTTTGCTTCAGGTTTCAACTCAAAACCACCACATATAAAGTATATACTACTGTAGCAACTTCCCCAAAAGTTCCGTGATCAAAAGAACTCAAAAACAAAGCGATAAAGCGGCAAACACAAATATTGGCAGAAATCTGTCAAAACAGAACAGCTGACAAAGGTCGAATTTTTAGAGGATTTTCTGTTACTCAAATCAAAAAGTGTTCAACTAATGAAAGTTTGGATATAACCTGGGGCATATGCACAAGAAATCGCAGGTCTAAAAGATATACAGGGAATTTTCACGAATTTTTATGGTGCAGCACCAAAAACTATTTTAGGACAACAACATCCCCAAATCTTACCTCGCTCAAATTAGAGGCTTCTCTTGGCACAAAAACGAAATAAAAAGGATAAGGAGAGGTCATTACAGTAGTAATAACTTCCAAGACTCAAATAAAATAAAAATAACTGAAAGTAAAAACATTGGGTTATCTCCCAAGAGTGCTTTTTTTTAACGCCTTTGAGCTAGGCGCAGAAAGTGCGAATCAAGTATTTTTAGAAGAAGCATTAAGATCAACTGCAGAAGTTTTGTCAATAAGGCATTGTATTTCATCCACATAAGTTTTTGAAGACCCTTTGTGATCACGCTTTGGTTCACTCAAATCACTAAAAAGATTTTTGGGACAAATCCAATCAAAATTATTTTCAAAGGCTTCATACAATCCCAAAAGCTTACTAGGTATAGGTATTTCAGTTCCTTCATTGTTTGTACTAATAACCTTTATAGGTGAACCGAGTTTATTAAAGTGTTTAAGAACTTTCCTAGCTTCAATGGCAACATCTCTAAATTCTAAGCGCAAAGTTTCCAAGACAAAAGCTTTCTTTTCAGGATCCTCAATTTCATGAAGCTTAAGGAACATGTGTTGCATAAAAGGATTAAGGCTAGCAAACCTAGCTTCCAACATGTGAATTAAATAAGCAGAAGCAACTTCAATACTAGGAGCAAGCTCAACCAAAGACTTTTCCTCAACTTGTTTATGCAGACTAATATGATTAAAGAACTCCTCAATGTTATCTTTTCCAATATTTGAACCACTGCCTACTGAGAGGTCCTCCAGAACGTACTTAGGGAACAACATAATGAACTAGAGTAAAGAAATAACAACTATAAAGGATACTAATTTTTTTGGGTTTTTGATAAAATGATGCAAGTAAAAATAAAGTAAAGCAAAACTTAAAACAAAGTAAAGGATGTGCGTGCGAAACTCCCCTTGCAGAAGTCTTCTTTTTTCTCCCCGGCAACGGTGCCAGAAAAATTCTTGATGCTTGCGGTACGGTTAATGTTCACCGTCCAGTTGGGAACCCCAAGAGGAAGGTATGATGAATATAGCAGCAAGGTTTTCCCTCAGTAAGAAACCAAGGTATGTCAATCAGGAGAGGAAGGAGCCAAACGACTGAAGGTGATGCTTGCTAGCTTGCGACAGCTCCGGACAATTTATAAGGTGCCTCGTCCAAGCTTTGCTTTGCCAGCTGCAACGCGGAACCTGCACACTGAAAGGGCATGTGCCCCCATATGTGGTTTTGGTAATTAATGACAATCCCTATGGACTAATGTTTGCATTGAGTCATATTTGTAGGACTTGTCCATAGATAATGCCTGATCCATATGTTAGGTTCAAGGTTGTAAGAAGTTGAATATAAAGAAGATTATGTGATAACCAAGGTGTTATTCAAGGAGTGATCCGAAGATTGGTCATAAGGGAGTTGAGCCTATAGAGTGTGTCTTAAGGAATAAGATGGAGTGAACTCTCATGTGCATTCTCAAGACATCATCATTATGAAAGAAGAAGATGAAGTGCAATGTTGATCAAGTCGAAGTGCAAGATCAAGATAGGCTTCTAGAAGATATCATTTGCTTGAAGCTCGGTGTCCATTTGGTGGGAATGGACATGTGAAGATATTTCTCTAGTGTCTCTCCCATAGTGAAGTATGGGGGAGCAATCCGCAAGACTTCACCGAGCAAACGCAATCAAGAAAGGTAGTCCAACTTGAGAAGATCAAGATCGTCACCATCTAGCTCAAGTGGAATGCTCAAGGCAAAGGTATGTTCTTGATAGGGTTTCTTTCTTACCGGTCTCATTGTGTGGGAGACCGGGTTTAGGATCGATAGCCGTACTATCAAGAGGGGCTCTCGAGTGAGTAACTTATTCGTATCATTCGGAGAGAGCTCAAACCTTTGCATACTTGGCATTATATTTCTTGGTTCTTATTTGTATTTTATCCTTGTGAGGTTCTAGAGCTTGTGGTTGTTTCCATGACAAGCTCTAGCTCATCAAAAACGGATTTCGTATGGAACTCTTATTGCGTTTTTGGTGTTTAGAGAATTTACCGGTTCCTCATATAGAGACTCTTATTATCTCTAAATTCACAGTAAATTCTCCCTTGCTGGTTTTTATTATTTCCACTTTTTGTGAGGTTCTCCTTGTTGTTAGCTTTCCAACAAAATTGGTTTCATCTCATTCGAAGTTTCCTTGCAAAAGTTATTTGGTTTTTGGGCTGTTCTTTTCGGTCTTCGCCGGATCCGTCCAGCGGGCCGCCGGACCGTCCAGCGGCGGACCGGAAATTTCTGGCAGCCCACCGAACTGCACTACTGAAGGGCTTTCTAGCAACCGCCGGACTGTCCGGCGGACCGTCCGGCGAAAAGTCCGGCGGCGCCGGACTTTCCACCGAACTTTGGCGGGATTTGCTTCCAACGGCCAGATTTTCCCCACCTATAAATACCCTTCTTCTTCCTTGAACCAACCAACGTTTTTGGGCTTCTCTCTCCTCCATTGTTGACCTTCAAAGCTTGCCCTCCCTCCTCCATTCCCTCCATGTTTCTTGCATCTTTTTAAGGGAAAAGAGAGAGGAGATCTAGATGTACTTTTCCACCAATCACTTTCTCCTCTAAGTGAGGGGAACCTATTGGATCTAGATCTTGGAGTTCTTTGTGGATTTCCTCTTCGTTCTTCCTCTCATATCCCTCCATAGCATTTGTTGCTTTGGTTGGATTTGGGAGAGAAGGATTTGAGCACTTCGTATGTTCTTGCCATTGCATTTAGTGCATCGGTTTGAGTTCTCCTCGGAGATTCGGTGGTGAAAGTAAGAAGCTTTTTCCTCTTGGGTTCTTGGAACCCTAGACGGCTTAGTGGATTTCTTGGGGACCTCCAATTAAGTTGTGGAGATCTTCCCAAGCTTTGTGGTGCCTCCGTGGCGATTATTGGGAGCCTCCAATTGAGTTGTGGAGTGTGCCCTAATCTCAGTGGCTTTGTGGATTTGGGAGCCTCCAATTAAGTTGTGGAGTAGCCCTAAGCTTTGTGCGGGTTCGGTGACCACCCTCAAGGGTCCCACAGTGGATCGGGTCTTCCATCTTGGTGGGAGGGCTCGAGGAGATTACGGTGAGCCTCCGTGGCGTTTGGGGAGCCTTGTGCCTCCACACCGCTCCAACGGAGATTAGCACCCGCAAGGGTGTGAACTTCGGGATACATCGTTGTCTCCGCGTGCCTCGGTTATTTCTATACCCGAGCTCCTTTACTTATGCAATTTACTTTGTGATAGCCTTCGTGCTTGAAGTTATATATATATCTTGCTATCACATAGTTGCTTATCTTGTTTATCATAAGGTGTTGGTGCACATAGGTGAACCTAGTTTATTTAGGTTTTGTATGCTTGGCAAATTAAATGTTAGTTTTATTCCGCATTTGTCAAGCCGCTCGTAAAAGTTTTAAATCGCCTATTCACCCCCTCTAGGCGACATCCGTGTCCTTTCACACACAACACAACCAAATACTTTGCTCCCAACTTACGATGAGGTTGTCAATCTCACCGGTTTGCTGTAAACAAAGGAATGAGCGTATCGAGTAGAAAATAGTAATAGTTTGTGAGTAAAATAAATAGTGCGAGTAAAGTAAACAGGTGATAGCAATATAATGGAAATAGGACCGGGGTCCACAGTTCACTAGTGGTGTCTCTCCATAAGATAAAATAACACATGCTGGGTAAACAAATTACAGTTGGGCAATTGATAGAATAAAGACAACGTGCATATGATGAGAGGATCACTATGAGATTTACTCTGGGCATTACAACAAGATACATAGACTGCCATCCAACTGCATCTATGACTAATAATCCACTTGTGGCGAATCAATCCGAGAACTCCACAAGTATTAAGTTGCGAACAATAGATAATTGCATTAAGCAAAGTATGTAATGTAAACAAAGCATATGCCCTCGAGCATATGAATGTTGTTTTCCCCCTAGTAGCAACATCACATCTACAACCTTAGAGGTTTCTGTCACCCCCCAGATTAAATAGAGGCATGAACCCACTATCGAGCATAAATACCCCCTCTTGGAGTCACTAGCAACTACTCGGCCAAGATAGCTACTAACAACGGAGAGCATGCAAGATCATAAACAACATAGAGATAACATAAGATAAATTTTAGTACATCAACTCAATCATAACACCAATATTCATCGGATCCCAACAAACCAAACATGTAGAATTACATAACGGTGATCTCAATCATGTAAGGCAGCTCATGAGATCTAAACATGAAGCACATGGTGGAGAAGACAACCATCTAGCTACTGCTATGGACCCATAGTCCAAGGTAGACTACTCACTCATCGCTCCGGAGGCAAGCATGGCGATGAAGAAGGCCTCCGGTGGCGATTCCCCTCTCCGGCAGGGTGCCGGGGAGAGCTTCTGGACCCTCCCGATCTTCGGGTCGACGGCGGCGGTGGATCGCGATGTGTTCTCGAAAAGTGATCGGGTATTTAGGTTTTTCCCGTCGGGGGGTCTTTATAGGCGAAGGGGCATCGTTAGGAGTGGACCGAGGCGACCTCACACGTAGCGGGCATGACCAGGGGCCAGGCCACGCCGCCCTATTGTGTGGGGCCCTCGTGGCCCCACTTCGTCTCCTCTTCGGATCTCTGGAAGCTTTGGTGAAATTCTGGGCGACTGGCTTTGGTTTCGTCCAATTCCGAGAATATTTCCTGTGTAACTTTTCTGAAACACAAAAACAGCAGAAAATTGGGAACTGGCACTGTGGCGACTTGTTAATAGGTTAGTTCCGGAAAATGCATAAAAGTGCCACGAAGTGTAACGAAACACTAAGCAAATGGTGTAAAAACAAGCATGGAGCATCAAAAATTATGGATACGTTTGTGATATGGGCACGAAGGAGGAGGTGAAGCCCAATTTCAGGACTCCACCAAGATGAGGGAAGCTCGTTGCTGATTGGCACGCCAGGATGACCTACGATATGAAATAATTTAGTCTAAGGTTGTGTCAGCAATTTACATATCTGCTTATATTTTTCCGTGTGCTAGGTCATGTTATGGGCCACTTAGAATTATTTGTGTTTTAGGTTTGGGCCTGTCCAAGCCCAATAGTTTTCTGGCCATCTATATAAGGAGGCTAGCAGTCTAGGTTTAGGGGAGTTTAGAATTTAGAGTTAAACTATCGCGTGGTGTTCCACCGTGTATCATCCCTCCGGGGAAACGGCGCTGCCGCGTTATCTAATAAAGATTGCTGCGAGGGTTCTTGGGTTCATCAAGGATTATCAGGCTCAGGTTTGAGGCGTGGTGATCTTCATCACATTGCTTGCTGGATTCGTTCATCTTCTTCAGGTGATGTTCTTCGCGTTGTTGGAAGATTTCTATCTGGGTAGACTCGCTGTGAAAGTTCGAGACAAAACTCCAAGGATCACCGGCGTGATCCTTATCAGTTTGACCCAAAACAAACTTAGCCATGATCACAACCTCACCTCCAAGATCACAACCTCACCTCCAAGAGATAAATCTTTTGGACGGGGAGAAAATGATGATCCGTGGGACCAAAACATTGTATGCTCCTCAATGTTCAGAGGCGGGCTCAACCATGCCACAGGATGTCCAACACTCGTTTGTATTGTGGTATTAGTCAAGCTAAGATTACTCTAAGAAGTAATGAGTAATGACTTATTGCTAAGCACCGGACTAGAGCCCGGGCTCACCTTACGGTGTAGCTTCGCTCGTGTGCTTGGTTGCGTTGGACACA
Organism: Dactylis glomerata; assembly: GCA_007115705.1. Taxonomy (NCBI): domain Eukaryota; kingdom Viridiplantae; phylum Streptophyta; class Magnoliopsida; order Poales; family Poaceae; genus Dactylis; species Dactylis glomerata. Next base: position 555,043 of record QXEO01000535.1, read on the forward strand.
GAAATCACACCATAATAGTATGACTTTTTTTGGTGGGGTGATGTTATAATTTACCATGTATTTTAGGTCTAGTTAAAGTCAATATTTGTAATATATGAAAATTTTACCCACATCTATAATATCAAATACCTGGCAAGGGATCTGCAGGAGGCATCTTGGTAGGTGGATTTAGATATGTTAGAAGTAATTAGCTAGAATGTTCATGTTTTTCTGTATTTTTGATTGTTACACACAGAGCCATGGACTTAGTAATCAGATTTATTAATGTATGTGGCTCTTCCTATGAGGATCATAGAGATCTTTAATTTATGAGTTTCATAATTTGTTTGTGGATTACCGAGTCATTCAATAACTAGAGGTGATTTTAACCTGGTAACATATTAGAATGATAAAGCAATACTATCATTGATCACAAGTGTAGTGATAAGTTCATTGCTCGGTAGAAATTTGGGGTTTGCTTGAAGTCAAGCTGAGACGTAGGTAATTCACATGGGGGCGCAATCAGGATAATTTGATCATGTCCACCATTGAAAGATTGTTTTGCAATCCAAAGTTTGGTAATGTGCCCCTTTAGCTAGCATCAGGGCACTACCAAGGTTGGTAAATGATCATAGTCCTCTTTATTGGGATGTTGGTTTAAAAGAAACCCATAAGTATATATTACAAATTTGAAGAAGGATGGCTCATGAGAGCAGAATTTAGTGATGTTGTTGGGAAATCTTGGAATAAATTGTTAAAAAGGGAATTCCATTGATATTATTGGAAAAAATGAGAAGGCTTAGGAGGGAGACAAAAGGCTAGAGTAGAAACATTGAATTTGAGTTTACGAATATAAAGAAAAGCTTCATTGAGAAGTATGATTCTTTGAGTTTGATGAACTTAGTGTAGAAAAATTATGCAGAAATGCATCATTTTTGTTGAAAGAAGAAGTTAATGCCAAACAGTGGTCAAGATTCAAAGACATTAAGGAGGCTGGCAGGAAAGCTGCCTATTTTCATAATGTGGCTAATCAGAGGAGGAGGAAAATACTTGTCCACTCCTTTAATGACCCAGATGGAACAGTGATTGTCAATATGTTAGATATAGCTAGTGAGTTTACAGAGATTTATTGAAGAAGGAGGATAGCTCTGCCTTTTCTATTAGAGACCTCCTCAAGATAATAAAAGAAAATTCTGCAAGAACAGAATGAGGGGTTGGAGGATCCTTTTTCCCAAGAGGAAGCCAAAATTTTGTGATTGAGTCCTATGCTAATGGGGCCCCTCACCTAATGGCTTTCCTTTCCTATTTCACAAGCACCTTTTTGAGTTGGTAATATTCCCTAGAGGAAATCATGGATGACATATTTCCTATTGTAATCATAATGTCAAGTTGTCTTTGCATGAACTTCTATATGTATAATTAAAGATGTGTTTCTTTTGTGAAACTATGTATTTATATTTTTCATACTAGATTGTCCTTAGTCGACAAGGTTGTGCCCAACACACAACCCAAACCAATGTGCAAGTTAATTGATCGGGCATGCTGATGTTAATCATGACTAAAATGTTTAGCGAGTTGGACTAAACAATATTGATATACAATAAAGAAGTTGCCATTTGTCTATCTTAATAAATGGAATCCTTATACCTGAGGTGATCACATGATTCAAGTTGTGGATTGGCAAAGTTAGGTTGTGCCAAATGTTGTTCTTTGACATGACAGTTATAAAGGTAGGATTCGGGCTAACTAACAATCAAGATGCATGACGTGGATAAACAAGACGAGAATTCCCCCCTCTGGTTCGGAAGCATGGCCATGTGCAACTAGGTTAAGTAACTAATAACCAAGGTGGCTGACTAAGAGTTAGTCGGATGGAATCACATATCACAAATCAAAAAGTGAGTCGACCTATTGAAGGGATGACAATAATTTGCCTATAGCTTGACAAGGTATATCGTGAGAGGCAAAGGGATTTGGAAGAAAGTCACACTGGGAAAATGTTTGTCTAGTCCTAAGGCATATTCCCAATAGGTAAGGTCGGTGTGGACTGGGATGCGGGAGTGCATTGCCTCTGCGAATGAAGACGTACATAGAGCTAGTTTTGATAGCTCAAACTATGGGAAGCAAATCAGGTGTCTTTGTCCCCTATCTTTAATTTTCATCAGTGTTTGATCATGTTATCTTGTCATGATCTTTACTATCCTCATCATGATGTGTTACTATCCCTTTCACGATCTCTTACTACTTTTGCTTTGCTCACTATGATATGTTCTATCCTCATCTTATTATATGGTTGTATTGATGAGGAATCAGGGTTTGTCATGTGTATCTCTTGTCTTATATTATTTCCTCGTTTACTGCTATCTTCATGTTGCTTTTCATCTAAGTAATATATATGTTAATTGCTTGAGAAGTTTTCATCATGTTGAGCAATTCACATTCTGCTTGAAGAATATGTTTTCAGCTTAAGTACTTTGCGATCTGCCTGAATTTTAGTTAATGCATGTACTGCTTTGAGTACTTTGTAATCTGCAATGAGCTTCTATTTATATATTCTTTGCATGAGTTTTGTATAATTTTCTCGAAGCGTATGTTTGAATTGTTTATTTGGTTGAAGCATTTGGGTTAAGAGATACTCAATAAATGAAGGAGAACTTTGGAGAGCTATGGTTTCTAAGTACCACAACCCCAAAACTAAATATAACATTGTGGACCCCAACATATTTTGCAGCGATAGTGTTGGGGTTTCCCATTTCTGGAAGGGTGTTATGTGGGATGTCAAAACCATTAAATTTGGTTATAGATGGAAGACTGGGGATGTGAAAACTCTCAGGATTTGGGAGGATACCTTGGTGTGGGTCCTCTCCATTAGCTGCACAATTCTTCAATCTCTATGTCATTTGTAGTGAAATATTTAAAAATTTCCAGGCATGTTTGGAATGGATCCAACTAATGCTGATTTTCAGGAGGAACTATAACCAAAGTTGATGAATTTCTAGTATGAATTAGAAGATTTGCTTTTTGTATTTGGTGTAGTGAAGACTATGATGCTCTCATTTAGTAGTATACTGTAGATGGAAACTATTCATCTTCTAAACAAATTCATTAACTTAGTGCACCACTTGTTTTTTAGTTGCACTGTAGCTAGGCAGGTATGACCTCACATTTACAATTTCTTTATTCTGATAGCTAGAAATACCTATTAGTCAATTGCTAGATTCTGGATTTTTTAGCAAGAGAAATGCTCTAATGTAAGCCTTTTTAGAGAGCTAACTTAGCTCTCTAAAAAGGCTTATATTTTGGGATAGAGGTAATATTCAGTTTGTACCGTTGTTTTTAGAGTTTATGGAAAATTAGAAATGGCCAAATCTTTAACTAAAAAGCAAACGGAGGGATCGGTCTGAGACCCTTGCGGCACCGGCCCACAAACAGCCCGGTCTGAAAATAAAGGAGGTGGACCGTCTCCGGCCCGCTGCTCCCTCTCCTTTCGTCCTCCGGCCTCCGACGACCCCTTGTTGAACCCACCATCGTCTTCCCCTACCTTGCCGGCGGCGACCTCCTCTCCCCGCCACGCACCCAGCCTAGAAGCCACCACTCCCTGGGTCTACAGGCTAACGCAGCAAGGCGGTGGACGGGAGGATGATGGGAAGCAACAGCGGCGGCGGCGGAGGAGGAGGCGGGATGACTCCCGGCATGGGCTCGCCCAGTGCCGGCGTGAGCGACGGGCGACACGACGACGAGGCGGTACTCACGGAGTTCCTCTCCTCCCTCATGGATTACACCCCGACGGTACGCTGAGCTGTGATCTACCCTAATCCCCTCTCGTTATTCCGAGTTCTGTGTTTGATTCCGTGGCGCGGCAGATTCCGGACGAGCTGGTGGAGCACTACCTCGGCCGCAGCGGCTTCCACTGCCCCGATGTACGCCTGTGAGTTCTCCTTACACCTCCAATTTCTCCCTCGAGAGGACTTAAATGGCTGGATCGGTAGTGAAGCTGAGATCCCTTTGCTACTCTAGGATCTTCTTGAACTGAAATTTGCTAATCAAGGCGATAATGGAGCCACAAAGGCTTGTTTATCACGTTGTTCTTCTGCTCTGAGAGAATTTTACTCCCTTAGTCTATGTATACAAGGCAACTTAGTCTTGTCTTAAGTCAAACAGGTTTATGTGTTAATATTTTTCTATAAACTTGGTCAAACTTAAACTGGTTTGGCTAAAGACAAGATTAAGTGGCCTTCTATACATGGGTGGAGGGCCTATTTTCCTTCAGCTCGGTAATTACTGGTCCGCTCAAATGACATGTTATTTCTTTTTTTTGTTGTGTCCTAATTTATTGCTCTGCAGAACAAGGCTGGTTGCTGTAGCTACTCAAAAATTCATTTCAGACATTGCAAGTGACTCTCTCCAGTACGTAAATCCACAATGTCACAATTCTTATTTTACCTCGATGCCATTCATGTGTTGGTGTGAGCATGACTTAACTCAAGGCAGTTGCAGTATTTTCACAACAATTTGATATTGCACTGTTATTTCCCTTGAATTAGGCACTGCAAAGCCAGGGTTGCAGCACCTATCAAAGACAACAAGAGCAAACAACCAAAGGTGAATTTATTTAATATTTTATAAAATCCATATAAATTATAGCTTGAAATCCTGCATGCCATTCTTACTGCTTATGCTTACTAATAACATGCTTTATTGTAATTCAGGATAGACGTCTTGTCTTGACCATGGATGATCTTTCTAAAGCCTTGCGTGAGGTAAACCATTCTTATTAAATCTGAGTGTTTTCTTTGTGATCCATAGCACACAGTTTTCTAAGTTTTTTGTTTCTGTCCCATAGCACACACTTTAAATATCTCTTACCTCATGCTTGAATCGCACATAATAACGATTAGAGAGTTACTTATTTCCCTTAGGAGTCTGCACTGATAAACCCTCCGAAAATTTACTGCGAATGGAAGGCTTTAGTTGAGACTTCTAGACCAAGAGGATTGCTTGATGTTCGTTGTTTCTTAGAGGCAAACTTCAAATATGTCATATGGACTCAGTTTATATGTTCCAAGCTTCTCACAGCTCAACAACATTGTGTACAGCTAGGAACATCTTACCAGATCGAAGACACCTTACATGAAATCAGCATTTAACCACAGCTATACTTGCTTTGGACTGGGTGTCAGCCTGACTGTTAAATGTCTACTTCTAAAACGCGTCTAGATACATACGAATCTAGACAAAGTTGAGTCAAGAATTATGGAACGGAGGGAGTAATTGTTAAAAGAAAGGCAATGTGGATGATACTACAAAGGTTAAAAATCATGGCCATCTCACAAGCAACATGGGCAATGGTTCTGTTTCTAAAAGTGATGTGAGCACAAGCAGTCCACATCTCCAATCCAATTAATCGTCTTTAGCGAGAATGCTCAATTGCCCATGCCCTTATCCAAAATCAGACAAGACCATTATTTTTAAGTAATTGGGAAACTTTCAGACGTAGCTACAATGTTATTTTGCAATTTCCTACTACGCTTTATTCGAAGAAGACACAGTGTCTGTCCACTTGTTGTGGGTGGCTAGTTTCTACCTTCACCAGCAACCAAGTTTCTAGGTACCTTTAGTTGGATTCAAGTAGTCACGATGGCTTCATTTGCAGTCCTGGGGTTCAGAATCAATTTACCTTCAACCCAAACCTCACACAGAAGGACATGCTTCTCATGCAATATATCATATTGCGGAAGTTGTTAAGCAGAGGGAAATATCCTGAACAATCTTAGTTCTGATACAAAAAACAACAATTCCTGCCAGAATTGTGTTTGTAAGTGCAACCCACCTCTAATCTGAGAGCTTTATTTTTGTGTCAGAATTTTGTGTCTCTCTCAACAGCATCTACGGTGCGCACATCAATGTTAGTAAACAGACTTATATGCTTCCAGTTCCTAAAATCTTTGTCCTGTTTCGGCTTAGCTGACCACTAATCAACAAACAACACCCTATCCTTGTAACAATGTTCTGAGGCATTTAAAAGAGAAACCATTTCTGAGTCACGTTGCAATAGGCCATCTATGTACTCCTTGGTAACAAGCATGATCATTTTATGCCAGAAAGCCTACTTATGTTGTGGTTATGACTGGCGAATACCAGTCTAGAACCCACCAGATTCATCTATGTATGTTTGCAACCCTCGACTGTACGAAAATAAGGTGGTGCACCAGCCTACACTACTCAGACAATGCAGCGCGCAGGTAAAAGATGTCTGGCTAGAGGCCCGCCCTCTCAAATCACATACTTAGCCTGTATAGTTAACCACCTAGCCTGGCGAGTTGGTGATGAGTCTCTAGGCACCACACTTTGAACTTCTAGAACTTGTATGGTTAGTTTCTTTAGAACTTGTGCCTATGAGTGTCATTTTCTGATCTGCTCTTTTTTGACATTTTCTTCGCAGCATGGTGTTAACCTGAAACACCCGGAGTATTTTGCGGACAGCCCATCAGCAGGGATGGCCCCTTCAGTAAGAGAGGAGTAGAATTGATTGCTTCTACAACAAAAGAGGACCATCAATTGATCCGAGCTCATACCAAGTGAACGGTCATGTCAGCATCCTTCGCAAAATCGCAACTCTATGCTAAGTTGTAGTAAACAAAACCTTATAATCATGTTCTCGATGGCTGTTTTTGATGTATTATGGACTAGTAGTATGTGGTCGCCACCATTTGTTGCTTCTGTACAGCATTGGTGAATGGTGATTAACTCTTCTGTATTTCCTGTATTTTGGAGTGAATACATCTTGAAAGTGTCAATCACATTAAATTGATTTTGTGTAGCACTTGAGCTTTATTCCTGATGGTTGGCTAGCATACTGGAGATCAGATAGGGCTAGTCTATCTTCAGTGTTAATTGTAGGAACACAAGTCAAAATTTCATACTGCATGCTGTGAATAAAATGCATACACTAGATGCCGTCTGATTTGGAGAACTAACACTCCACAAGCGATTAATGAAATATTGGACATGTTGGAAGGAAAAAGGTATATTCTGTCGTTGACTTGTTATCCAAGAGCTACTATTACATCAGCTGACACATTCTTTGTATTGCTAAGACAAAGACCGTCTAGTTTTAAAATTTTATTAATATACATTATGATGAATAATTTCATTGCAAGAATACAATCTAACCATCGGTCCCTTATGGATGATTGCTAACTTTATAGTTCTTATTTCTCAATCATTGATCGATTGATTAGTGTGTACTTATCATGGCTACTGGTTGTACCCTTGGTTTGTTAGTTTGTCCATACGACAGCACTTCCAAGGCTGCAAAGGTCGCCTGATACTTTTTTTTTCAGTCTACATGCATGCTTTGACCTTGAATTGTTAACTTGTCAAACATGAAGCAATTTTTTACTAATTTTTCAGGAAGGAAAATTTCTTGTTAATATTCTTAGGAAGAGATCATCACTAATCTTTTCAATGCAGCTGGATTTGTGAAAGGGACCAGCACTAGTATGACAAGTACGCCACCAACCAACCAACAGGTATTACAGATCTTTTATATTCTGGTTACACTCTAGTATCTGTTCTACTATTTGTACTTCATAAAGTCATTAATTTATCACTTATCTGAACTTAAAAATAAGATATTTAGACTTGCTCGCTGATGGTATTACAAGGAACTTAACAAAAGTGCCAAACGCGAGCACATCCAGCACAGGAGACTTAACAAAAGATGGCCGGCGCAAGGATATCATTATGAGACGGTTGCTTGCGTGTACTATATAAGGTACTATAATTGTTTGTATAGCCTCCATACAAAACTTACATGGTTGAATTCCTCGTGTTTTACATAAACTCATTAATTGTGTTCTCATTCACACGTCATGTTGAGTTTACACCACAAAACAAAAGGAGCCATGACAAGATCAGTTGATATGAGGTCAGAAGGAAAAAAAAGAAAAGTTGGTTTAACCTCAACTATCACATCTGAATGAGTTAAAACACATGGTTAACCTCTTAAGTAATTATCATGATGATCATACACGCATGCATAGTGACAAACTCACAAACGTATCAGACAAGCTAGTTAGTGGATTTGATTGCTCCATTGAGCTAGCTTCTTGCTGTCTATTCGAGTTGCAAACAATTTCAGCGAAGAGAATGTTTCTAGCGCTGCTGGAAGAAACGGGAAAAAAGAGAGAGAGAGAGAGAGAGGAGCTTTTGACTTCCACTATCATTTACTAAGCAGAAGATGATGACATGAAACATGCCACGAAGTCATGAAGGTGTAGCATCTACAATCTAGATGCTACAAAGCAAATACTATTTTTTTTTGTCTACAGGCTAATCACATCACATCATGCTGATGAGTGGAACTAATCAACATAAACAATGGGGAAGCACACAATGCATGGGGTTGCAGAACCCAAAAGAAAGATCCATGCGAAGACAATGAGTGAAAAACACACACATCCGCAGCCCATGTAGTTACCCTGTCAATGCCTTCGCCTTGGCCAGGTCGTCGCTGCTTTACTTTGTGGCTTTTGAGTTAATCAACACGACCATTCGCATTCTGGTGTCCCAGCCACATTCTTTGTGGAAAGATGGCAATGATCCCTGCCTTTTTCCGGTGCCACTTTTTCTCCCGTTTCAAGCCCGGAAACCAGGTCAATGTGGGGCTCTTTTTGTGCCGGACGGCATCAGGAAAAAGCGCAGGGTGTTCTCATCTGGTGTTGTTGCATCTGAGGGTTAAATTGGTGTGAAAGTACCGGTGCCGCTGGGATTTGTGTGGGTGAGGCCTTGTTTTAGATCTTGCTGATTTGCTCATCTTCTTTGGCATTGGAAGTGCTTTGTTTTTCCATGGCGTCTTTCAAAAAGTTTCAATGGATTTTCTAGACATCTGAGACTACTAGTTTTGCTTTCAATCGATTATGGGGTATACTGTACATATTGTAAACTTATCGCCTACTGAATTAAATGAAGGTTTTAATACCGCAGCATATATAGTAGCTGCTGGAGCAACCAATTTTTACCATATATAAGCAGTGTCTAATTATGGTAACATATATTAATGGCTAGCTAGTAGCTATGAGCAACAAGGAAAATAGTAATTAGATTGTACTGCATGTTGTGGTATGCTAGCAACTTTTTGCATGTTGACTTGAGTTGGATTGGCATAGTGGAAATTATGTTAAGCTGTCAATGACAGCGATTACAACACTATGGTGACAGATTTGTCATGGCGTGTCAGAGGTTTACTTAGGTTAGTCTCGTTGAAGAAAGTGATAGTAGCGTTTTCTAAAAGAGGAGGAAGAAGAAAGTGATAGTGATCTTGTCCGACCCTCTCATATCTAAATGGGAAAATAATTTGAAAAAGTTTTCACATGGATGGAAGGAGTAATTAGGTCTGCACTACATGAATATTGCCAACTATGTGTACCAGAGCAGACAATCGGACATATGTACACATAACCGTACTAAGAGCATGTCTAACAGACCCCTTATATTTCTGTCCCGTAAAACGCGAGTAGAGGGCCCTGTATCAGGAAAATTGGTCGCCACTAACAGATAGTTCTTCATTCCGTCTAACAGACCCCTTATCTCACCCCGTATATTTAAAAAAAGCAAACCCCGGGAAAATTGATAGCTAGTTCTTCACTGATCATAGATAGGGATATACAAAATTGCGCGATCCTACTAGATCGCGACTTCTACATTGCTAGCCTAGTCGTCGAGGATGACGAGCGGGGTGGTGGCGGCGGCCTCCCGAGCCATGAGCTCGTTGACGGCGGCGATGGCCTGCGCCGCCTCCTCCGCCTCCGTCCGAGCCTTGTCGGCGGCGTCCTTCTTGGACGCGGCCACCGCCTCCAAGAAGAGGGGGTCCTCCCCCTCCTCCGCCTCCTCTTCCTCGTCGGCGGCTCGCGGCGCTCCGCCGCTGGAGCTCCCCTCCGGCGCGTGCTTCTTCTCCCAGGCGTGCTTCCACGCTTGCTCCTGCTCCCACTGGCGCCGCCACTTTTCTCGAAATCGGCGCCGCTCATCGGCTTCAACGGAGGGTCGGCCTTGTAGTAGCGGCCGCCCTCCGTCCCAAAGGCGATGGCGGCATCCACTCGGAGTGGACGTATTTGCACGCCGCACGCCGACTCCCGGCGGCGGAGTACTTGCAGTGGACGCGCCACGCCTCCTCGAGCGATTCCGGCTTCGATCCGGCGGCGGGCGACAGGGAGGCTCGACGCTGTCCGCTCATGCTCGCGGCGGTGCAAATGCGGGGCGGGAGGCGCTGGGAATTGCTCGCCGGAGTAGCAGGTGCTGGCGGCGGCGCTAGGGTTGCGAGTGAGGGGTTGGACCCCCACTCGCACCCTCACCCTGTATTTGTAGGGGGCGGCGGGGTGAGTTTGCCGGGCCCCGTATTCTGCCGATACGGGCCGGCCCGAATACGGGGCCTGCTAGACGGCCGCTTTCGCCCTCACCCCCTATCCCGCCGAAATTATAAGGGGCTCGTACGTTTTGAGGGGCCTGTTAGACATGCTCTAAATATCATCGGCTGAAGTTTTCTCTGTTTATTTTCGAGTAGGAATCTGTACTTAATATCATACGTGGCATGATGATTTTTATCTAAATCTGCCTTCTCCTTTTCAAGGAAATACGAAAAAAGCATAAAAGGGCAATAAGATACAAGATATATAATGCAAAGAAATTGGAAGAATATTACCAGTCGTTCAAAAGTGCTTATTTCTTGGTGGGAATATCATCCATCTGAAGATCGAGCACAATCAACTTCGTGCTAGCTCAAATCGGATCGACCGTACCAAAACTGTACCGACGATTCAACAAAGAACAACGGGTGTGAACCCACAACTCAATGGAATATAAATCGTTACGCTATGAACCACGAGATTGTAAACGCATCACAGAGAAGAAGAAAGCTAGCTAAGCCATTTCCATCGCCTAGTCGGTAATGGCCGGCTCCACTAACTACGTACTTTGCGACAATATCTTCCTCCTCTCCGTCCCGTCCCGTCGTCGCCTTCGTCGTCGCCGAAATGGTCAAAATCAGTAGAAAAAGAGGTCGACGCCGCAGCAACTTTATGCGCTGGACGACGTTTTCTCACTGCATCTTCTGCAGCTAGCACCTATTCTCTGATGAATCACAGAATAGGATCACCTTTCGTTTAGCACAAGGGAGAAAGGAGAAAGTTATTTAAGTACCGGCATCGGGGCATGCGTGAACTTGCTGAAACTTTGGCGTACATGGTCGTATGAAATACTTCCTCCGACCTATATTACTCTTCGCTAATATAGATGTATTTATCATTAAAATATGTCTAGATACATCTATATTAGCGAAGAGTATTATGGATCGAAGAGAGTAATAAACACATAAAGATCGATCAGTGTACGTACGTACGTGATAATATCATCTTGTACGTACCTTTGTGATAAAATTGGTTAATTAGGCTAGCGATCGAAGCTACTATCGTAGTCACTGCATGTGTACACATCATGATGCTTCCCAATGATAAGGATTTGGTTTTAGTTATACACCCGTCGTCGATAATATAGTTTGATACTGTTGTCGATGCCTTATTGGAGTACGGTCGCAGCTGACTTTTGCTCTGTATTTGAACGTACGCTGGTAGGCATGGACAATGCTAGTATATTGTATTTTTTATAATTATAGCTGGGTGATCACCCGATAATTTTGTTAATGAATGGAAGCACTGCATGTAATCCAAGTTATTTCCACAAGTGGAGATCTACTCCAAATTATTTCCACATGTGCGGAGCGAGTGTCTTTGGCAGCGGGAAGGGAAAACAAATGAATATGAACCACAGGTAAATTTGACGAAAATGCAAGTGCCAAAACACAAGAACATTGCACGAACAACCGTTTGGTCTGAAAAGATGAAAGCAATTTTAAGTGGGCCATGACTCTTATTTTTCTGTTAAACGGAGGCAAAAGCTCCTCTTCAAGGGGCTCTTTGATTCAAAGAATCTTCATATGGATTTTCGAGGATTCAAGTCCTTAGGGATTCTTCCTCGGTGGTTGTTTGATTTGTTGGATTGAATCCCATATGAACTTTTTTCAAAGATTTTTTTCACTAATTTCATAGGAATATAACATCCACTCAAAATATCAATATAACAATCCTTTGTTTCTTTAGTGGTGGAATCAAACGAATTTTGGTGCATATGAAATCTTGTAGACTGGAATGGGAATGGGATGGCACTGTACTCCTACATGTTTTCTATTCATCGGTTTTAGAATCATGCGAATCCAAGAGCTCGTAATACAAGAGAGAAAGAAAGCAAATTCTAGAAGGACCAACACAGAATTGGTATATGTGGATACACACGCCCACACACACACGCATGCACACGCCCCATGCCCACGCCTACGCCCACACACGACCACACCCACATCCACACGGACACGCAACACATATATACATGAAAACACCCAAATAAATATTATTTTGCATGAACCGGAGTTCCAAGCATAGCCACATTTTATCAAAGACAATCTTTTTTTTAACAGGGACGGGTGCAACGCACCCTACAACTTCCATTCATCTCACAGACACCGTACAGAGAGTATTACATGATCCGGTAGTCGGAGGCGATCAACCGTCACGAGCACGGCATGCAAATGATCTATGAGATGACTTCCCGCAGGAACAGATAGGCCTCGTACGAGAGAAAGACTTGGCCTGATGTGCACAGTGATGAGCGACGACGTTGATGTCTCGCTTGATATGGTAAACCTTTGCCGATAGTGACGCCGTAGTGTCTTGAAATTCTATGGCGTGCCTTCTTATCTCCCAGAGTGAAGCATGAGAGTCGGCGCCAGGGGCTGCAACTGCTCTAGCAAGGTTGGCACAATCTATGAAGAAGATAGGAGTCTGAAGCATCATAGATGACGCAATGTGGCCTGCGAGCAGAAGTGCCCGCGTTTCCGCCTGGATCACAGAGTCAACAGGTGATGAGGATGCCGTGATGAGAACGTCAGTAACAGCGCCGTGATCACCTCGGATGGCAAGGTAGATTCCAAGCCCATGTCTGGCCACTCCTTGGCCAGAAATGAGCTTCCACGCCGTGTCGATGTAGATTTTTGGACCTGCAACATCAAAATAGACCGAAACCGTTTGATTTGGCGCCGGCTGTCTGTCAGTGATGAGCAGAGCAGCATTGGTATTTGGCGTGAGTGGTGAAACTTCTAAGTCATGCAGAAGAACTTTTGAGTTCAAAGCAATTTGCTCTGGCATAATCTTTTTCCTGCCAAAAGCTAATCATTTCATGCTTTCCAAAGGCACCAGAGAAAGGTTGCTAAAGAAGCCAAACTTGCATCTGATTGTCCAGAGGAAAGCAAAGAGAGCAACAACGCAACAAAAGAATTTGCATTTTGGACGAGAACTTCCGATCTCAGAAACCAAGGTTTTGAGAACCAAGCAGCCTTAACAAAAGGACAGAGAAAAAAGAGGTGGAAATCTGTCTCAGGCATGCCACAATGGTAGCAACATTTCTCAATGTGTTTGGAGTACCTGGATGCTCTATCACCTGAGGGAATGGCTTTGCGCAAAATTCTCCAAACGAAGGTTTTCACCCGAGGAATGATGTCTTTTGATTTCCATACCTGCTTCAAGATGGTCTTCACTTGGTTGCAAACCGGACGTGGGCCATGCATGCATTCGTCCACCAGTACCTGCAGACAAGTCCTGTATGTTGACTTGGAGTTGCATTTATCATTAGGGGTTAGTTTCCAACAAAGAATATCGGGTTGATCAATTTGCAGGATAGTAGTATTCTTGATGATATTTGCTGTCCTTGGCAGAAAAAGGGAATCAATGGGCAGATGATTCCAACTCTTTTGGCTTGTGAGCCAAAGATCCTTAGGAGCAGTCGCATAGGAAAACCTTGGCGGTTGAATTATAAGATCATCATAGATGTTAGTCTAAGCATCACACCAGCGGGAATTCCAAAGAAAAATTGATCCTTCTGCAATTTGATAAAATGAGTGTCTTTGCAGAATTGGCAAAACTTTTAGAATGGAGGCCCAGAACGCCGATTTGGGACTAGATGAATTGGGCCTCCAGAAAGAAGTGTTGTGGAAGTATTTTGATTTGAGGATGGCATGGATATGGCTATTTTCTTGTAGGTGAAATCGACCACTAGAATTCTATATTCTTTGGCTAATTGTGGAATGTCAAAATTTTTAGATCCAGCCATACTAAAATTACTCACACTTGGTGGTCAAAATAAGCTTATGTAATATTTTGATATGTAAACGTTAAGATTTTCTTCACCTACAACAGTATCCTCATCTTGCTCGAGTTGAAAAATATTTCTCCCTCTATGCTTTCCGTTCGCTCTAAGATGAAAATATTTAGTATTTTACCCCCTTCCTAAAGATGTTTAAGTTTTCACGTTGAGCCCATTTAGTTTCTTCACCACGTCTTAATGTAGCCAAGTTATCATTAGCATCGCGCATACTTTGACGTTCTGCCTCACTTAGAGGATATATTTCTGCCTTTAATTGTCTAATGTATCAACGAAAGCAAGAAGCCGTTCCTTTTCTTTCTTATAAATGCTAGTAATGTTTTTTGCTCAACTCCTTAAAAAGCTTCTCAAGCGTCTAATCTTATTTTGCCAAATCTCCATGGGATTATTCCCGCGCGAAATGGACTGCCATTCCTTGGTTACCATGTCTTGAAAACCCTCGTGGCATAGCCATGATAACTCAAAAGAGAAAATATATTTGTTCCCGATGTGCGCTTGTTCACCTAAATCGAGAAACAGGGGTACGTGATTTGAACCCACACAAGTGAGTACCCTCACCGCTACTAACGGAAACTTTTGTTTCCATTCCACAGTATCTAAAACCCGATCTAGCTTCTCATAAGTAGGTACTAGCTAGTCTTCTATTTGCCCAAGTAATCTGTCTCTCGGACAAGGCTATTTCCTTCAAGTCTAAGCTTCAGTAATCACATTAAAAATAAAAGGCCAACATACATTGAAGTTGTCATTATTTTTATCTTCTTTTCTTATCAAAATATTAAAATCTCCACCCACTAACATAGGTAATGCCTCAACCTCACAATTTCTAACCAATTCCGCAAGAAACTCGTGTTTGTGATCATCTTGTGCCGCACCATAAACAAGGATCAGAGCCCACTCAAAACCACCAGCCTTGTTTCTAAGGTTTAAGTTCACACAATGATTCCCTTGCACTACATTCTTAACTTGAATTAATGCCTACTAGAATGCCTTCAGATCTCCAGAGGAAGGCAATACCATACAAAATCAAGGCCCCCTGAGAGATGTCGTAAAAAAGTTGCATAAAAACTATCACGCCCTGTCTTGAGAATAGCAAAAACATATAACTTATGCTCTCTTATAGTTTCATGAACAAAGGAATGTTTAGCCGAGTCTCCAAATCCATCACTATTCGAAAAACAGCCTTACATTGTAGATGTCATCAGTTACAATACATGTTGCAACTCATGACTAGCACGAATCACGAAGCAATTTAACGATTTATAAAATTTTTCTCAGTTGCAAGGCAAGTACTCCCTCCGACCCATATTACTCTTCGCTAATATGGATGTATATATTACTATAATGTGTCTAGATATATCTACATTAGCGAAGAGTATTATGGGCCGGAGGGAGTAGTAAAATCACAATTACAACCTTATGTGAGATGGAAAAATCTCAGTTGAACATGAACCTATGTTAGAACTCATGGCTAGCATGAATCATTTTACAATCTAACCATGTCAGACTGAAAATTAAGCTAACTCTCAGTGAAAATTAGCAAAAAAAATCCAATTAAGAACCAGCTGAGCGCAAAGTAGTTCACAATAAGCATCACATGCATATGAAGCAGTCGAGAGGGACGGCCATATACAAATCAATACTAGGAGCAGTACAGTACAATACTTTTGTCCTCCCACGCCGTCAACCCGAGCTCCTCGGTCCCTATAGATGGCCGGTCCTCGCGGCACACTCTCACCAGTCACCACTCACCAGCCAACGATCAAGCCAGCACCTGCTGCTGCTGCTGAGACCATCGCGGTGCACGCCCCAAGCGATCGAGCTAGCTGGCAAGCTAGAGGTGAACCGAAGGACGGAAGGAGGTCGAGCTCGCTCGGTGTGAACTGAAGATGGGGCGGGCGCCGTGCTGCGACAAGGCAAGCGTGAAGAAGGGGCCGTGGGCGGCGGAGGAGGACGCCGTGCTCAGGGCCTACATCGCCGCGAACGGCACAGGCGAAAACTGGATCGCGCTCCCCCGCAAGATCGGTACGTGTATTTGTATCAGTGTATGATGCAACAATCTTTCGTGCTCACGCCGGACAGCCGGCTATGCACAGGCGTCTCTGTGGCACCGGAGTGATCTCATGGGGATGGGTTTATATGTGCACGTCCATGGCTGCAGGACTGAACAGGTGCGGCAAGAGCTGCCGGCTGCGGTGGCTGAACTACCTCCGGCCCAACATCCGGCACGGCGGCTTCACCGACGACGAGGACCGGCTCATATGCAGCCTGTACGCCACCATCGGGAGCAGGTTCGTATGTCCGCACATAGAGTACCATTCATATATCCACAACACGCCTTTTCAACCACCGCGACGCGCTAAAGGATTTATTTCATGGTGCAGGTGGTCGACCATCGCCGCGCAGCTGCCGGGGAGGACGGACAACGACGTCAAGAACTACTGGAACACCAAGCTCAAGAGGCGCTTGCTCGGTGGCGGCCGCCGGCCGATCAGGTACGCGCTGCCGCAGCCGCGCCTCATCCTCGCGAGCCCCACCGGCTATGGCGCCGCGTCATCGGTGCTCGAGAGGATGCAGCGACGCCACAGTATCCCGCAAGAAACTACCCCGGGGTTCACCTTCTACGGCAGCCTCGCCGCGCCACCGTGGCCAGCACAGCAATCTCTTCTTTCTGCTGCTGCCACCAGCTACTCAGGGATCTGTACAGCTAGTGGCTACTCCGGGTTCTGGTCCCATTTCCAAACTAGTACACACACTGGCCGCGTTAGCGTGCAAGAGCAAGGCGTCAGCTGGGACAGCAGAAGCGGCGGCTCCACGCCGCTGTCCACGAGCACCACCGGCGAGCCAGCAGCGGGCGTCGACAGCTCGAGCTCCACACCTGCGGGGAGCTCCGTGACCTTCGGCGGCGACATGGAGGACGAGATCGACATGCTGCTTCGGCAGATCAGGTCGTTCGAGGAGGAAGATGACAGCCAGCTGATCAGACTCAGCGAAACGGCAGCGGCAGCGGCAGCGGACGCTGGTTCTTGGAGCTCCTGTTCTACTCCAGGGGTAGACTCAGTGTTCCAGGACTATGTACAACAAGGTTTCGGGCAGTAGAACTATATATCTACTTAAATTTATAATGATAATTGTAGGCATTGCACATCAGAATATGATCACAGGATACTTGAGATGAATTATGTGAATATGTACTGCTAGTCAAGTAGCTTCTTTCCTCAAAAAGTTGGCTTTGGTATTAGTGTGTATCGTCAAATGCAGAACAAATATACATATGGATTTAGATAGGGATATCAGTTGATTTGCCCCCCTATGCATGAACTTGTGCTCATGGCATCGATATAATAGCAGGGCTTCTCTGCTTAATCTGCGTGTCCATTGAACTACAGGTAAAGGTGGTGCTTCATCTGCTTTGTATCACAGGTAGTAAGTGCATGAAATGACAGTGATATAAAACTAGGAAAAAGGTCATGAGCTAACAGACTAACAGCCCCGGAAATAAGAATCAGATGGCATCTTACAATACATCCACATTTGATAAATTGATGGTCTTCTGTGGGATGCAGAAAATTAACATGCATGCACGCTACCAAATTACATTTTTTTTTGGAATCACAAGCATGAGAATTGCTTGCTCTTCAGACTTGATTAGTTGCTAATGTGGCAATCTCTTGCATCAAGCTATGCATTCAATAGAACTAAAGATAAACAAAAATCTCCCGCAAAAAAAAAAAAACAAAAATCTACATCAACAAATCATGACAGCGATCTATCTTGCTCTGGCGCAATGAACTCAACTCACCATGTAGTTCATTACATAATTCTACCTGCCTCCTGCGCAATGAACTCCCATTGCGAGACAAAATATGCCTGCCACTATGCCCCCTCGTGAGTGAAACCGACGGTGGTTCTGCATCAGAATATTCCCTACCAGGTGTTCCTTCTCCTTTTGGTGGGCTTCCCATGTTGCCTGAAGTACTAACATTTGGCATTGTGGGATCATCATTATCTGGAGCATTAGAAGGACTACCGCCCTTGTGGAAGAGCTTAGAGGGAATGGCAAACCATCTGCACCATATCCTCTGACTGCTGCTTGCACTGCTCGATCCATGTGGACTCCTATAAATGGTTCTGACAGCGTGCAGGGTTAATGCCAGAACCGAACATGCCCCAGAGATGATGAATAACCCCTGAAAGCTGCGCAATGTAAGGCTGCTTGAAGTTTGGGAGTTATCTTTGTCTGGGCATGACTTATCGCCATACAAAGTTTTCTGCAGCTCAACCATTCTGCCATTTGATTCAAGTTTCAGTATCCCCCTAGAAATATCAGGTGTGAGTGGAGAGCCTCGAGGGAATGCCTGCAGAAGTAGCACACAAATTAATAAGGATGTGCCAGTGGTGAAATATAAGCCTGGTATAGCACCGAGGAAGTTATAGTATCATCTACACCAGCCCAAATAACAATGAAGCAGTTATACTAGTCAGACACGCAAGCCCTTGGTAAGATGAAGCCAACACTCACAATGATAATACTAAGTGAACTTCAGATAGTTTAGTTTGATACATAGATAGAATTCAAGTAGATGAAAACCTGATCAAA
The DNA here is from genome assembly GCA_007115705.1 of Dactylis glomerata. Taxonomy (NCBI): domain Eukaryota; kingdom Viridiplantae; phylum Streptophyta; class Magnoliopsida; order Poales; family Poaceae; genus Dactylis; species Dactylis glomerata. The sequence goes on from QXEO01000535.1 coordinate 573,884, forward strand.
GTAGATTTATCACGTTATTCACTACTTCAAGGAGCATGCAAGCCATCTATTTCCAATAGAAAGCCAATGATATGGCACCACTTTTCGCTGAACATGATCATGCAAATATTTACAAAGTATAATCATGCATCCGTCTTTACTTTAGCTTGTTCAGATCCTACATATTCAGGAATAAGTTTCTTTTGTTTTGTTTGAGAGATACTATTATGGTATATATAAAGATTTAATCTTGTTATTATGTTGTTGCAGAGGCTGGGTGTAATAATATCATCTTGATATTAATATATTTCCCTTTATCGAAAAAATATATAAAGATTTGAGCTATTATGAGGATCCTACAACAAAATAGCAGCATTACGATTCATTGTCTAGGATTTTGCAGAGCCAGAAATGTGCTACTGTACAATAATTTAATAAATGGTACTCACATAACCAAATCCATCGAACTTGTAGGTTGGTCCAATCATAGTGTAGTTGTCGCAATACTTATTAAGGAACACCTTAAGGTATGGTATCTCATCGAAAATGACGGCTACTCTTCCGGTTGATAAGGCGTCATTGTATTCCTCGGGAGAGTCGAACGCTGTCATCTTTGAATCATCAATTTTCAAACTTCTCAAAAGCCCAGGCAAGAATGAACCATTGAGGTAGCCGACATGGCTCCCTTTGCTGATAACTTGTTCTAAACTGGTGACTGTTGGCTGAAGTTGTTCCACTGTCAGAATTGAACTTAAACTTGCAGTGTAACTCTGCTGCAATATTAGCACCACAAAAAGCCAAACAATTACTACAATTCTTGATAAGTTGTTCACCATTCCCTCCCTATGAGAAAATACAAGTGTTGAGAAGATAAAGTAGGAGACTGATCCAATTTGACTGGCTGGGTCGCCTTTGAATTGTTCATTGCGCTCAATACACCAGACTACAAAACCAGTGAAGACAACGAAGGCCCCAGTTCCTAACCATAGGTCAGCTGTCAAAGGCTCTAGGAATGTCCATGCTGTCTTCTTTCTCTGGTCCAGGACTGGAACCAGCATGCGCACCCCTGACTCTGTATATGGAAGAGTGAAGTCCACATATAAAGAACGGTTAGCCAAGATTGTTACATCACCTACCACTGCATCGAATTCCTGCCAGGAACAGATATAAAGTAAGTTGATAAAGTTTTGAGTGGAGGCTACAAGGCTTCAGAATTTTATACAATATACTAAATATACAGTCTGGCTGCGCTATCAATCATCTTGGGAGTGCTAATCAGTGAAAATAATTTGTCTACAAATTAAGAGTAATGGCTATTTTATTTTCTGTTATGTGTGTGTGCTTGTGTGTGTAATGACATTTTCTGTTTTTATTTTTGCGCGCACTTTAAAGGAGGAATTTGACACTTTAGCTGATTGGTGGTGGTCATTAAGTACTTACTAGTTGATTAAATCTTCTTAAAGTATTCTGATAAAATAACTGTTTATAATTATGCAAATCTAGTTAAATATATGCATTTTCGTCAGTTAATTCCCAAGAAGAGGAGGATATTGTTTGTAATAAATCTCAAGTCAGGTAACTGTAGAAAAGGAAGAAGAAATATGACGGAATGCAAAGTGGGGAAAACCAGAAGTCCATACATACCTTAAGATAAACTTTGTAGACAAGTTCATCAATAGTTCCATTACTCTCTCCTATCTTATCTTCAAATGGAAGGTAGTTACATGATACATTGTAGGGTAAATCAGCAACTACTTCCTGAAATACCTCGATGCAGAATCCTTTGGGGAGGAGCCTTTTGGAGACATTTTCAAATCTTACAAATTCACCAAATCCACCTTTCACAGGTACGCCTATCTTAAGAATTTTATTCCGTGGCAATAGCCAACCTCTAGGATTGCCACCTGGCCATATGGTGGTGTTAAGGTCATCCTTCATATTTAGACTACTAGAGATGCCAGATACTGGAGTCCAGAAACCAACTACTCTTCCCTTCGGATCAATGATGTTGATTATTGTGTAATTTACTGATACTAACTGCATGCCTTCAATCTGAAATTTCCCGCTCATGCCTGAAAAATTGACCTTCAAGAGTGAATCTCGCAGTTTTTTAGCAGGCTCTGAAGTATCTATTCTGTCAAAGTCAGTGGACCCATTGTTTGTTACAGGTACCCCAAAGTCTGAATTCACAAATCCAGCCATCTCTGCTGCTAATGCTAACGCCCATATGGTATCATAAGCATAGAGACCAGACACTGTGGGCTCAGTTAATGAGGTTCCTGGATTTTCTGATTGGTACTTCTTGCGCCAACTCTGTTTAAAGTTCTGAAGTTCCAGAGAATCTTCAACATGAGGTTTCACCCCAAGGACTCCATGCATCACATCAAGAGCGGGAGAACCAACCACATCAAAGATATCTGTCAAGCCATATGCGGTAATCCAGACAAAGCCCTCACCCATCATCCCTTCATCCTTAACAATCTGAAAAAACTTAAGGGCTAACGTATTCGACATACGTACAACAAATACACTTGTCCACTGGTCTCTTAAGCTCAAGACAGTTCTCCTGATATCGTCCTCTTTAGCTGAAGGAAGGATCTTACACCTGTACGAGACACGAGTATCAACTTGTCTGAGGGCGTCAACAAGGTCAGGAATGAACTTGACATTGGAATCGTCATCCTCAAATACAGGGACAACTTCCCTCCAATTGTATCTCTGAACAAGTGAGGCAATAGCTTCTGCTTGAGCAGAATCGTTCCACGCCGTCCGGATGAAGTATGGAGTTAATCCGGAGCGCGATGCACAATCTGCGGAGAACGAAACGATTGGAACTGATGATTTGTTCCCGAGATGCGCAAGAAATTTAGCTTGAGTTGACGTCTGCGGCCCAACGATCGCTCGCACGCCGACATTTTTCAGTAGATCAACCCCTGCAATTAATGCAGATATTACTTAGAAAGATATTTCACAACAATGCCTATCATTCATAAGACATGATCAGATCCGCGCTGGAAAAGACTCGGAGCACGCATCGTCGGATTTACCCTAGTGACCCTAGTGGCTAACAGGGCAAACCCAACTAATACACAAAGGGTGTGTTTGGTAGCCCGGGCCACCTCAGAAAATCTCATCTCATCCCATTTTTTCTCAAGTTTTGTTGTTTGGTAGACCGGTTCGTATGACCTGGGCAGTGCCCACTTCACCTGAAAAAGGCTCCTCAGCCGAGGGAAGCTCAAATCAAGCTTCGCTCCTCAGCCCAGCCAGGTTCGCCCCGCAACTGCGGGTCCCCCGTCTCCCCCACGCCTCCCAGACCCCCGCCCCCACCCCAACTCTCTCTCATTCTTTCCTCACCCTCTTCCCCACACCGCGTCCTCCTCCCTTCCCTGGACAGAAACGGCCGCCGCCCACCGCCGAACCGGCCGCTGCCCATCGCTGCAGAGGCCTCCTCGACGCCAGTCCCTGGCTAGGACTCTTGGACGCCGACCTCCACGCTGCTGGACGACGACACACACGCGCAGGACGACGACGCCGAGCAGGCATGACTCTTGGACGCTAGCCTCCGCATTGTTGGACGACGACGCGCGCCACTGCACGACAACGACTCTGTGTTTCTTCTCGACAATGAAGCGTCGGGTTGCTGGACGGGACGGGACGACACCACCGCCTTGAATCGGGACCTGTAGATCTCGTCGTCGCGCTAGGACCTGCAGATCTCGCTAGGACCTCTCCGCCGCCAACCAACTCCGGTGGTTATCGAGCTCCAGCCATTGTTGAGATTAGCTCCGGCGAGATCTAGATATAGGGACCGGATTGCTTTTTATTTTTTGTTTAGGGACCTAATTGCTTTTTCTTTTCTATGTAGGGATTTGATTGCTATTTTATTTTCTGTCCAAGGACTTATATACAATTTTTTTTATTCTCAACTCAGATAAGCAACCAAACAACATCTCACCTCAGCTTGTTTCAACAAATCAAAACTACTAAACACACAAGAATATCTCACCTTAACTTGTCTAGGGACAGCATGTATGGGGAGATAGTAATTCTCAGTTGAACTAGGCTACCAAACACACCTAAAAATTGGGATACTACGTTCCTTCCACAGTTGTAGGTCTCATGTGTTCATAACATTAGGAAATTGCCAAACCCGCCATACTCGAGGTCGAACTTGGAAACAAGAATATTGACAGAGTCTTCTACTTCTGATTCGAAGAATTTCTGAATTGATTTGTGCTACTAGAAGCAGGAGTACCTTGTCTCTGCCGTGGAGGGTGGTGTCAAGATGAGCAGAGGTAGGAGAGAAGGGCAAGACTACCAGCGGAGCTTGGACCACCGGCGTCCGACGGGATGGGAAGAGAAAAGAATATGCAACAGCGCGGCGAGCGCCGCCGCCGCCGCTAGACGCCTTGCAGTCGCAGTGTCGCACTGATGGATCTGTGACTTTGTGGGCCAGATTATGCGGAAGTATCTAATTGATGCAAACCCATGCAACGATGCACGGCCCACGCACAAGATTTGGGACATTATCGGCCCACACCATGTGGCAAGCGGAGAGCGAGAAAGAGAGGTTACTCATGGTACTCCCTCCATACCGCGTTACTAGGCAATTATCTATTTTGAGAAAACTTTAATTATTAATTTTAAAAAATATGATATATATAATATAAAAATTATACCATAAATTCATATTCAAAAGAACTTTCTAATAGTATAATTTTTTGTAGGATATACATTATACTTTATTAATAAAATAATGATCAAAGTTTTTTAAATACGTAATTATTCAATAATCTGGTATAATGGGAGTATTATTTTTCCAGTGACTACCAAAAGGCATAATTTAAATACATCAAATAGTTGATGCATTCAATACTGTTAACAAGATTATCGTGGTACAAAAGAAGAAAAGCGAAAAAGCAACGGTGATCCACCACGAGAAGAAGCATTGGTCGTCCCTGTCCAAGAAAGAAACAACGTTCAAGCATTGCCATTGCCAAACAAAACATTATGGTGTGTTTGGTTCAGTGTCTATCCGTCAGATGTTTATGGGTAGTTAACACCTGTTTGGTTTGTGGTGTGGGATGGTTGAGGGTAGCCAATATTCTCTCAAAAGCTGGTTGAGACCAACCATAAGAAAAGTGGTGGTTGAGGATAACCACCCATGACCGAGCAGCTAGAATCACCCGCGAGATGTTTTTTATCGTTCACCTTTCCTCCTAAATGAAAACACCTGCGAAACCCTATCTATTTTCCCTCGCTACCTCCCCACAAACCAGGTACGCGGCAGCGGCAGATCAAGATCCACGCCGACCACAGCTAGGAAAACGAAGACCAGCGGCCGGCGAGGACCAGCCGAAAGTAATTCCACGCCCTCGCTTGTCCTATTTGTTGTCCGCGTCTGTACCGTTGTGCTCTTAGCGGTGGAAAGACTGCAAGACACGCGACGGCGAACGGTAGCACGCACAGCGGAGGCCGGCAAGGCACGCGCGGCGCGGCAAGCGCGCACGGCTGGCAGGTAGGCACGTGCGGCGCCGCAAGGCTGATGTGATGTCAATATAGAACTCAATTTTTTAAAATTCTTATTAGTCCATGACAGTATTCTCACAATCATAATAAAGAGTTGATCATATCACACTAGCCATCTTTTATCCCTAAAACCAAACACAAATATGGCTATGGTTAACCATTTTCCCAACCAACTCAACCAAAAAAAAAAGGTTAACCCTAACCACGTGGTTACGGTACCCACAACCATCTTTTCATACCCACAAACCAAACACACTCTTAATGCTAGATCACGGTTTTTCGCCATGAACATCAAGTCATAATGTATTTAACACAGAACAATGTGCAAGCGCTGCAATGTCTAGGTGTGGCCAATTAAGCTCAAACCGGAATTTCATCGAAGCTCAAGACGGTTATTCGAGAAAGCGCCGTTAAAAAACAGTCACATGTTGACTCAGGAAATGCGATGTTGCACCACAATTCTAACATGGACATTGCCACGCGACTAATAACCAGGTGCGCAAAAGCATATATCCCATTAGGGTGATACCTTCTATCTAGCCCTTCAGAATTGCATCAAGGTTCATGCTCAATCAGTCTTTTCACATTCACATAATTTTCTCTCATTTTTTTCTTCCAAAAATCACACCATATATGCCACATTCTTGGAGTTAAAAATTCTAAATAACACCAGATTCCTAGGATATACGACAGTGGACTTTGTAAGCATAGGATTTTCTCAATTCATAGTATCCCTTTTTTTTAAAATAGGGGCAAAAGCTTTGCTTCAGACTATAAGAAGAGAATTGTCCAGTTAATTAACGGAAAACTGGGTGAAAATCGATACAACAACACCATAAATAATACCGAAAGCTTTGACCAGCAAGATAACTAACAAACTCTCGCAACCTACAACAACCACAAACTGACGACACAAAGAGCACCACACCGCAAAGAAGATCAATTGAACGAACCTGCCAACTTGCATGGGGACCATCAATCAAGCAGTCGCGAAAACTTTCAGGAGATGACCCTCTTCTTTCTTTTGCTCCTTAGAGACTTCTCCACCTTTTTGATTATGTCCTCAGATGTCTTCTCCGCTAAGACACAAGCAATCTCCATGTCATATTCATGACTAGCAGCCTCTAAACTAATGAGTAAGTTAGACAACTCTTTTGCAAAGAGAACCTCAGAGTTAGGTGCTAACATACCTATCTCGATAATCTCGTCACTCAAAGACACCACATGACCAATATCCAAGGACAAGAGAGTGGCCGAAGCATCCAAACCTCCACTATCCACATGAGCGAGCGTCCGGCAAGACTCAAACGGCGGTGGTGAGGGTGTCGTAGACACCACCACCACAAAAGGTTCATCCAATTAATCATTTGGGAATATGATATCAAAACACATGCGTGGGTCCTAGTCTTCTAGGTACGGTGATTTTGCTTTGAGGCGATGAAAAGGAAAAGTTACAAAAAGATATTAGCCCGTACGTACCTGCGGTTGCGGCGCTGACGGCGTCGAGACCGGTATCCCTGAGGTGAAGCTTCAGCCTGGTGCTGTAGCCGGCGTGGCGAGGGTCAGTATAGAAGTCCTCCAGAGCCAGCTCGATGCACGTCCAGCTGATGTTTCCCACCCATGTCTCCTTGTCCAGGATCACCCCCACGTCAACCACCTGCGGCGGCCGTAGAGCTCCGCCCTGCGCCACGACACCGTGAGCGCCGGCGACGAGAAGCAGGAGGACGAAGAGCGTCGCTGCCGCCATGGATCGATGCCTAAAGAAGCTATTAGCATCAGGTCTAGCTGGTTGCTTGGCAGCTGCTGCGTTTGATGAAGCAGTCGTCGATGCCTCTTCAAATTGGCTTCGTAGTTGCCTTTGCACGCACGTACGTACCGCCCAGCCAGGCGGCCAACCCGTTTTCCATGGCTCGGGCCGTCGGGCGTCGCTGACCAGCGACCAGCCATATGCGTCTCCCTCTCTCCATTCCTCCATTCAAACTCAATTAACAGTTTAACACTCAACCTGTTGTTTCTTCTGGCTGCTAGTGTTACCGTCTTTGCCGACCACGGATGGAATTCCAGGCGAATACTTGTCTTCGTACTTGCTTGGCTGAGCCGCTGAGGTCGATGGCGTGGGTAGACAAATCAACCAAAATACCAAATGGTGCAAGATTATACTAGTACATTGACATATTGAAAGAAAAACCAACAGTTATCCAGACGTTACCGCAAAGTGATAAAAACAGTCATCTTCAGGCGTGCGTGTCTGCATCGCTATGGAGGTGTGTGGGGTCAAATGAAGCTGCTGCAACCAGATCGTTGGTCCTCCATCTCCTCCCTCCCAATGGGAATTAATGGAACACCCGATGATTGATTGGTAAATTGCCATGGTTGGCCGTTGAATAGTCAGCTTAAGCAGTACGGTGCTGTAGGCGTATGTGCCGCGCGCGTACATACTGTGTCAGCGGTGGGCTGAAGTTTTTTTTAAAGGAAATTGTCTCGGTTTATAAGGAAAATCAGGCCTGAAAATCATATAGCACCAAGACAGGCAACACAACCGCAGCAACAACACAACCCACCTAGCAAAGCTAGGACAACAACAACAACACGCCCGAGACGGCGGCAACAGTGCAACACAGCACAACAACACTACAACAACATCGAACCAACAGCCACAACAACATCATCTCCAACCAATCACACGCCCTCCCTGCAAAGCATCCAGCCAAACAGCGAGGACACCGAGCATCGAGCTTCAAAGGCCGCGTCACCAGCAATGAGGCATCCGAGGCCCACCACAACCACAAGAACGCTCCGACAACCTCACACCTCAAATGCCTAGGAGAGAAGGTAGGTCGAGAGAGGGGACCTAGCCTCGGCAGGTGGGGGTGCTGGATCGGAACTGAAAGCTGGGTTAGCCTCCGCAGCGCCACGAAGATGGTACATTGCGCCCTTCAAAATCCATGTCCTAAGCAGAGTCTGACATCACCCCACATCTCATATCCAAAGCTTCTGAACACTGAACACCAAGGCAACACCTTCAACAAGGATTGCGACGCCATTGCGCCGCTGCTGCCCGGACCAGCGAGCTGGACCAAGGGTTTCCCATGGCGTTCAGGAGGTAGCCGAGACAGGGGGCACCACGATGCCCTCCAGGGAGGTATGGCGACGCCCGCAGGCGCCATGCACCGGTGCCGAAAATGTCGGCAGGGATTTCTCCCGCTCCCCTGCAATCGCACACCTACACGTCTGTGGACAGGGAGATGAGGTGGGGTACCTCGTCTGCGTTGGACTCCGCCAGGGAAGGAGAGTACAGGCGATGGCCGATGAGGAACTAGGCAAGTCGGGGCGGCCCACAAGCCCAGTGTGACCGCCGCCGGATCTAGGCCCAGGTTGAACCCAGGTCAAGCCCGAGCGCACGCAGACGCCACCGCGAGCACCACGCCGCCGTCAGCACCGCACCTCGCCGGATCTGCACGCCCAGAACAGAGGAGCTCAAGAGCCGGCTGGACGACGCGGCCACCGCCGCACCAGACCACCACCGCCTCAAACCCGCATGCCGCAAACCCCCGCCGACGGTCGTGCCGCCCGACCACCGCGTGTGCGGCAAAAGCCTCCACGGCGAGCTCCTGTTATAAAAGCGATAGGCAATAACGAAGAACGAAAAAGAAATCACAGCACGGAGACACAAGATTTTAACGTGGAAAACCCTCTCCAACAAAGAGAGGTAAAAACCACGGGCGCCAGCCAGCAAAACTTCACTATATCGGGTGTATGTTTACAAACGCCGTGGGCTATCTTATGATGCGATGAACCCTAGCCGGCGGCTTACAAGGAGTATATATAGACGGTGGCAACGATCCATACCGCGGGGGGCTGTCGCCCCCCGCACCCCCCACAAGCGTCCCTGTTGGGCACGGAGTGGGCCAACTCGGCCCAAGCCTCCGGCGACGGGCCTCGCTCCGCTCGTCAGAAGTTGGCCTCTACTTTATAGAATTTGGATCAGAATATAACAAACTCCACCTTGAGACAAATTCCTTGTAGCATGAACTTCAACAATCACCTGAATCAACAAAAGAAAACACTTGCTGGCGCCAAACAGCCACTTGAGCTAAACAGTTATACCAACTAAGCTTGAGCAAAGCTCAAACTTAGCAATAGGAACAGGCTTTGTCATCATATCAGCAGGATTATCATGAGTACTAATCTTGCATACCTGCAGTTTACCTTGTGCAACCACGTGGCGAACATAGTGGTACTTAATATCAATGTGCTTTGTCCTCTCATGGAACATCTGATCTTTAGTAAGATAAATAGCACTTTGACTGTCACAAAATAACTTAATGCAAGAATCATCTCCACAAAGCTCAGCAAACAGACCTTTCAGCCAAACAGCCTCTTTACATGCTTCATTGATAGCCATGTACTCAGCCTCAGTTGTAGATTGTGCTGGAACATCCTGCAAGGTAGCCCTCCAGCTAACAGCACATCCACCAACAGTAAACACATAACCTGTGAGGGACCTTCTCTTATCCAAGTCGGCAGCATAATCTGAATCCACATAGCCTACGAGTCCCCCACCAGTCCTGCCAAACTTCAAACAAGCTTTAGATGTGCCGCGAAGGTACCTGAAAATCCACTGAACAGCATTCCAATGTTCTTTACCAGGATTAGCCATGTATCGACTGACCAAACTCATAGCATGTGACAGATCAGGCCGGGAACAAACCATGGCATACATCAAGGAACCAACATCACTAGAATAAGGAACTCGTGACATGTACTCAATATCATCTTCAGAAGTAGGACATTGCAAAGCTGACAACTTGAAGTGAGAAGCAATAGGTGTACTAACAAACTTTGCATCATGCATATTAAAACGATGAAGAACTTTCTCAATGTATTTTTCTTGACTAAGAAATAGCAAACTAGACTTTCTGTCCCTCTTAATTTCCATGCCTAGTATTTTCTTAGCAGGACCAAGATCCTTCATCTCAAACTCACTACTTAATTGAGCCTTTAAAGTAGTGATCTCTTTCATGCTCTTGGCAGCAATCAACATATCATCAACATATAGCAGCAAATAAATAGGTGATCCATTAACAAACTTGATGTACACACAGCTATCATACTGAGACCTCTTAAAACCATGTGTTAGCATAAATGAATCAAACCTTTTATACCATTGTCGAGGCAACTGTTTCAGACCATAAAGGGACCTCTTCAACTTGCAAACAAGATCCTCCTTACCAGGCACAACAAAACCTTCAGGCTGGTCCATATATATCTCCTCCTCCAACTCACCATGCAGAAAAGCAGTCTTAACATCTAGCTGCTCAAGCTCAAGATCATGCATAGCAACAATACCAAAGAAAACACGAATAGAAGTATGCTTCACAACTGGGGAGAAAACATCAGTATAATCAACACCTGGAATCTGACTGAAACCTTTTGCTACTAACCTTGCCTTAAACCTTGGAGGCTCATTAGGAGATAATCCTTCCTTTCTTTTAAATATCCACTTGCAGCGGACAGCCTTCTTTTGTTTAGGCAAGCGCACAACATCCCATGTGCCATTTTTCTCAAGCGATTGCATCTCTTCTTGCATCGCACCTAGCCACTTTTCCTTATCAACCGAAGCAATGGCTTCAGTGTACGTAGCTGGTTCAACATCATGCTCCACCTGTTCAGCACAACTCAAAGCATAATGAACAATATCACACTCTTCAATTAAACGATTAGGAGGTGCAATATTTCTCTTCGGACGGTTAGCTGCAATAGACCGTGATGGCTGCTGAACAATAGGCGGTGAAGGTGGAACATAAACATCATCATTATTGGTTTGCGTGCTCCACCTGCACGCCAATTCTCTGTTGCTCATCATCAGAAACATTAGGAGAATCAATAGCATCAGAAATATCAGTAGACGGACTATCATAAAACATAACCGCCTCATTAAAAATGACATTCCTGCTCAACAAAACTTTCTTAGTTTCAGGATTCCATAATTTATATGCCTTAACTCCTGAACCATAACCAAGGAAGATACACTTAACAGCCCTTGGCTCTAACTTTCCATTATCAACGTGAGCATAAGCAGTGCAACCAAAAACTCTCAACTCAGAATAATCAGCTGGTGAACCAGACCATACCTCAATGGGAGTTTTCTTATCAAGTGGAATGGAAGGTGACCTGTTGATGAGATAGCATGCGGTGGAGGCTGCTTCAGCCCAAAAACGTCTATGCATCTTTGCATTAGACAACATGCAACGAGCCCTCGAAATAATGGTCCTGTTCATGCGTTCAGCCACGCCATTCTGCTGAGGGGTGTACAGGATGGTGTGATGTCTTACCATTCCATCGTTGCTGCAAAACTCATCAAATTCATTTGAACAAAATTCCATACCATTATCAGTACGGAGTATCTTAACCTTCCTTTCAGTTTGTGTTTCTACCATAACTTTCCACTTCTTAAAAGCAGCAAAAACATCAGATTTATGTTTCAGAAAATATGGCCACACTTTTCTTGAGTAATCATCAATAATAGTAAGCATGTAATTAGCACCACCATTAGAAGTTCTACGGGACGGACCCCAAACATCAGCATGCACATAATCTAAAATGCCTTTGGTGGTATGAACGGAAGCATTGAATTTAACTCTTTTATGCTTACCAAAAATGCAATGCTCACAGAACTCAAACTTACTCAAGTCACAACCATCAATTAGCTCTCTCTTCGCCAATTCTGCCATGCCAAGCTCACTCATATGTCCAAGACGCTTATGCCAAAGGTTAGTCTTACTAGAATCATCAGAACTAACGGCAGCAGCAATACCAGGCAAAGTGCTACCTCTAAGGACATATAATTTTGCAGAATTCATATCACCAATCATAACAATGAGAGAACCTGATGATACCTTCAGACGTTTGTCCCCACCTTTGTACTTGTACCCATCACAATCCAGGGTACTAAGAGAGATCAAATTCCTCGCCATGGAGGGTATGTGTTTCACTCCAGTTGACAAGGGTATAGCTAATAGAGCCCGTTAGTTGAGTACCCCTGAGGCCCGTTGTGCTAGGCCCAATTGTAATGATAGTCGAATACGAGTTATTACCGTATGTCGATATTTGTAATCTGTATCGGGCCCTACCCGATCCTCGAGACCTGGCCACCTATATATAGGGGCCAGGAGGGGACGGTGTAGGGCAGATTGAAAGCAAGACAGGTTGAATACCCAAGTTTACTTTCGATACACACCTATTTCGACTAACTTTACCTTCGAGTTCATCTGACGCCCTATCTCCCCGATCCTAAGTCCTTCATCTAGGACATTTGTCGAGTTAACCCCTCGTCAATTGGCGCCGACCGTGGGGACTCGGGGCGTTGGAATCATGAATTCGATGGCTTTTTCGCTTTTAGCCAACAGAAGTCCAGAAGTCGACGGAAGTCAAGAGGTGGAACTAACCATCGGAAGTTTGAGCATCCTCATCGGGCCGTCGGGTTCGTCTCGCCTTTCGGATTCGGCGAAACTAGATCCATCAGCAAGCAAACCCGAAACGGAGGAAACATTGGAGTCATCAGAAGGCTCTTCCAGTGAGGTAAACTCGCCGGTCAGTTTAGAAAAAGCATCAATCGCAGAAGGCGACGAAATTCAGGAAAATTTCGACTCAGAAGAAAAAGCGTGTCAGACGCACAACAACGTAAGGGACTTCGCCGTAGGAAGCAGCGGCGTCTCCAAAGTACAGCAGTTACGCATCATCATCACTGAGGCAGAAGAAGGAAGCAACAGCAAAGGAAGTAGAAAGATCGACAGGCAAGTCGACAAAGTGAAAGGTGACAACAAAAAGGAAAAAGAGAAAGTCCATGTCTCGGCTGGTGAATGGAGAATGATCAAATCAGCCATTAATTATGGTACAGAAGTACCCGAAGGATCGAGAAGAGAAGTTCTAATGGGATATCAGTATGCATTATACCAACACAAGAAGAAACTAAGGGAGGAAAGAGACATGATGTTTCAAGACAACAACAGTATATCAAGGGAGGAATACTCGGAAGACTATAGTGAAGATTCAGAATATAGCAGAGAGAGGCGCGGAGATCCAAAACATAACAGGGGGGCGACAGCACGCGACAGAGAAGAAGGGTACTCGAGGAGCCCCACCCCGCAGCTAGAAGAGGAGGAAGACGACCTGATACAAAAAACGCCAGAGGCGGCATTGGCAGCAGCACAAACATATTTACTAGCCACAAGACCGAAGCATGGAGACCCGCGAGAAGATATGCACCGAGCCGCGATATGAAGCCTCGGAATAGTAGAAGGTAAGATCAGGGAACAAGGCCCAGAGATAAAGTCGACAAGTCACAAGGAGAAGTTCGGATACAATCATGCAGACTACGACTACGGCGAGTCGTCAGAAGAGGAAAAGCAGCAGAAAAAGAAAGAAGATGCAAGAAGTATAATAGCACAAGCTCGAGTAAATAAATCGCGACATGCTTGGAGGGAAGAGAATTATGAAGACGACGATAAAGATATGGGTGCGTTATGCTTTACCCGCAGGGTTCACAGAACGCGGGTACCCAAAGGATTTAAACTACCACATGACCAGAATAAATACGACGGGTCGCAGGAACCCACCTTATGGTTATCAGATTATCTACAGGCGGTGCAGATACTAGGGGGAACAAAGGCGACTGCAATGCAAAGTTTGCAGCTGCACCTCACCGGCGCCGCCCGGTCCTGGTTGAACACCCTACCCGACGAATCCATTGGAAGCTGGGGGGAACTCGAAAGTCAATTCACAAGAAATTTCCGTTCCACCTACAAGCGCCCAGCATCACTAGAAGAAGTTAAAGCATGTGTGCAGAAGAAAGGCGAAACGCTACGCTCTTATATACAACGCTGGAGTATAATCAAAAACTCAGCAGAGGACGTCTCCGACGAACGAGCAATAGACGCCTTTTCGGAAGGACTTCGTCGCTCAGATCTTGTGGAAGAAATAGGAAGAACAAGACCTACGACAGTAGCTGAGCTAATGGAGCAAGCTAACAAATTCGCTGATGGAGAGGACGCGTATAACAATAAAAGAGGACGTTCGCCGGAAGTCGACAGAATGAGTCGACAGAGGAGGCGACACCGCAGCGGGGGTAACCAAGGAAGGCGAAATCAGGTAGCCGCGTGTTATGTATTAGAAGAAGAGGAAGAGTATGAAAGTAGGAGATTTCAAGCAAAAGGAGAAGAAAAACCAAGATACTCTGGTCCTTCGGCCGAGGATATGCTATACGGACCTTGTCGAATTCACTACGCGTATCTCGACGGGAAAAGGGTCTCAAATCACCAGATGAAGGATTGCAGAACATTCCTAAGGTTGCAAGGCGCCATGGGCTCAAGCCAAGAAGGAAGGCAAGGAGAAAGACGTGGAAATCAAGGATATCAAATGCAAAGACTAGCAAAGCACCTAGAGTCAAAAGTGTACATATCGGCCATGATTCAACCGGTGCCCAAGTCAAAGAAAGAGCGAAAGAGCATATCTAGGCAAGTAAACCTAGCAATATCATCGCCGCCAGCTACCACAGAGTACCTACGGTGGTCAGAGCAACCGGTCAAGTTCAGCAGAGCAGACCACCCAAGGAAAGTTCCTAGGCCGGGCCACTCACCTATGGTTCTAAAGGCGCAAATAGGAGGATATGACATCGGAAGAGTGTTCATGGATGCAGGGAGCGGCATAAACTTAATATATGCTAGAACACTAAAGGCAATGTGCATCTCATTAACGAGTCTGAAGTCAACAGATTGCTCTTTCCACGGAATAGTACCAGGAGCAGCAAATTACCCTTTGGGAAGGATAGAACTCGATGTCTGCTTCGGCAGCAGCGAAAATTACAGAAGAGAGAAGCTGGAGTTCGAAGTCATGGACTGGCCATCACAATATCATGCAATCCTGGGGCGCCCAACATTTGCAAAATTCATGGCAGTACCACACTATGCGTATCTCACATTAAAAATTCCAGGGCCTAAAGGAACAATTACGGTACAAGGGAGCTTTGAAGTAGCCAACACATGCGACAGAGAATTTAGCAGGATGGCGCAAACTTTCGGCATGACAGCAGAATATGAGAGGTTGAAAGGAGAAACGGATCACAATGTGCTACCCGCCGTTGGACGATCCCTACCAGATAAGGCTTTCGACACAACGCAGGACTCGAAGAAAATTCAGGTCCACCCTACGGATCCACATAAGACAACATCAATCGCGGTGAACTTGGATCCCGCATAGGAAGGCGCGCTCGTCGAGTTCCTCCGTGAGCGCTGGGAAATCTTCGCCTGGTGTCCATCGGACATGCCAGGGGTTCCCAGGGAACTCGTCGAGCACGCACTAAATGTAGATCCCAAGGCGAAACCAGTCAAGCAACCATTGAGGCGATTTGATGAACCTAAAAGGAAGGCGATAGCGTCAGAATTGCACAGGCTAGAAAATGCCGGATTTATCAGGGAAATCAAAACTTCGAGTTGGGTGTCGAACCTAGTCATAGTACCCAAGAAGAATACAGACGTACAAAGAGTGTGCGTCGACTACACATCTCTCAATAAGCATTGTCCAAAGGATCCCTTCCCTCTACCCCGCATCGATCAGATAATCGATTCTACAGCGGGATGTGCAAGGCTTTCATTTTTGGACGCATATTCTGGTTACAATCAGATCAAATTAAAGAAATAGGACGAAGAAAAAACGGCCTTCATCACACCATACGGAGTATTTTGCTACCAGGTAATGCCTTTTGGCCTAAAAAATGCAGGAGCAACTTATCAGCGGATGATGCAAAACTGCCTCGGAAGCCAAATAGGACGCAATATCCAAGTCTACATTGATGATGTAGTCATCACAACAAGAGAAGAGCAATCCTTAATCGGCGACTTGGCGGAAACCTTCGACAACCTGAATAAATACAAGCTTAAGCTGAACCCGACAAAGTGCTCTTTCGGAGTGTCAGCAGGGCAACTTTTGGGGTTCTTGGTATCAGCACGAGGAATAGAGGCAAATCCAGAGAAGATTCAAGCAATTCTAACAATGGGGAAACCCACGAAACTCCACGACGTACAGAAGTTGGCAGGACGTGTCGCGGCGCTAAGTCGCTTCGTCGCTCGACTAGGAGAGAAGGCGCTTCCTTTCTATGCACTTATGAAGAAGTCAGACGATAAATTCGAGTGGACAGAAGAAGCAGACGCAGCGTTTGCACAATTGAAAAAAGTGCTTTCCACGCCACCAGTGCTGGTCGCACCAAAAGAGAAAGAGCCACTGCTGTTGTACATCCCCGCAACCCATCAGGTGGTAAGTACAGCTCTAGTAGTCGAAAGAAGCGAAGAAGGAAAAACTCATGGCGTCCAGAGGCCGGTATACTTCATCAGTGAAGTGCTGTCTCCAAGCAAACAGAGGTACCCGCATTATCAGAAGTTGGCGTACAGTGTGTTCACAACCGCACGTAAACTACGACAGTATTTTGCGGTGCACCCAATTATAGTGGTCAATGAAGCGCCACTATCGAATATATTGAACAACCCTCTAGCAACGGGACGTGTCTCTTTGTGGGGAATCGAGTTATCTCCCATGGACATCACGTATGAAAAAAGAAAGGCGATCAAGTCGCAAGTCTTGCCAGATTTTACAGCAGAGTGGCTCGAGCTGCAAAGCACGGGACCACCAGATTTATCGAGTACTTGGACAATGTACTTCGACGGTTCTAAGAGAGTCCAAGGCGCAGGCGCAGGAGTAGTATTGATATCACCTCATGGAGACAAATTAAAGTACGTCTTGAGGATGAGCTTTCCACAGGCTTCTAACAATGAAGCGGAGTATGAGGCTTTGTTGCACGGAATGAAGATGGCTAAAGCATGTGGAGCAACTCGCCTAAAAATATTTGGAGATTCCAACCTTGTCGTTCAGCAAGTCATGAACAGATGTGATACAATCAATGACAACATGATGGCCTACAAAAATTTGTACCATTATCTAGAAGGAACGTTCGATGGATGCGAAGTCTCGCACGTAAGCAGAAACAGCAATGAAGAAGCCGACAATTTAGCAAACATCGGGTCACAGTGTTTACCTGTGCCGTCCGGAGTATTTTGGGAGGAAATAGTGGAAAGATCAATAAAAAGTGGAAAAAGTTCGACTACTACAGCAGGCTCGGGGGCTACGTCAGAACCAGAGGAGATCATGATGATAGAAGAAACTTGGATGCAGCCGTATCTTGCGTACATGATAAACAAAAAACTACCAGAAGATGCAGTGGAGGCCAAGAGGATAACTCGAAGATCGAAAGCGTTTGTCGTCTTGGAGGGGAAATTGTACAAGAGAAGCATCACCGGCGTTTTGCAGCGTTGTGTAACGCCCCAGGAAGGGCAAGCAATATTAAAAGACATACATGGCGGAGTATGCGGCCATCATGCTAGCAGCAGAGCAATAGCAGCAAAAGCCTTCCGAGCAGGATTCTATTGGTTAACAGCCATCGAGGACGCAAAAGATATAGTTCGAAAGTGTGAAGCATGTCAAAGGTTTGCATCCAGACCGCATGCACCAGCAGCGGAGCTACAAACAATACCGTTATCTTGGACCTTCGCACAATGGGGCCTCGATATGGTGGGAAAGTTGCACAAATCTTGGCCAGGAGGGCATGTCTACATGCTAGTGGCAGTCGATAAATTCACAAAATGGGTGGAAGCGGCCCCGGTAACAACTCAAGATTCTACAGCAGCAATCAGCTTCATCAAGTCATTAGTTTTCCGTTTTGGAGTACCATACAGCATCATCACAGATAACGGGACGAATTTCACTTCGAAGGAATTCAAGAGTTACTGCGAAGGACTAGGGATCAAGCTCAAATTCGCATCTGTGGCACACCCGAAGACGAACGGACAAGTCGAAAAAGCCAATGGCCTAATATGCAGTGGCATAAAAAAGAGGCTCTTAGCACCTCTCGAGAAAGCCAAGAGCGCTTGGGTAGAAGAATTGCCCTCCGTTCTTTGGAGCCTAAGAACTACGCCCAATGCAGCAACTCAAGAAACTCCTTTCTTCTTGGTCCATGGCGCAGAAGCCGTGCTTCCAGTCGAAGTTACACACGAGGCTCCAAGAGTGACAACATATGACGAGACGACGTCGACAGAAGCATTGCAAGACGATGTCGATGCACTAGATGAAGCAAGAGATAAAGCACTAGAAAGGGCTACACAGTATCAACAAAGCCTACGAAACTACCATAGTAGTCGAGTTCGTCCACGATCCTTCGTGGTGGGAGACCTAGTTTTGCGACTCAGGCAAGACAGCCATGGCAAACTGGAGTCCCCTTGGGTGGGACCTTACATCGTCACCAAAGTAATACCAGGAGGAGCATATCGACTACAAGACAAGAAGACTGGGAAGGACGAGAGCAACCCGTGGAACGCAGAACAGCTACGACGTTTTTACGCGTAGACTACATATAGTGGTATCAATAAATTCGAGTTAACCTTCTGAACCCAGAACATGAGGCCACAGGTCGGGTTCTTTGGGTTGAACTCGATGAAATTGTACAAATATTTGTTACTTCTCCGCTCGGGGGCTTCAACCCCTGGGTCGTACGAAAAGAGTCATTATCGCAAGATTGGAGGTTTTCTTTCGTTATAAGGTTGTTTAAACAACCTGATAAATACTGAGAGAACTTGGTTCATAAAAAGAACCCGATATTATTCCTATATTTTTTGGTTTGCAAAGAACCCGATACATGGAAAGCATACCTCAGAAATGACTTGTTCTCATGGTACTAGCACAAGGCATCGACGCAAAGTACGAATATGCATTACAAATATCATTGCAGGAAAAACATCATAAAACGAAATTACATATCCTAATGAAACTAGACTTCAGCTTCATATTTCTTCTGGCACTGGGTGCCATCGTAGATCTTCACATCAAACTTCGACGTCCCGATGTGGAAGTCGAAGGCCATGAAGAAGCCTTGATGGATGTCGTGGTCTTCTGCAAATTGCGACCAGCCGCCCCTGAAGTACTGGTCGCCATTGCCATCATACCACACCTCCACCTCATACGGGATACCACTGCCAGATTGCTCGCGAAGAACAGCTTCTCGCAGTTCGCGCCCATTCATAAACTTGGTAAAATTCAGCGGCAGGCGCTGAATCTCACGGCAATGCGCCATGGCAATGCAGAAAAAGGAGAAGACTCGAGGAGAAGCAGCGGGAGTGGCAGAAGCAACAGGAGGAGGAGCAGCAGGATCTAGAGTGGCGCCAGTCACCTTGGGCTTGTTCTTGCTACCAGGTGGATGGCCGGGACGACGCTTAGCTGGAGCGTCCGATGAAGTTCCGGCGGCGGCCAGAGTGGTATTGCTCTTATTCTTGCTGCCACGCGGGCGACCCCGACCTCGTGGCGCCGCCGGGGATCCAAGGTTCAGACGCGAACCTTCAGCATCTGCCATGAGAGAAAGACCTCGGAAAACCCTAGATGAAGAAAAGAAGACGATGCGGCGGAGGAAGATATCTGATTAGGGTTTTTTTGCCTTTTATAAGATGGTGCTTTATTTATAAGCACGTGTTATTGGGCCCCCATGCTACAGCACAGCCCATAAACATATTTTACAGCAGGAGTTAAATTCTGCGTACAGCAGACGATAATATCAAAGAAAAACAAGAAAAGGAGACTCTGGTTGCACGATGTGAAAACCTCGACTTGGACTCGGGGGCTCGCCAAGTAGTAAGATGTCAACAAAAGAAAGAAGAGCTGAACTTTGAGCCTATGCTTGACTACAAGTCGCCAAACATAGCCTCAGGGGCTACTCCCATCGGGAGCGTTGAGCGCGCACCCGATAGAGATGAAGGTAATCAATATTGGAGATGCGGAAGGATAAACATACAACCTTCGACTACATAGTCGACAAAACGAAGAGAGATTACTCCCATCGGGAGCGAAGAAGATTAATTTAAAATCCGAAATTCTATGGTTTTATCAGTCAAAAATTTGGCTGCGAATACGAGATTCTCGAGTTGCGTTATCGCAACGAAACTCGAATGCCGCGACTTGTCGCAAAGGTAAGACCCCAGGATCCGTCCTGTGTGGCCTGGTATACGCACATGGATGCGCTCTGCTGGTATGTATCCGTGTCTACGACGCGAAGAAAATCCTGGTGGACGCACTAGGTACCCTGAGAACCACTGGGATTCATTCTTTGTAAGTCCTAAATGCGGCAAAAGAATGGATTTGACCGGTATCCCGAATTCAAGTCCAAGGGGATTGAATTTGAAGTAGGTGACAAGTATCTGTTCCGGCAGTTAACTGACCTCTTGATCCGTCAGAGTTGTCAGGCTTGCTCATCAAAACCCCTTGCGAAAGAATATCATGAAATATAAGTCGAAAGACCAAGTCGAAGATTTGAAGATATGAAGAATTGATCAAGTCGAAGATTTGAAGATTAGAGATTGAACCTGAATCTGCAATTCTGGTAGAATCTCAGGGGCTACTGACAAGGGTATAGCTAATAGAGCCCGTTAGTTGAGTACCCCTGAGGCCCGTTGTGCTAGGCCCAATTGTAATGATAGTCGAATACGAGTTATTACCGTATGTCGATATTTGTAATCTGTATCGGACCCTACCCGATCCTCGAGACCTGGCCACCTATATATAGGGGCCAGGAGGGGACGGTGTAGGGCAGATTGAAAGCAAGCCAGGTTGAATACCCAAGTTTACTTTCGATACACACCTATTTCGACTAACTTTACCTTCGAGTTCATCCGACGCCCTATCTCCCCGATCCTAAGTCCTTCATCTAGGACATTTGTCGAGTTAACCCCTCGTCACCAGTCAACGTGCGTGTCATCCCATCATGGGTCTTAATCTGAACAGAACCAACGCCAACAATGTCGCACTGGTTGTCATTTCCCACACGCACAAAATCTCCAGTCTGCACAGACTCATAAGAACTGAACCAATCCTTGTTACAACAAATATGAAACGAACATGCGGTATCAAGAATCCATTCATCATCACGTGAAACACATGCAGCAAAAACAGCTAAGCAATCACCATCAGAACTATCGCTACCAGCAACAACAGCAGCCTCACCTTTACCCGAGGCTACGGCAACCTTACCATTACCATCATTATTTTTCGGTTGGTAAGTTCCGTTTCTTTTCTCCTTGTTCTGCAACTTCCAACAATCATCAATATTGTGGCTAGGTTTCTTACAATACCTGCAGAACTTGTCACGTCCCTTGGACTTTGAGCGACCTCTGTCGGTCTTACTCTTATCTCTGTTGTTGTGGTGGTGGTAGTTATCTCGCTGCTCAGGCCTGCCTCGGACCTCTAACGCCTCCGCCTTGGAGGACGAACTTTCAGCCTGCACCATAGATTTCATCTTCTCCCTTTGATGGAGAGCCTCATAAACTTCGGTGAGGGTTAGTGTATCACGACTTATACATATGGTGTCACGGAAATTCGTAAAAGAACTAGGCAATGAGACTAATAATAGAAGTGCTAGATCTTCATCCTCATATTTTACCTCCATGGACAGTAAGTCGGAAACGATCTCCCTGAAGATCGATAGGTGATTCATCACCGACTGACCTTCCTGCAACTTGTGCTGGAACAACTTCATCTTCACTTGCAATCTACTGGTTAGATCCTTTGACATGCAGATCGATTCCAGTTTCAGCCATAGGGCCGCTGCAGATTTCTCTTGCAACACTTCCTGCAAAATATTATTGGATAGATGAAGTTGAATCAAAGACAAAGCCTTACGGTCTTTCCGCTTTTCTTCCTCTGTCCATGACGCAACCGGTTTCTTTCCGAAACCATCGAGCGCATCATCGAGATCTGAAGTTTGGGCGAGGATCGCCCTCATCTTCACTTGCCACAGGGAGAACCTTGTGGTGTAATCCAGCTGCGGCAGATCGAACTTCAAAGACGCCATCTCGCAAACCCTAGATTAGAAACCTGGGGCTCTGATACCACTTGTTATAAAAGCGATAGGCAATAACGAAGAATGAAAAAGAAATCACAGCACGGAGACACAAGATTTTAACGTGGAAAACCCTCTCCAACAAAGAGAGGTAAAAACCACGGGCGCCAGCCAGCAAAACTTCACTATATCGGGTGTATGTTTACAAACGCCATGGGCTATCTTATGATGCGATGAACCCTAGCCGGCGGCTTACAAGGAGTATATATAGACGGTGGCAACGATCCATACCGCAGGGGGCTGTCGCCCCCCGCACCCCCCACAGGCGTCCCTGTTGGGCACGGAGTGGGCCAACTCGGCCCAAGCCTCCGGCGACGGGCCTCGCTCCGCTCGTCAGAAGTTGGCCTCTACTTTATAGAATTTGGATCAGAATATAACAGCTCCCCCGGCACCTTTGGTGGCGAGGGCGCCCACTGCCACCGTGGGGGCGGCCGGTGGGGGCGGCCCGCGGCAGCGGCGGCGAGGAGTGGCAGCACTGAGAGGGGCTCTGGCGCCGGCAATTTAGGGTTTCCCCCGAGTCGCTCGTACGGAGTGATGCGGCGATTTAAGTTTTCTTCAGCAGCAATCCACAACAAAACTAAAACGAGCAGACCTTGTAGTAGAAGCCAGTGGTGAGAACGATATCTAAGTGGAGTCCATGGTTTTTCTTTTTATAAAAACGCTTTATTATCTAAAAGTTTATGGATTAAACTGACCAAGGTGAAATCCATGGTTACTGGTCAAATATCGCTGAAAAAGTGGTGAAGATAGCAAGAAAAAAGCTTCTCTTTTATCCCTCATCCAAGTCACATGCAATAGTGACAATCTTATATATCCTTCAAACATATGCGATCGCTTATACATCACTACATAATATCATCATAGTCTGATAGAAGACAACAAACATATATGCAACTAACAAGACAAATTATGTCACTATTAACATGAACAAGTTACTACTCAAAACTACACAGAGACACAATAAATCATGAAAAAATAATATATTCATCACACATCATATTTGCCAAATAATTATAGTGGGGTTACTGAAGAGGTGTTGTAGATGGTGATCATGGAGAAGAGTGTCCGCAAGTAGGAGAGGTGACTACAACATGGAGGCGCGGTGGCGGGGTGACAGTGCGGAGCACCTGACACACCCAGGCCTAGCGGAGCACCGCCGCCCTTTGCCTCCTTGTTTCCAAACCTTTCTTTATATAACCTCTAAAAGGGGAACCCTATTTGTACATTGTTCACTACGGAATTGCTTCTCTGCACACTGGAGACTACTAATTGTGCATGGTCATCTCAATTCCCTAATGAGACAAACATGAACGAAACAATCGGCTAGTTGTTCTACTACAAGAGACGTCTAGAGTGGCAGTTGATTAGTGACTGGCCTCTCTGTCGTTGTCATGGCCTCCAGAGCTGTCAGGGTGGAGAGCAAGAGCTACCACCTCCTCTGTCTGAACACTGGTGACCGGCTCAATCTCATCGAAGGGTGAGATTGCCATCTCCATCTCCACTGACCCTGAACCATCGCTCGTGTACGATGCACTGTGCAGGGTGCCGACCATGTCGATCACGCAGTGCGCATCATGAGGGGAAGAAGGGTGTGATGTGATCTGTTGGATGGGCTGCCTGCGTTTGTCCTCATAGAAGTTGAAGATCAGGTGTACGATGCAGCAGACAAGTGAGGTAACTCCGGTTATGAGGAACAGGCTCCTGTAGCTTTTTAAGCTGAGTCTGTTGGATGTGAATTGTGAATCGCTGTCGTCGGGATCGCCGAACCACTTGCGCTCGATCCTGCCGATCTCGTTGCTCTCTGTGAGATTCAGGATTGCATGCGACAGGTCGGTCACGTACGAAGACCCCTTGGGGAACGCAAACCCGAAGCCGCCCGTCATGTTACGTTGGTCGGTCATGGTGAAGTTGTTGCTGTAGGTCTTAAGGAAGATATTGAAGTAGGGTGTCTCGTTGACAATGGCGCCGATGCTGCCATTGAGTAGCGCCTCCTGGAAGCTCCTCGCGGTGGCGTACCGCTTGATCCTGGACTGTGGGAACCCTGACTGGATCAGGGCCTTGCCCGTAAAGGAGTTGTTCATGATCCCGACCTTCTCAATGCCCCGCAGCAGCGCGTTGTAGTTGGCGATGGTTGGCTCCACCAGTGGCACCGTGAGCATGGACGTGAGACTCGCCGTGTAGCTGGACTGCAGGATGAGCACCACGAACACCCAAACCACCACCACGAGCCTCGACAGGTTGCTTGTGAGCTTCTCCCTGTGGGCGAAGAAGAGGGTGGAGAAACCGAAGTAGAAGAGGGTGCCGACTTGGTTGGAGGGCGTGAGCTTGCCTTTGGTGCCGGCTTGGTTGGAGACCGTCATCAGCTTGCCTTGGTTGGAGGGCGTGATCTCGACTTCAGCACCGAATTGCCCATTTTCATTGCGCTCGATGGACCAGACGACAAATCCGGTGAAGAAGCAAAAGGCCGCGCTAACGAGCCAGAGACCGGAGCTGAGCGGCTTCAGAAAAAAGAACCATGTGAAGTTGCCGCTCCGCTGGTCGCGAAGCGGCACAACCATGGCGATCTCTGTGGCCGCGTAGGGCGACGTGAAGTCCACGTGGCTCGCTCGATCCATCGTGATTGTCATGTCTGCAACCGCAGCGTCGAACGTCTGCACCAAATTAAACAAAGGGCAGCTTAATTTAACTAGAATATGTCTGATAGAAAAGACAAGTGATGTATGAAGAGAACAATAGACAATACTCCCTCGATTTAGATATATAAGGTCACAATCTCACATTCCAGATACTCCCTCCTCTATACCGGATTATTGGGCAATTATGTATTTTAAGATAAATTTTAACCATTAATTTTTAGTCAAGAAAATATGAGATATTTAATATAAAAATTATATCATTGGAAAGTTCTTTTGAATATAAATCTAATGGTATTTATATAATATATCTTATATTTTCTTAACTATTATTAAAGGTCAAACATTGTCTCAAAGTGCATAATTGCCCTGTAATCTGATGTGGAGGAAGTACCAAAAGAACACAACCAACAAATGAATAGAAAAATTATTTATGTAGAAATGATCTCGTATTTTGGGCTAATTAAACATATTGCTTGTGGTGACTCTTTCTCTATGGTTGGATGCAACTTTTACATTAACAAACACCATCCTACAAGGTATAAATGTAATAAAATATATATAGAACCAAGATTGAGATCCGTGTAAGAATTTAATTCTGTAATACATGTGAGCAAATTATTATATCTCTGTGAAATTTTATAATGATGTGCCGCTTTGGAGCTAGGGCTCCAAGGAGCTCGTATCTAAACAAAATGGTATTTGTTCAAAAAAAAAACAAAATGGTATTGTTGAATGTATTTTTTTTGAATTCTTATAGAAAAGGTAGATCTTCCAAGGAATGCCGGTAGAGGGTGGGTTGACCATAATCTTAACCTTACTTTTGCCTAATCCATGAGCCATTACCAAAAGACAGCCTGCCGTAACAGGTCAAATATATATGTTTTGTAAATCTTGTGAGATTTGCTAAGTAGATTGTACTCATTCCAATTACCAGCCACTAATACATCCAGTATTGTTATTTATTTTCACTACTGTCAGGATTGGGTAATTTGCACGCATGTTGCCTTTCTTGGATGTGCTAGCCGTTTCTCAGACTTCCTCTTTGGAATCATACCCATCACCCGCCACCATCATGGTAGGCTCCTATCCTACCATCGAAAGTTGATAGGACAGAAATTTGAATGATGCGTCGCCGGCATGAGGGCCGTGCGATCCATCAAGTTATCATGAATCACCGGATCAGCAGACTTAACCCGCGTCAGTCTTTTATCTAATAAATGCGCCCCTCCTAGAAGTCGGGGTTTGTTGCATGTATTAGCTCTAGAATACCATCAAACAAACTAGTATGTTTTATTTTTTCCTACACAAACTCCATAAATAGGCAAGAAAAAAGGGTTTTCTAAAAACACTCTATGCTGATAAAAATAGTACTAGGCTTTCTTCTTGCAAAAATATGCATCACTGCCCTTATTATTACCATAGAATGTGTACATTAGCTAGCCATACTAAATTAAAATTACTAGTTGATTCATATGGTAATGTAGTTAATACAAAAGGTACTAGTTAGTTACTTACCCCATTTTCAACTCCCATGATTAGATTGTCGTAGGGCTGTGACTCCGCCTTGACGTACTCGAAGGGCAGCGCATACGGCAGCAGACGCACCGCCGCCTCGAACACCTCGATCACGAACCCGCCGGCCGTCGTCTGGTTCGTCAGGGGGTCCACGTCAAGGTGCAGGATCGGACGGTAGCTGTCCGAGACATTCCCTGGCACTGCCACCCTCAGCTTGCGCGCGTTCGTCGGCAGCACCCACCCGCTCGGCCGCACCGTGGACTCTCCGGGCCAGATCACCGGCGCGAGGTCGCCGTCGGTTTTATTTGAAGCGCGGCCAACGTGCCGGCTAAGCCCGAGCTGAGGAGACCAGAACCCGACGCCCCTCTCCTTTCCGTCGTCCATGATGTTCAACACGCGGTAGGCCGGTGCCACGAGCTCGCCGTCGACGAGCTCGAACCAGCCGCCGAGACCGTCGAACTTCGTGTCGCCGATAGCTCGGAGGAAGTTTTCGCCTGATGTTGACCTCCCGAGCCCCGAGATATCGGTCGGCCCGCCGGTGCCGTTTACCAGCCCGGGTGGCGACGACATGTCGGTGGCACTGAGCCGCTCTGCCGCGGAGGCCACCGCCCACGCGGCGTCGTAGGCCCACACCGCGTAGCAGCCTAGTACGGCGAGTGAGAGGTCGTCGTCCGGGTGGTCGCGCATGTACCGCTGCGCCCACCGCTTCTTGACCACGCGTAGCCGCGGCGTGGTGGGCACGTAAGGCGCGAGCCCGATAACGCCCTGCGGCGGCTCGACGGAGCCCAGGAGGCCCGTGAGGCCGTCGGTGATGACCCACACGTACCCTTCGCCGGTCATGCCGCCCGCCGCGGCGGCGTCAAACACACGGCGCGCGAGCTCAGGGCGCGTGTGGAGGACGAACACGCGCGTCTGCTCAGACTCCAAGCGGTACAGCTTCGCGGCCACGGCGTCGAGGGACGCGTCCGCCGGGAGCGCGCAGCGGTAGGGGACCTCGGCTCGCGCGGATGCCAGGGCGTCGACGAGGAAGGGGACGAACGCCGCGCCGTAGTCGTCGTCCTGGTAGATGGGCACAACGCGGCGCCAGCCAAAGTGCGTGGCGAGCGCCGCGACGGCGCCGACCTGCGCGGCGTCGCTCTGCGCGGCGCGGGAGAAGAAGCGCGCCGTGGCGGGGGTCACGGAGGGGCTCGTGGCCGAGAAGGACACCACGGGGACCTCGGCCTGGGTGGCAAGGTCGGCGACGAACGCCGACTCGATCGACGACTGCGGGCCGATGATGGCGCGCGCTCCCTGCGTCGTTATCAACTGCAACGCTGCACGGCACGCACGCAATGACGCAATGAAATTAAGACCATGCACACAACGTCAAAGGAAAGGAGCATGCGGAGAGGAACATAGAATGATTGGTCTGGGACGCATACCGGCGGACGCGGCGAGGACGACGTCTCCACGGGCGTCGTGCAGCAGGATCTTAACCCGAGCGGAGGAGTTGGGGAAGGCGGCGTAGAAGTCCTCAAGAGCCATGGGGATGGTGGTCGTTGCGATCTTGCCCACCGGCGAGTCGGCGTCGACGATGAGCCCCACCTTGACCTCCGTCGGCTGCGCCCGCGACGTCGCGAGGAGGCAGGCCGCGAAGCCGACCAGGAAGAACAGAAGGCGCGCGTCGCCGGCCATTGGGAGAAGAGGTTCGGGAGAGACCGGAGCAGTCAGCGAGAGAGCTACCTGGGAACACGTCTCCAAGTCGTGGCAGAATGAAAGTGTGCACGGCCGAAATTTATAGGACGCCACACGGTCACACGGATGCTGACTTGTCAATTACTAGGGCGAGTTCAGCCAGACAGGCATATGCTGATTTGTCTTGTCATTCTTCGGTGGAACGTGCGGGTTGACATTCAGATCCATTCCTTTGAGCTTACTGTCGCTCAAAGAGGAAGATTATCACAGGAGATTGCTGACTGCAGCAACACTCAGAAACCCAAACTGGCATTTGTTCATCATTAAAACCTTTTGGGCTTGTTTGGCTCCTATCATTTGAGACTGAAATCAAAGAATTCATTCGTGATTTTAATAATTATTTGTTTGGCTGCCACTGAATTGGTTACAGAATTTCTTTGAAGTTCCATAATTTTTATCACATGCCTAACCTTAATTCATGTTTGGCACCTTGTCATTTCCGTGGATTTGCAAAATAAAATAATAACATTATGTCATGTCATTTCAAACACATATAATACAATGATGGATGCAGAACGAGTTACTAAAAAGAAATTGTCAAAGCTATTGTTGACTTGGGCTCTGCAAGGGAAAACAGAGTGAACTGTCACTTTTTGGATGATTTCAGAGCTTCACTGCAGAATGGGAGCAAAATTGCAGAGTTTCTAACACCCGGCAGGTACTAAAATTCACGGAAGCAAAGAGTACTGAAATACCATTACACCAACAGTTGACCCGGTGAAGATTATTAGTGCCAATACGTTCACAGAAAAAATAATCTCCTTATGTAAGTAGCTTGACATTTATGCATGCAAATTTACTGCGACAGCCGTCGAATTTTTTTTTTTTTGAAACGGGAGCAAAAGATTTGCCCCAATCTATTAATTAAGAAGAAGAGAATTGCCCAGTTAATTAATGGAAAACCGGGCGAAAACCGTTACAGCAACACCTCAAACGACTACCCGCAAAGCATGCAACCTCTACAACCGCAAACTCTCGACACATTGATCAACATCCCACAAATGAAAACCAACTGAAAACGACTACCCAACATGTCAACCCAAGAGATGAGAATCATCCATCAAGCAACGGACTTCCTCCTTGTGGCACCACTCTTCTTGCTTTTGATCCTGAGATAATCCTTCACCTTCTGGATTTTGTCCCTCGAAGTCTGCTCCGCTAGAAGGCAAGCAATCTCCTTGTGAGATCTAGGGATAGCCACCTCCAAGCTAGCAAGTAAGTCGCAAAGCTCTCTAGCAAAGAGAGCCTCGGAGTTAGGATCTAAAGCACATGCCTCAATAACCTTCTCATCGTGATGGCTGAGCATCACCGGATGTGGTGTGGAAGCCACCGCCGAGGTCTGCACCATCGACGTAGGAGAAGAGGGCTCCCCACATAGCTCCTGAAGCTCGGGCATGATCTTCATCACCGGCACCATGATCCCATCGATGCCCTTGCACTTAGAGGCAACTGGCACATGCGATGGAAAGGTCCTCGCACGAGGGGATAAACAACCAAAGCTGGAATCATCTCCAACCACCGACGTCTCCTCTAGGGTCTCACAAAGAATGGCTACATCCGCGGCCTCCGATGTCATCTCATCGCCCACATCAACATCAACAACCACAGACAACTCCCGCTTCGAAGAACACAAGTCAGTGCGATCCAAAGAACTAGCAACACGCGCTAACAAAAGCTTGATTGTTGCCACCTCTTCACGCAAGGGGCGAGATACCTCTTCGATGTGGTCGACAACCAGCTGAAGGAGTTCCTTGCGCAACATGGCAAACTGAGACTGCAAAGGAGAGTCCAAACTAACACTGGCCATGGAATCCTTGCAGCACCCAAAGGGGGACCTTGGCAGCACCGACGCATGCAGCGACGAGCAGCCCACGACTTCAGCCCAACTCTGGGTCAACGAAGTACAACAAGGCTTGATGGACGGGGAGCCGCTCCGCTCACAAGGAGCCTGAGCGACGGGAGAGCGAGTGTGAGCGGCTGGAGATGGATCGCGTAATAACTAGCTTGACATATCCAGCTTCAACACTTTTTCTAGCTGGATAGATAGCTTTGTGTAATTTTTACTTCTTAGTGTTAGCTTACTTATGTACAGCTCTCATGTACAAACCATAGTTTAAAAAACCGGACCGGTGAGTGAACCGGTGAGGTGACTGGCCCACTGGTTCACTGGTCCAACCGGTGGCTCAGCTGGTTCAATAGCGATAAAAAACCATTAAATTTAATAAATATTTGAGATAATTTTAAAAAAATATAGCATCAGATCATATATTTTATATTTGGTTTCATAGTAGATTAAAAACTAAATGTAGTAAATGTGGTATTAGGCCTTATGCGACGTATTTGGAGCAAGGTTCTAGATTTTAGGATCATATTCTCGCAAAAACACATTATTTTTATGCTATTTTTCTGGTTTTTTATTAGTTGGACCAGTGATTCTTAAAAAACCAGTGAGGACTTCGCAGGTTTTTTCTGGTCGAACCACCAAACCGGTTTGGTTTTTAAAACTATGGTACAAACTGCACTCATACATCCAAAAATATAAAAAAAATATACAGTAGCAAGACTACTGTCGTTCATAAAAAAAACATATCCAGCTATACTCGAAGCACTTGGCACGATGCATGAGTCACTTTGCTTAGTCAAGTATTGCAACATTCAGAAGGTTTTGCATATGATCGGATTGTTTGGATTTTGGAGGCAATTGAAAACATTATGACGAGGAGAAATTGCAGTTTTATTTTGGGAATACAATTCCGGCAGACGTGGAGAGCTCGGAGTTTAAAACCGACGGAGATGCTACTCAAGCAGATCTTAGCTTCTTTCAGGAGAATGGCGGCTAGCTTGTAGGCAGCATCAACATCAAGTGTTAGACAGGCTTTTTCCTGGAGCTCGTGTTCTACTCCAGGAGTAAGTGTCCAATATTCAACTACTATGTAGATGTATGAACATTTTGGTTTTGATATATCTGTGTACCATCAATCTGATGCAGCCCAAATGGATTTAGACAGAAATATGAGTTAATCCCTCATGAACTCATGCTCACAGCATCAGTTTAATACCTAGAGTCGTCTAGTTAACTTGTTTTCCAACTGAACTACAGATGTATGGAACCTTTCATTTCAGGCGCCTTATCAGCTGGTATGAGTAAACAATACTCGTTAAATTTATATATAGTTCATATATTTTGCATTCAGTATGTTAATATAACAGCCCTGGAGAACAGCATCAGGTCGCAACTTACAATAGAACAGCATTTGATAGTTTGATGGCATTTTGGCGGATGCAAAAATCAAGAAGCAAGCTAGAATATAAATGCTTTTTGGAACCAAAAGCACTCAGATCAGTAGCTCCTTGCAATTTACATTAGTTGCTAATAATCTAGCAATATCTTACATCAAGCTATGCATTCAAAAGAGATAAATCATAAAATATATTAAAAGCTATATGAATAAAAAGTTACAGAGATCAGTAATTATGTGCTCCCCATGTAATTCATTCGATGCTTATCTGTCTCCTGCGGATTGAGCTCCCGCTGCGAGACAAGGAAGCTACTGCATTATGCCCACTCCCAGAATGCATGTACGCAAATGACATTGGTTCCGTGTCCTGAACAGAAACTTCCCTACCTGGTGTTCCTTCTCCTTCTGTTGTGCTTCCTGCATCTGAGTCTAAATCAAGGTTCTCAATAACGTGATTAGGTATGCTTTGTGGGCTCTCAATTGTACTGCCAACATTTGTCATTGCGGTCTCATCTTTGTCTGGAGTAATAAAAGGACCATCACCCTCGTGGAAGATCTTCAAGAGAATGGCAAACCATGTGCGCCATGAACTCTGAACGTTGTCATTGCTAAAGTCATGTCGGTGGTTACAGAGCGTTATGACAATGTGCAGAATTAGAGCCAACATCGAAGATGCTCCAGTGATGATGAACAGCCCCCGAAAGCTGTGCAATGTAAGGCTGCTTGAAGTTTGGGAGTCATCTTTGTCAGGGCATGACGCATCGCCATACAGTTCTTCCTGCAGCTTAACCATTCTTTCATCTGAGGCAAATTTCAGTATTCCCCTTGAAATATCAGGTGTGAGTGGAGAGCCTCGAGGGAATGCCTGTAGAAGTAGCACACAGATGAGGATCGTACTAGGTGTCAGTGGTAAAATACAAGTATGGCATGGCGTTCGGATGATTATATTGTAAAGCAGTCATACTGGCCATTCACGCAACTAAACAAGCCCTTCGTATTACAAGCATTGTCAAAATGGTCAATGAGCTAGGTAAAAATTAAACTTAATGAATTTCATACAGCTCAGTAATACAAAGAGAAAGTTAAAGCTAACTAGATGAGAACCTTATATTTCTTGCCAGAACAGCAAGCATTATATTTTGTTCCAAAAAAGTAAGCGCCTTATATTTCACAATAGAAAATCGCTAATAGAGCACCACTTTCCTCAGAACATTGAACGTGCATTTAGGTTCTTGACAAAAATAATAATCTTAAATTCGTCCTCACTTTAGCACGTCCACATCAACAATTGGCGAATTTCAACGTACAATTCAACGATTCGCTGAAACTGTAACTACAACCAAAAGTTTACCCTAACGTTTTTTTCTTCTAGAGACACTATTTTTTTTAAGAAAAAGAGTTTCCCCTCCGATTGCTATTAACAGAAACCATATGTTCATTACAAGGACCAACAAAAAATGAAAAAAAAGGTTTTCTAGAGATACTCTAATGGTATATATATAGAGAGAGGGAATTTTGAGCTATTAGCAGTTCCCTACAACAAAATAGCAGCGGAAATTGACTTCAGTTTCTACGATTTAGAATACCAGAAATATGCTAATGTACAAAATCTGGGATAAAATTTCTCACATAACCAAATCCGTCGAACTTGTAGGTTGGTCCAACCATAGTGTAGCTGTGGCAATACCGGGAAAGGAACACCTTAAGGTAAGGTATCTCATCAAGAATGACTGCAACTCTTCCAGATGATAAGGCTTCGTCGTATTCCATGGGGGAGTCAAAGGCAATCATCTTTGATTCATCAATTTTCAACCTTTTCAAAAGTTGAGGCAAGAAAGAATCATTGAGGTAGCCGACATTTCTACCATTCCTGATAACTTCTTCTAAATTGGTGACTGTTGGCTGAAGTTGCTCCACTGTGAGAATTGAGCTTAAGCTTGCAGTGTAACTCTGTTGTACTATCAACACCACGAAGAGCCAAACAACTAACGCAATTCTTGATAAGTTATTCACTATTCTCTCCCTATGAGCAAATACGAGGGTTGAGAAGGAGAAGTAGAAGATCGATCCAATTTGACTGGCTGGGGGGCCTCTGAATTCTTGATTTGTTCTGTGCTCAATACACCAGACCACAAAACCTGTAAATACGAAAAAGACCACAATTCCTAACCATAGGTCAGCTGTCAAAGGCTTCAGGAATGTCCATGCAGTCTTTTGTCTCCGGTCCTGGACTGGAACCAGCATGCGTACGCCTGACTCTGTATAAGGAAGAGTGAAGTCCACATACAAAGAACGGTTGGCCAAGATTGTTATATCACCGACCACTGCATCATATTCCTGCAGCAACACACATGTAAACTAACTTGAGAAACTTTCGGCCAGGCTATAAGGTTTTACATGTGTATACAAATTAACTGTACAGTTAGGGTAAAAAATGATCACCTGAGAGAATGCAAGTCATGCAAAATTATATGTCATTTTATATTCAATAAAGAGTGTGCAGAGATATATTCTTACATGTCTACAAACTAAAGAGCAATGAACAACTAAGAAGAATGCAACAGAAAGAAGTCCATGCATACCTGAAGATAAACTTTGTAGACAAGTTCATCATAGGTTCCATTACTCAATCCCTTCCCATCTCCAAACTCTTCATAAGAACGGGGTACATTGTAGGGCAATTCATTAACTACTGCCTCAAATACATCAACGCAGAACCCCTTGGCAGTACCATTTTCAAATCTTACAAATTCATAAAACCCAGGCTTTGCAGGTAAACCTATTTTGAGAGTTTTATTCACTGGAAATAGCCAACCTCTAGGTACAGCTTTATAAACACCTGGCCATATGACGGTGTCAAGATCAACCTTCTTATTTAGACTACCAGAGATACCAGATCCCGGAGTC
The DNA here is from genome assembly GCA_007115705.1 of Dactylis glomerata. Lineage (NCBI taxonomy): Eukaryota > Viridiplantae > Streptophyta > Magnoliopsida > Poales > Poaceae > Dactylis > Dactylis glomerata. The sequence goes on from QXEO01000535.1 coordinate 608,407, forward strand.
CAGAAACCGATTAATCTTCTCTCCTGATCAACAGTGTTGATTATTGTGTAATTTAATGATACTAACTGCATGTCTACAATCTGAAATTTCCCGCTCATGCCCGAAAAATTGACCTTTAAGAGTGCGTCTCGCAGTTTTTCTGCAGCCTTTGATGTATCTATTCTGTCAAAGTCAGTGGACCCATTGTTTGTCACCGACGGCCCAAAGTCTGAATTCACAAATCCAACCTTCTCTGCGGCTAGTGCTATCGCCCATATGGTATCATAAGCATAGAGACCAGACACTGTGGGCTCACGTAATGAGGTGCCTGGATTTTCTGATCGGTACTTGTTGCGCCATCTCTGTCTAAAGTTTTGAAGTTCCACAGTATCTTGAACATGAGGTTTGACCCCGAGGAATCCTTGCATCACATCAAGAGCAGGAGAACCAACAACATCAAAGATATCTGTCAAGCCATACGCGGTAATCCAGACAAAGCCCTGGCCCATCATCCCTTCATCCTTAGCGAGATGGAAAAACTTGAGGGCTAATGTATGCGACATACGCACAACAAATACAGTTGTCCAATTGAGCTTTAAGTCTGAGATAGCTCTCCTCATATCATCCTCTGTAGCTGAAGGATGGATCTTACACCTGTAAGAAACACGAGTGTCTACTTGTCTGAGGGCGTCAATAAGGTCAGGTATGAATCTGGTATTGGTATCGTCATCCTCAAAGACAGGCACAACTTCCCTCCAATTGTATCTCTCAACAAGTGAGGCGATAGCTTCTGCTTGGGAGGAATCATTCCATGCCGTCCGGATGAAGTATGGATTTTGTCCAAATTGAGACGGACAATCAGCAGAGAATGAAATGACTGGAACAGTTGATTTCTTCCCAAGCTCCACAAGAAATTTAGCCTGACTTGACGTCTGTGGTCCAACAATCGCTTGCACTCCGACATTTTTCAGTAGATCAAGACCTGTAATTGGTATAGTACTTAGGGAGAGATTTTGCAACAATTAAGGCGCACTATCAAACAACTGTAAGGAAAACGTACATTGGTACAAATCAATACTGAAATTTGCAATATCCCTGATTCATAGCACATGATATATTGATTTAAAATATCTCCAAATACGCAATGTCGGATTTACCCACGGAAAATAAATAATCAATTACTCTTACATGTGCGGGACTCCAGAGTAATTCTACAGGTTTGGTTGATAGCTCAAGCTTTTTAAGTGTCCATACAATCAGAAAGCACCAGCTCGCATATTTCAGTTCCAAATCTAACTTATCCCAAACTGGAATCACGAGATCAGGACAAAGTCTACTAATCGGGTTTCGCTGGCTAAGACATTCTAATTTACTTTTTTGTCTTTTTGAACGGAACGAATTCTTTCCATTATCTCAATGAAAGCCACAATCTCTCAGGCCACCAAAGGGAGCTCGACATTCTAAATTACTTGGCGGGACAAGAAGCAGGGGTACCTTCTCTGTTCTCTCTATACCGCGGAGGGCGGGACGACGTTAGCGCGACAAGTCAGTCAACGAGGCGAGGACGAGCTGGGGCGCAGCGCCAACCGCCGACTGCGTGAGAAGAGAAAAGGGCAACCTCGCCGCCGCGCCGCCGCCGCCGCCGCTGGACACAGTTTTCTTTTTCCGCCGTGCCAAGCTAGTCTCGTGAAAACATAAAAGAGAAGTAACGCCACGCTCGATGCGAGAACGTCAATGTCGGCCCAGTTAGAAGATTCGGCCCATGTTTCAGCAATGCCACGCAGCTCCGTCCTCCCAGATCCTAGCTCTACTGTCTACAACGGCCATGTTTCTCGGTCTGAGACTTGAGAGGCGCCGTGTGCGTACCTGCAGACGCGGCGTCGATGGCGTCGGGCCCGGTGTCCCTGAGGTGAAGCTTCAGCCTGGTCTTGAAGCCGGCGTTGCGAGGGTCAGCATAGAACTCCTCTCGAGCCAGCTCGATGGACGTCCAGCTGATGTTCCCCACCCATGTCGTCCTGTCCAAGATCACCCCCACGTCCACCACCTGCGCCGCGACACTGGATGCGCCGGCGACGAGAAGTAGTAGGAAGACGGCCGCGGCGACACCGAGAAGCGTCGTCTTCACAGGTCTCATGGATGGATGCGCCTGAAGAAGCACGAGTTGTGGAGTAGACTAATGACGAAGCTTTGCTGTGGTGGCTGCGTTTACCTGCACACGCAAGCTAATTCGCTTCCTCGAGACCTTGACCCGGCATTTCGCTCTCCGAGCTCACACTCAACTGGTTCTATGTGTGATTGGTGATGAAAAGTATTACGAGGACCAATTGGCACCGGCCTTGAAATTCTCCAGGGTATACTTGCCGTACTTTTGCTTCGTTGAGAAGAATAGAAGATAGCGTGGTCAACTTATTCAGCAAGGGCATGCCGGCCGACTCCGACGTCCACGCGTGGTTGCTTCTGCCACACAAGCTAGCTACTGGTAATTCCGCGAGGAGAATTGAATGAAAAAACAAATGTTCGGGAAATCTGACGATGTTACCCAAAATATGTTAATTTTATGGGAGTAAAGATAAACAAAAACAATCCATTGCATTGCCAGCGAGGGTGGCTACAGCGACGTGGGAGCTAGCCGCGTGTGGACTGTGTGGGGTCAAAGTTGCTGACCAGTGGCCACACACACCAATGGTCACCCTCGCCGGAAGATTGCCAAATCGACATGGTTGGCCGTTGAAAACTTCTCCAGCTTGAATTTTCAGCAGCAGCAGCAACCCACGCTGAGAACTCAGGACCATTATAGTACTAGGAAAGTCAGCAACGAGCCAATATAAAGTCGATAATGAGGGGGAATTAATGGTTTCTTACTCATTGAGAATTTCAGAGCAGGGCATCGATAGGTAGATCTCTAGCTACGGTCTCGCGCTCTGAGTTTTCCATGGACTTTGCGCTCATTCTGCCCACCGTCTACCGGGAAGAACAATCAACAATTGGATTCGCGTAATAGAGTGCCAAAGCACAAGGAATGGATTATGGCGGAAATGCAATTCAGCTCCCAAGAGCATATGCTCCTTCATGCATGAAAATTAATTTTACTAATGTCAAAAATATGAAAAATATTAGACATGTATGTGCTCTGGTTGTTTGCAAATTTTTAAACAGAAAACATAAATATTGTGACATGTGCCAAAAAAAAGATGAGTTCAGTGCCAATTTATTTGCTTATTTAGAGCAATGGAACTTTGACATTTTTACAAGGGAAGCATGGATCTTGATTTTTGCATTAAAATTTGTACAAACACAGACCATGTTAACAAAAACAAGAACACACAATTTCATTTTTTTCCATCTTTTATTTTTCGAATTCAATTTTTATACTTTTTTGTTCGTACCAATCGAAAGGGACCATATTTTCCTATTTTTTCCCACACGGGCTACCCCTTATCATTACTGCGAATGGAAATAACATTGTCATTTACAACACCACACTCACACACAGAAAGGAGGAGGAAAGGGCCGCCCTAAACCCGCTAATAGCTACTCAGCCTCGAGCAACAACTACGGGACAAAAGCCTACTGGCACTAAGGCCAACTTCAGAACATATTACAAAACACAGTTCTAGAAAACAAACACTGAACAAAACTCATACAAACTAAAACAGAAACAAGTTGCAACTATGATTCTTTGATCACTAGGATTGGAGTTGCAGTTGGAACTATAGTAGGTTGCAATGAACTTGTCAATTGCGCTGCTTTGATCACCTTCTGAGCACCAATACTGATCCATGCAGCATCCTCTACGACGTAAATATCTGCCCAACATTTGAGGAAAGCACATGTTGTGAAGCTAATCACCACAACATTGTTCATCTTATAGCCTTCAAAAGTGATCTTATTGTGAATGGTCCAAATAGCCCAACATACATCAGCAGTGAGGAAGGTATAAAACTTTTTGTCCCCAAGTAAATAAGTATAAAAAGTCAAACTTTGCCAGATGTTTCTGGGACAAATACTTGTCCCTAGATAAGAACCCAAAATCCTCCAAGTGATTCATGCAAGGTGGCCATCGAAGTCAATGGCGATGTTGGTAGATACTTCCAGACATTAAAAGGTTTAAGGCAGGGTGACCCCCTATTGCCAATGCTATTTAATATAGTGGCTGATATGCTTGCCATCATGATCGAACACGCGAAGAATGACGGTCTCATTGAAGGTGTTATCCCCCACCTTGTTGATGGGGGAATATCTATTCTTCAATATGCCGATGATATGATTCTTTTTATGGAACATGATCTGGAGAAAGCACAGAATCTGAAATTGATACTTTCAGCTTTCGAGCAACTATCTGGTTTAAAAATTAACTTCCATAAGAGTGAGTTGTATTGTTTTGGTGAGGCTCAAGACGAGGTCAATGCGTACACCGATTTATTTGGGTGTGGGCAGGGACAATTTCCCATGCGGTATTTGGGGATTCCGATTCATTATCGGAGACTCACTCTTGCCGAATGGAAACTCATCGAGGAGAGACTACAAAAGCAGTCTTAGTAGTTGGAAAGGTAAATTATTGTCCCTAGGAGGAAGACTGATACTCATTAACTCAGTACTCTCTAATATGGTAGTGCATATGATTTCATTCTTCCTTTTGCCTAAAGGAGTCTTACATAAGCTGGATTATTACCAGTCTAGATTCTTTTGGCAAGGGGACAGTGAGAAGAAGAAATATCGGTTGGCTAAGTGGAGTGTGGTTTGTAGTCCCAAAGACCAAGGTGGGCTTGGTATTCACAACCTTGAGGTCAAAAATACAGCTCTACTGGGTAAGTGGCTATTTAAGTTACTCACGGAGGAGGGGATTTGGCAAACTATTCTCAAGAGGAAATATATTTGTCCAAAAGCATTATCTCAGGTCCTTTGGAGACCGGGAGACTCACATTTTTGGGCCGGTCTTATGGCAGCGAAGAAGTATTTCTTTGGCCTGGGTTCCTTTTCTATTAGAGATGGTTCCGAGATAAGGTTCTGGGAAGATAAATGGCTTGGTAATGCCACTCTTCGTAAACAGTATCCAGCATTGTATAATATTATTCATCACAAAGGTGATACTATAGCCAAAGTAATGGAGTCATCTCCACCAAATGTGTCGTTTAGGAGGGACTTATCTGGTCAAAGACTTGTGTCTTGGAATGCCTTACTTTAACGTTTGGCTAATATCCAATTACAATCTGGACATGATGAATTCTGATAGAATCTACATGGAAATGGCAAGTTTTCGGTAGCTTCTATGTACAATGCTCTTATCCTTCCCAATGTGCCAATCGATAAAGTTCATAACAATAAGCTTTGGAAATTGAAGATTCCTTTACAAATTAAGGTATTTGGATGGTACCTATGTAAAGGAGTTGTTCTAACTAAAGATAATCTTGCAAAACGGAATTGGCATGGAAGCAAGAAATGTGTTTTTTGTCACCAAGACAAAACAATAAAACACTTATTCTTTCAATGCCGTTTCGCTAGATCTATATGGTCAGTCATCCAAGTAGCTTCAACCTTGTATCCGCCATGCAGCATCACCAATATTTTTGGGAACTGGCTTAATGGGATCGATCTTAGGTTTAAAAGCATATTAGGGTGGGAGCGATTGCCTTTATTTAGTCGCTATGGCTATATAGAAATGATAAAGTGTTTAACGACAAAAACTCTTCCATTTTGTAGGTTATCTACAGAGCTATCGGTACTCTCTGTTTGTGGTCCTCTCTTCAGCGTCTGGAGGACCGAGACCTATTTACAGAGGTCTGTGCATGTTTGGAGGCCACGGCGAGGAATACTTTTTCCCAACATGGATGGCAGCATAGTTTACGTATTGGTGCTCCATGTTAGGCGAGATTGCAATTGCTCAATTTGATATGTAATTTTGCCTTTTTATTCCCCTTGAATATGACTTGGTTTTGGGCTGTGTGCATCTTAGCTATGCAGAGGCCGGGTGTAAGCTTAATAACTTTTAAGTAATAAAGCGCTCTTTATCAAAAAAAGAAGAAGTAGAGTCACAGATCCAAGAATCAAACTTTTTAATGAGTTTGGCATCAGATACATGCAAATCGTATCATCATATTTGGGTCCTTAGGATTGAGATTTCCTTGATATTAGGATTGATCTTGAGTTATTTGATCACTTTTAGCTGATTTATGGGATTTTCTTTAAAAAAACCTTTTGCATAATTATTTAACCTCGCGGGACAGAACCTCTGTTTTGCGTATTTTGTACTTTTAGGGATCTTAATGGAATCAAAAAGACTTGGAATTTTTTTCCAGAGTTCTTCAACATTAGGAGGAAGGTTAGCAAAAGGGAGGAGAAAGATAAGGTCCACCATGTGGTCCAGCTTCCTATCCGAGTGGTGGGGCCCACTTTGGCCCTCCTTTTTATAGAATCTCCGTCCCGACGAAAAACCTATGCCCAATTTTTCACGTATATCTCTGAGGCAGTGGCGGAGGCGAAAGTCCTCTTCTTCTCCAAGAGAGGGAAGATCCCCGCTGCTTCGTGGCTGCCACCAAGGGGAAATCAACACTGTCATCACCACTAGCACTCCCTTGGTGTGGGGAGAAGAGTCTTCATCACCATTTACAACAACATCACCATCACCATCATCACCTCCAAGATCGATGCCACCCCCCTTGCAGTTTGTGTAGATCAGAACCCTAGATTATGTTTATTAAACCTTGTGCATATTTGTGCTTGGGGAATCAATATTATTTTATGCTGAAGCTATATTTTTTAGATTGTTTTGTATTCATAATAACACTGATCATTTCCATGCTTCATCATTCTGAGTATTTCTTATGTTCTTGAGGGATTATGTGACTTAAGAATTTTTTTATATAATATGCATTGAGTACGAGGTCAAGTTTTATGCTTTGATGTGGTTATATGATGGTAATATGCGAACGGCGACTATGTATTACTTCACCTTTGAAAGGACCGTATGAGCGACTATAGGGGGTGAATAGGAGCTAATCATTTTTTAGTTTTTTTTTAATTTAGGCTGGACAATAAAGATAAATTATCTAGATGTGCAACTATGTGAATTAACTTAAAGTGGCAAGCAAAAAAGCAAGCAATGGCACGTAAGAGCCAATGTAAAGGTACGAGATAACCAAAATGGAGACACTAGAGACAGGATGATGTATGCTCGTAGTTCCTTCCTTTTGAGGGGAAGTACATCTACGTTGGAGAGGTGTGGTGACACGGAGTCCACCAATGCCACAAAGGCATACAAGAGAGCAATAGAACAAGCTACTGCCACAAACACATAGTCCAGAGGTGGAATACTCCCTCTTCATCATGGTGGTGGTGTTAGTGATGTTGGAGATGTAGGAGAAGCAACTGGGGACGACTCCGACAGCGTTTCCCCCAATCTTTGCTGGAACAGCCTCTGTTTCATGGTTTCATGTTTCTCTGCCGCCTCCTCGGGGAAACGCCTTGGGGGGTCTTTATATAGGAGTTTTTAGGTCAAGCTGAGCAATCTGGAGCGAAGACTGACGACATCGGAGGCACGAGGGCCAAATGAGGTTGGGTGGCGCAGCCTCGCTGGAGGCCTGCGCCACCTATGATCGTTTGGGCCCTGGTGGCCCCCCTCCAGCACTTCTTTATCTCACGTTGCTTCTCATGTAAAAATATTCACGCCAGAGCATCCTCAGTCAATTTGAGTTCCGGAAGGTCCCTGAAACGTCAAAATACACAAAATAGGTGTTTCCTGTTCTGCAGAGTTATAACCAAAATAAGGGGGATCGATGAAAAAATCCCCATAATTCAATGCAAAACATGATTATAACATCTAAATATGTTGGAATATGCATCAATAAACTGCAAAGTTCATGCATGAATTTTGCATGCATCATTGGGCCATCAACTTGGTGACATCATCGTCTCGGCCCTGCCTCCTCCTCCACTGCCGCGGCCACCATATCCTGGACTGCCTCCTGCTTCTCCTCCGCTACCGTCGTAGCCAACCGCTGAAGATTCTGTGGTAAGATCTAGAGAGTGTTGCATTGGCAGTGTAAAGAATACAAAGTGCAACTGAGGGAGGAGAGATATGAAGGACCGCACCTATCAGTGATACATGCCTAAGCAGGCAGGCCCACATGTTTGACTTTTCAATGGCGTCCGATCCACTTTTAGGGTCTCTTAAAATGCACAAAGCAATAGATTATGCCTATATTCTTCGATGGTGCATTGGTGTGGGTACCTTGGACAAGCTGACAGAAATACCCAATATGCATTACACTCACGATCCCATGATTCATTAGTCGTAAGCACATAACTGAGTTGATGCCAGATTACAACATCCATTACAGTACCGAATAAAAAGTCTTACAAAACGGTCACATGACCGAGTCTTCCATAATGCCACACATGCAAGTTCAATCACATAGCTGTCGGGGGGATGACCCCCGGTACGGTCAAGAGACTAGAAAGACATAAGGAAAGTGATTGACTTTATGTTGGTTGACCAAGGTTGGGCCTGGCTAGAATATAAGAGTATCGGCCAGGCCGGCATATAAGCCGTATCCCGGCCAGTGTTCAAATATGTCGGCATAGCCGAGATACATGATGAAGAGTGCCAGCCTATATAAAGATATGCCAGCTTAACCTAGTTGTTATATTATGCAGGAACAGGGGAGGCCGGATTACCCGACCTTGGGTCATTGGTCCAGCATATAGGTCCAGGATATGGCCAACGACTATATCCGGGATACAGAAGTCAACCAAGGTCACATCCCTACAATCAAGGAGGGAAACATCCAAGCATGGAGGCAGATCATGATGACAGGGTGCATAGTGGTGGTCTACCAACCATCACTGTGCCAAGTACCGACCTTGACATCACAGTGGAGAGGTCACAGTCCAGGAAGTACATCGTACAGGGATGTGGAGTCACATCGAGAGCAATCAGGGAGAAAGTCAAGAGGTCCTGCCATCGTCAGCATGTCCTGTTTGGAGGGTAGCTGCTGTCTCTTGGTCCAAGTGACCATTGTAACCCTGGCCACCCCTATATAAGGTGGCACAGGGAACCCTAGCAAGGGGTTGATCTCTTCCCACTCTCTCAGTCATAGTTCGTCTTCCTCCTCTCACAGAGAGCTTGGAAGCACCATTGTTGTACACATCATCAATCCAGAAATACAACCAGTAGAGCAGGAGTAGGGGTGTTATCTCCTTATGAGAGCCCCGAACCTGGGTAGCTTGTGTGTTCCTTTTTGTCATGCTTCTTAGCTCGCTCCCCTCACCCGAATCCTCCAGCATCTAGTTCGGCCCCCATTTAAGCCATCCCATGGCATATGTTGTTTCACCACGACGACATTTGGCGCCCACCGTGGGCGGATCGATATGCTAGGCGGAGTGTTCATTTGGGCGGGGTCCGTGATAACGGCGTCGGGAGTGTGCGTAGTCTCTGGCCTCGTCCAGAGGCTAGGCACACTCAGCTTCATCAGCGACAATGCCGGATATCTCGGCGGCCGGCCGTTCCCCAGGGATGGCCGGATCATGTCTTTCGGTTCCCACGAGGTGTACGTGGGGACTGAGAGTGTTTGCAGGGAGAAGGTGATGGTGGCGGCGGATCCTCCGTCGCATCTTCTAGCTCACACTGGGCATAGCGCTCGCCCAGTAGAGTCGGCAGAGGTGATGATGGCCGGCACATCCGTGCCGCTGGCAGGAGGCGCCGGCAAAGCAGCAGCAGCGACGGATACTCCCCCGGAGCAAGAGAAGGCCAAGAGGTCAGCGCGTCCTCCATTGGAGCATGCAGAGAACCTGGCCGGCACTTCTAGCGTGCCGGCTAGGGGCCAGCCCCTCCTCCCCATCATCGATCGGCTTCTTGAGCCGGTGCGATCCGGCGATGATCCGGAGCAGACGAAGGAGGTCTTGGAGGGATCTCGTCAGGCCCTCGTCGACGAGGCCCTGGCCATGCATCAGGAGCGCGAGCGGTTTAACCGACAACTCCGTGAGTATGAGGCTGCCCATGGTTTTACTCATGTGGTAACCCGGCCTAGCCGGATAGAAGTTAGAACTAGAGGTAGAGATCTTAACGCTGAGCTAGGTAAAGATGCTAGAGCTAAGAGTCATAGTGCAACTAGTACTCTACCTAAGGTAATCTATAGCTCACCAGTAAAGAACCTTAGAGCAGCAGCAGAAGTAGCTAAGGACTTATCTAGTTTATCCGGTGAAGCACTGCGTGAGCAGCAAGCCTGGCTTAACCATCTTTTGTCTGAAGCTACCAAGCAGCAGGAGGCCTTTAAGAAGGCAAACCTAGGTGCCGGCGCATCCCAGTACATTGCGTCGGTGGGAGGTGCCAGTGCGAGGTCGAGGGGCCAAGCCTCGTCCCCGCATCCAAGCGCCTGGCGTGCCGGAAGTGTGACCTCTGGCCTCCGGGACAAGCAGATCTAGGTGTATGATCCGACAATTACCGAAAAGCAAGCGATAGTTCAGAAGAATGCCGGCCAAGCCGACACGAATGTCGGCAACAAGAATGCCGGCCAGAATGTGCCGGCCGGGCAAGGAGCACGCTCGGCCGGTGGTGACTGGAGTAACAGTGCTGCCCGGCGTCAGCAGCAGGGCGTCAGATATGCGGTGCAGCAGCAAGGCGCAGGTCAGCCGAGACATCGGGAAGATGATGGAAATTCCACCCTTGCGAGAATGGGATATCAGCAACAGCATCAGCAGCAGTACCAGCAAGGCCAACAGTATGAGCAATACCAGCCGGAGCAGCAGCAGCAAAAAATGATTCCGGGCCCAATTGCCTCCCGGCTAGGACCTCGGTCCTTGGCCTCGGATGATGCGCACTTCAAGCTGGACAGAATTTACCAGACAGAGTTGGTGGAGAGACAAGGAGCTCTGGGTCCTATGTGCTTTGGACCCCGGATTATGGGTGAACCGGCACCTTACTATTTTCAGCTCGCATGTGGCACGAGGACATATAACGGCAGTACAAAGCCGGAAGATTGGTTGGAGGACTACTCCACTGCAGTGAACATTGCCGGAGGAAACCTCCGATGGGCAGTACGCTATGTGTCGCAGATGCTTGAAGGACCAGCCAGGATATGGCTGAATAATTTGCCGGCCGGAAGTATCAACGGCTGGGACGATTTTGAAGAGGAGTTTGTGTCAAACTTCACCAGTACTTACAAGAGACCCAACCACCTGCAGCAGCTAGCTAACTGCCGGCAAGGAGAATATGAGACCGACCGTGACTACCTCACTAGGTGGTGCACGTTGCGCAATTCCTGCGAAGGATTTGTGGAGCAGCAGGCTATCATGTGGTTTGCTCAGGGGTGTCGGCATGGCACCATGCTGTGGCAAAAGCTTCAGAGGGATATGCCGGCCTCTTTGGCCGAGACTATCAAGATTGCCGACAGTTATGCATTGGGAGATCCCATGCAGCCCACCCTTGAGTCACAAGGCCAGGGGCAGACCCAGAGGAACAACAACAATACCGGGGGATCGGGGCAGTTCTATCGCCCTGATAACCGGAACAAGAGGAGAGATGACAGGCCGGATTATCGGTATGGCTCGTCACAAGTGGCGGCCATAGAGGAAGAACAAGGGGGCGCCGGGAGTAGCCAGCGTCCGAGATATGAGGGCGATCAGCAACCTCAGCAGCAGCAGCAGCAAGCGCAGCCCTTCCAGAAAAAGAATGTCTGGATCAAAAAGAATGCCGGCGGTGGCACTGGCCAGAAGAAGAAATGGCCGAAGTATATAGTGGGTTTGGCCATGGACAAGCCTTGTGTGTTTCACACATTTCAGCCGGGTAAGCCGGCAAATCATTTGACCAGAAACTGTTCATGGCTGGACGACATATTGGCAGGTCGTGCAGGTCCCTTTGGGCCGGCTAGGCCACCTATCCCGGCAGCTCCATCACCGTTGATAGGTGCAAATGCAGTTGCAGTCCCGCCCAGGCCGGTTAATCCCAGAAATCAGAACAATGCCGGAAATGCCGGCGTGAATCAAGTTGATCAGAGCTATAATCCGGAGTACTATGCCGGTGGCCCAACAGCGGGCCAGAATGAGTACAAGGAGCATGATCAAAGCTACATGGTCTTTGAGACCGAAAGGACAGATAAGCAGAGTTTGTACCGGCGGAGCTTGGAAGTGAATGCCGTTATGTCGGCAGTCCCGAAGCTGATGTACTGGTCTGACTAGGCCATTGGCTGGGACAGGGCGGATCACCCCAAGATCATGCCAAACCCCGACGGATATGCTCTGGTGATGGATTCGACATTTGTCAGGCCGGCTAATAATGTGAGGTTCAGCAAGGTCCTCATTGACAATGGAAGCAGCATCAACATCATGTATTGAGACACAATGCAGAAGCTGGGCATCAAGGAGAATATGCTGGAGCCAAGCAAGACGACATTCCACGGCATTGTGCCAGGACTTTCATGTGCGCCGATGGGCACAATCCGGATAGATGTCATGTTTGGCAACCGGGATAACTGCAGAGTGGAGAACCTCATGTTCGAGGTAGTGGATCTGGACAGTCCTTATCATGCATTGCTGGGAAGGCCGGCATTGGTGAAGTTCATGGCCTCTACTCATGTGGCATATCTGAAGATGAAGATGCCGGGGCCCGGAGGAGTGATTACCATCATTGGTGATTATAAGCGCTCAATGGCGTGTGCCACGGCCGGATCTAATCTGGCCGAGACTCCGATCATAGCAGAGAAAAAGAAGAGGCTCAAGAGAGCAGTGGAGATTGCTGAAACGGTCGTGGCCGGCAAACCTTTGCCGGGCATGACGAACCCAAGTGACGGCACTTCCTTTCAAGTGGGCAAGGATGTGACGAAAGTGGCTCTGGATGAGCTCTTCCCGGAGCGCCATGCCCTCGTTGGCGCCGGTTTGGACCCCAAATAGGAAAGCGAGCTCATCAGCTTCCTCCGTGAGAATCGGGATATCTTTGCATGGTCTACTTTGGACCTTCAAGGTGTGCCGAGGGAGCTGGCTGAGCACGCATTGCATGTAAGGCCGGATGCTAAACCGGTGAAGCAGCCGCTCCGGCGGTTTGCAGATGATAGAAGGAAAGCGATTTGGGAGGAAGTGGCCAGGCTCCTAGCTGCCGGCTTTATCAAGGAAGTACTGCATCCGGATTGGGTGTCTAATCCGGTTTTGGTGGAAAAGAAGAAGGGGATGAGCCCGCCATAGTCAAGATATGGCGGATGTGTGTTGATTACACCAACTTGAACAAGGCATGTCCTAAAGATCCATTCCCGCTCCCTCGGATCGATCAAGTGATTGATTCCACAGTCGGATGTGAACTGTTATCATTTGTAGATGCCTATTCTGGTTTCCACCAGATCCCTTTGTATCAGCCGGATCAAATAAAAACATCATTTATTACCCCGTACGGGCTTATTGCTATCTCACTATGCCGTTCGGTTTAAGAAATGCCGGCGCAACTTACCAGAGGTGTATGCAAAGGTGTTTGCATGACCAAATAGATAAAAATGTGCAGGTGTATGTCCATGATGTTGTCATAAAAACCAAGGAGAGCAAGACTCTCATAGATGACCTCTGGGAAACCTTTGCAAATCTGAGGAGGTTCCAGATGAAGTTGAATCCGGCTAAGTGCACCTTTGATGTACCGGCAGGCAAATTACTCGGTTTCCTAGGTTTCCAGTCGGGGTATTGAGGTAAATCCCTGCAAGATTCGTGCCATAGAGAGAATGAAGCCGCCGACAAATCTGAAGGAAGTACAGAAGTTCACTGGGTGCCTTGCATCCCTGAGCCGTTTCATAATCCGGCTGGGAGAGAAAGCCTTGCCGTTATATCAACTGATGAAGAAGTCCGACACATTTGTCTGGACGACGCAAGCAGATGCAGCTTTCAAAGAGTTGAAGCAGATGTTGTCAACAGCGCCGGTGTTGGCATCTCCAATGCCGAAGGAGCCGATGTTGCTCTATATAGCGGCGACCAACAAAGTTGTCAGTGCAGGGGTGGTAGTGGAGCGAGAGGAAGGAGGCAAAACCGTGCAGCGGCCGGTATATTATTTGAGTGAAGTCCTCTCCACCTCGAAGCAAAACTACCCCCATTATCAGAAGATGACATATGGTGTCTATATGGCGGCCAAGAAGCTCACGCATTACTTCCAGGAGCATCCAATCCGGGTAGTGGCTGAGGCCCCTATCTCGGAAATCATAAGCAACAAAGATGCCAGCGGCCGGATAGCCAAGTGGGCAATAGAGCTTTCACCATATACACCTCAGTATGACAAGAGGGATACGATCAAGTCACAGGTGTTGGCCAATTTCTTCATTGATTGGGCCGAGATACAGTATGAGCCACCGCTGCCAGATGCAAACTATTGGAGAATGCATTTTGACGGGTCCAAAACAATTCATGGCTTGGGTGCTGGCATAGTTCTCACTTCACCCAAGAATGACCCGTTGAGATATGTTCTGCAGATCCACTTTGCAGCATCAAATAATGTGGCGGAGTATGAGGCACTTGTGCATGGCCTGAAGGTGTCCAAGGACATAGGCATTCGCCGGATTATGTGTTTCGGTGATTCGGATTTGGTGATTCAGCAGTGTTCCAGCATATGGGATGCTCATGATGCCAACATGGGATCCTACCGTTTCTTGGTGCAACAGTTGAGTGGCTACTTCGAAGGTTGCGAGTTCTGGCATGTCCCCCAGGCTCAGAATGAAGCGGCCGATACATTGTCCAAGTTGGGATCTTCCAGAGAGTCAATTCCGCCCGGCATTTCGCTGGAGCATCTAAGGAAGCCATCAATCAAGCCCTCGCCGGAGTCATCGTCCATATATGTTCCGCCGAGTCCAGAAGAAGCAGTTCCAATGGAGATAGATGCCGGTGCTAGTTTAGATAACCCGGGGACTGCTCTCTCAGTCCCGGGGACTGGGCCGACGTACGCGGTGACTGCTGTGTTCTGGAGCAGAAGCAAGGGAAAGGGTAAGATGTATCAAGAAGTTGTTCCGGCATACCCGGGGACTGCTCCGGCATATCCGGGGATTGCTCTCTTAGTCCCGGGGACTTCGCAGCCCATGGAGATCGATTATGTGTCGGTCGAAGTGATGGAAATAGGCCAACCAGTATTCACTGCCAGGGAAGTGCCCTCATGGGCGCGACCACTTATGGAGTTCTTGGTTGATGGTCAATTGCCGGCGGATGAGGTTGAAGCCCGCCGGGTTATGAGAAGATCAAAAGCATACACCATCATCAACAAGGAAATATACAAGTGAAGTGCCACGGGTGTACTGCAGAGATGTGTTGAATCTGCGGAAGGCCAGGAGATGCTCCGGGAAATTCATCAGGGGGAATGTGGTCACCACGCTTCGTCCAGAGCCCTAGTGTCGAAAGTATTTCGGCATGGGTTTTACTGGCCGACGGCACTTCAAGAAGCAGAAGACTTGGTCCGGAAGTGCAATGGGTATCAGATGTATGCCCACCAGATTCATCAGCCGGCATCAGCGTTAAAAACTATCCCGATAACATGGCCCTTTGCTGTTTGGGGCCTGGATATGGTCGGGGCATTTAAGCCGGCAAGGGGAAAGATGACTCATATTCTGGTCATGGTGGATAAATTCACCAAGTGGATTGAAGTAAAGCCAATAAGCAAATGTGATGGCCACACAACAGTGAAATTCTTAAAGGATATAATCTTGAGATATGGTATTCCTCATAGCATCATCACTGACAATGGGTCAAATTTCACCCAAGGGCCATTTGCCAGATATTGTGAGGAGGTGGGAATCCAGCTAGACATTGCGTCGGTCGCTCACCCTTGTACCAATGGCCAAGTGGAAAGGTCAAATGGATTAGTGTTATCTGGCATAAAACCTCGGTTGATAGAGCCACTAGACAAGACTCCCGGATGCTGGCTAGATGAATTGCCGGCAGTGCTTTGGAGCTTGAGGACAACTCCGAATAGGTCAACAGGATATACGCCGTTTTTTCTGGTGTATGGAGCAGAAGCTGTGCTTCCAACAGATGTAATACATGATGCACCAAGAGTGGTGCTATATACCGAGAAAGAGGCTAAGGAAGCCAGAGAAAATGATGTTGATCTGCTGGAAGAAGCAAGAGAGATAACACTATCAAGAACTGGAGTATATCAGCAGAACCTCAGACGCTATCATGCGCAGAAGGTGAATCCAAGGAGATTCCAAGAGGGAGATTTAGTGCTCCGGCTAAGGCAAGGCACAGAAGGCCGGCATAAGTTAACTCCTTCGTGGGAGGGGCCATTCATTGTGAGCAGGGCTCTGCACAATGATGCCTACTATCTTATAGATGCGCAGGCCCCCAAGAAGAACAAGGTGGATAGGTCTGGAGAAGAAACCAAGCGGCCATGGAACATAGCTCTACTCCGTCCCTTTTACTCCTGAGCAGCATAATGTATGTATTTCCATTTTGCTTTATGTGCCGGCACTATATGCCGGCGCCAGACTAATGAATGAAATGTCGGCATCCCGAGGAGTCCGGGCACTGCCTCCGGTATATATTATTGTCTATGTTCAGTTTTTCATTTATATGTCAGCTGGCTTGATTTGAATGTTTCCTATGTCGGCCTAGTAATGTGTCGGCACCAAAGGCCGCTCTTCGACTCAGCTGCTGTCTGAAACCCGGCTTCATGGCTAGCAAGAGTAGATGCCGGAGATTGTCTACACATGGAAAACGGCTTAGGAAAGATAAATCAAGCGAACCGACATTTATTTTACTGCAAAAGTTAAAACTTGAAGTGTCAGATGATTTAAAGTCTAAGTTTCAAAGTTTAAGTACTGTATGTTTAATAAAGCAACCTTGAGACTCATACGTCAAAAGCCGAATAAGGTAGACAAGTAGCCAATGTTGTGGAGTTAAGGAAACAGGAAAACAAACTCGGTGACTTAGCCAAAAGATGATCCGGCATTCATAAACAAGCGAACCAAGTTAAAACTTGTTCAAGTAGCGAACCAAAGGAAATAGAGTATATCTTACAACTGCACCCGGCATACCGGGGATCTGATAAAACTTAAAGTTTTCTGTGCTGCAAAGTTTAAGAGGCAGGAGTGGAGGCAGACCCGCCGGCAGGTGGAGCTGTGGCAGTAGAGATATCGGCTTCAGGAGTGCCGGATCCAGCAGAAGGAATAGAGCCATCACCTCCGGCCGGGGCAGAACCCTGCTCCGGAGCTTCAGTGTCGGCGTCTTCAGCTTCTTCTTCATCTTGGCTGGAGTCTGAGCCCTCAGCGTCCTCAGCATCGTCCTTCTTCTCAGGCTCGCAGATGCCCCGGACGAAGACCTCAGTGTCGGCATAGTCCACATAGCTGTGGGCTAACTCCTGGCGACGCCGGATAAACTCTGGGTCTGTGGTCCACACAGATCCTTCGCGCACAGAGCGCAAAGTCTCCAAGTCAACCTTTTCATACCAAGAGAGGAAGTAAGTGAGAGCTTCATTAGCTCCCACCCTTGCGCCGGAGTCCCGCCATTCCCTGAGGCAAACTTTGGAAAGCTGCAAGTCATTGCCGAGGTCAAGAGGGTCAGTGGGCGTTCTCTGTCACGGCCAGAGGGCGGAGTGTGCTTCCTGAGCGCTAAGGAAGAGATCTCCAGTGTAGGATGTCATGGCCTTCTTGCGGGCTTCCAGAGCGATCAGCTGCTCTGACATGTCCCAGCTGGAGGAGTCAACCGGAACATTCCGGTTCACCCGATCCACCTGCAGAGCCTTCTCAATGTCCTCGATGGAAGCAGGGAACATGCCTGAAAGATAAAGAAGTTATTAGAAACAGGAATATGTGTCGGCATGAAGGTTATGCCAGAAAAGATCATTATATGTCGGACAAGATGTGTCGGGCAGAAGAGGATTTGAAGCATACTAGCGAGATCGACGTTGAGCCGGGCAATATCAACCTCCCACTTGGTGGCTTGCTCCTTCAGATGCTGCAGTTCAAGTTTGGCCCCGGAGGCATCAGCCTCTGAAGTGACAAGCAGCCCCTGGACCTTCTTGAGTTGGCCCTCCCTCTCCTCCTTCTCGTCCAGGAGCTCAGTAATCCGGCTCTTCAGTTGCTCCACCTCAGCTTTGTGGGCGACATCCCTTTCATCCAACTGCTTGGCCACATCCACTGAGGACACACAGTCCTGGTGGCGTGCTTCCAGTGCAGCCTTTTCATCTGCAAGGATTTGAAGTTAAAAGGATTTGAGGATAGAAGAATAAAAAGAATTTGAAGATAGAAAACAATCACAAGGATTGAAGGATTTGAAGTACAAAGTGCTTATTTGAAGATTGGCAGAATCCAGCATACCTATGAGCTCCTTCACCCTCTTAACAAGCTCGGTGACTTGTTCCTCAGCAGTGGCTGAAAAATGTCGGCAAAGGGTTATGTGTCGGCGCATCAAGATGTGTCAGCAAGAGGAATATTGCGAAGTAAAAAGAGGAAAGTAATCCGGCATATAATGGTATGTCGGCTGAGTTTACCTTTCTTGGTCAGATCCAGGCGAAGCTTGCTGTGCTCGTCGGATAACTTCCGATGCTTGCATATCAGGTCATGATACATATCAGCGCGTGCATTGTTCATGCGCTGCAAAAGTGTTGGGATTTGAAATGTTACGAGAGAAATTTAGCATATCAGTTAAGTTGAAGATTCTACCAAGTTTTCATTTTTTGAAGACCCGGCACAGGTGTTGCGCACCTATCCCAGCCCTCGGTGACTAGGATTTGAAGCTCAAATCGAGCTTATGTGTTGGACAGTTGGGTTTGAAAACAGCTAAGTGGAAAAGAATATTTGAAAATCCTGGATGTCCATATTCCGGACAGCCGACATTTTCGGGGACTAGGGATATATAAGGAAAATACTTACGTTGGTGGCGTCGGCCAAAAGGTGAAGCCTCTGCTGGATGCTGAGGAGCTCACTCGCAATAGGAATGGGCTTGGCCGGTACAACTTCAGGATTGCCAGGGGCCAGAGCTCCGGTCAGTTTCTTCTTCTTGGAGCTGGCAGTGTCCATGTAATCAGCATTGTTCCACTTCGTGCAGTATTCCTTGAGGGATCCAAGGCTTTTATCGCTCTTGGTCAGCAGAGAAACGCGGCCCTCAAGTTCTGGCGTGTGGAAGAAGCTGGGCCGGGCCGCTCCCTTGCTAATATGAAGTGTCATGGCAGAGCTGGAGGGTGCGAGCTTAGCCGGGACAGTTGTAGCAGATGGTGGCGCGGTCTTGATGAGCTGCTTCATCTTGAAAGTGCCGGTCTTGGCCGGGACATCAGTCTTTTCAGGAGTTGGAGCTTTGGGCGTTGGTTGTTCCG
Organism: Dactylis glomerata; assembly: GCA_007115705.1. Classification (NCBI taxonomy): domain Eukaryota; kingdom Viridiplantae; phylum Streptophyta; class Magnoliopsida; order Poales; family Poaceae; genus Dactylis; species Dactylis glomerata. The sequence continues at coordinate 627,641 of QXEO01000535.1, forward strand.
GCGCGGCCGGTGTAGCTTGTCCCGGAGAAACTGGTGCTGGGTTAGTCCGGACTTCTGGTACTTCGGCAGCTTTTCCTTTCTCTATGCCGGCGCTCTTGTCGCCTGCACCGGCATCTTCAGCAGTTCCGGCGCCGCTGGTGGGCGCGCCGGTGTCAGGAGCATCTTGTTGAGCCCCCGTGTCCATGTGGACATCGGGGGCAGAAGTATCTTGTTGAGCCCCCGAGTCCATGTGGACGTTGGGGGCAGAGTTGTCTTGTTCTGGCGGAGGATCATCCTTCGCCGGGGAAGAGGCCTTTTCGGGCGCTGGCGAAGATGCCGGCGCCGGAGAGGTGGTATGACTGGTAGCAGGTATGTCGGGGCAAAAAGCAGACGCCGGCTTATCAACATTGGGGCTGGCACTGGAACTGGAGGCATGTTCCGGCGCAAGAGGAGCCCTGAGGAGGAAAAGAGCAAGTTAGTAATCAGAAGGAGAAATATGTCGGAAATAATATGAGGGGAAGAAATTTACCCCGAAGCAATAGGTCTCTGCCTCTTGGGCTGGGGCACGCCGATCTTCTGCCTCTTATGTGTTTGAGCTGGTTCAGGGTGGGGCTTCACTCCGCGCTTCCGGCCGGCACGTCCGCCGGTGGAGGGAGGTCCCTGGTTCAGAGGGGCAGCATCGACGACTTCGTTGTCCGGAATAACTGAGGACGGTATTGTAGGAAAGGCATAAGCAAGTGGCGTTGGGTCATAGTACATCAGGATCTCCTCGTCAGAATCATCCTCACTCAAGTCTTGAATGGAATGCCGGGATGAGGAGGCCTTACCCACGGCAGAAGCGGCGCGGGTGTTCTTTGGCAGTTTATCCTCATGATCCGGATCTTCGGGATCCGGAACAGTGCGGTCTGCGGCAATCTTGATCCGGGAGTTCTCCATATCTTGGAAGCTGAATTTCTGCATAGGACAGAGCAAGTTGATCAGAAACAAGAAGTATGTCGGCAGTATAAATATGTTGGATCATGGTGATATCGGCAACAACAGTATGTCGGCTTAAGCATTTATATGTCGGCAGAGTGGATATGTCGGGCAAAAATCAGAAGTATCGGCTAAAGAGGTTTACCGTCGGGGCGGGGCGGTCCCGGCTTTATGGCTCGAGCCCCCAGGCAAAGGTGACTTGCGAAGACTTGCAGATATCTTTAACTCGCCGCAGAATGTCGGTGGGGCTTAGTTCATGCGTGGAGTGTCGAGTGGGGTCCATGGCCCTGCTCATCTGACAAATCTTGTGGGACCGGCGCTGGAAAGGAGAGACGCGCCGGCTAATGAAGCAAGCTACAATGTCCTGCGGCGTCAGGCCGGCATCGCACAGCTCACCCTTAACCCGGTGGAGGGCATTGACTGGCCCCACCGTGTTCTTCGGGTTATATGTCCAGTTCTTCATCTCAAAAGGTGGCTCGTCCACATATGGCGGCAGGTTGAGCAGATCGGCATTCGTGGTGTTCTTCACGTAGAAGAAACTCTTCTGCCATTTCTTGTAGGACTCGAGCAGTTCAATCTTTGGAAAGTCGGAGCCTTTCCGGGACATGATGGTGGCCGTGCCACATTGGGTCATAGGACGGTCCTTCTTTTCCTGAGCAATTTCCGGCAGATCATCCTTGCTCCAGGGTTCTTGGGCGCTCTGTTTGCGCAGCTGGAAGTATTTTGCCCATGCCTGGGCAAAGGGCTCTATGCCGGCATAGCCCTCATAGAAAGCGGCAAAGGCCGACAGAATCATCATCGCGTTTGCCGGCAGGTGATGAGGCTGCAGGCCGTAGGTATCCAGGAAGTCCCAGAAGCAGTCGCTAACCGGCAGAGCGAAGCCTCGCTCAAAGTGGGAGATGAAGACAACGCGTTCGCCGGATTCAGGTGCCGGCACAGTCTCTCCGGCAGGTAGCCGGCATACTACGCCGGCCGGGACACGTCTGGTGGTTGTGATCCAGGATATGTCGGCCGGGGTCACCTTAGACCCCTCCCAGCTAGAGCGTCCTTGTGCCTGGGCCAGATTATCCTCCTCTGGTGCAGAGGTGGCCGTCATACTGGATGAAGCCATCGTGGTAGCCGGGACAGGGCGTGAGAGCCGGAGTCCCGTGTTGTTAGTCCTAGCAGAAGCAGAGTAAAGGGGGGAGGTTAGTCTCTCCGGCATACCAATCTCACACAAGTTAGTAGGAAGAGAAGATCTACCGCCGTAGTTAAATCAGAAATAATTAAGGGTAAATTCCTATGGGAAGAACATCTATGAACTTCCAGAGAAGGTATACCACAATGCTGAGCGAATCAATCAGAGGTTAAGTACAACAATTAGAGAAGATCTATGCCAGAGAGGTCACCACTGAGAAATTGCTAAGAAGCATAGGGGAAGAGCTCACTGGAGCTTGCACGGCGGCGGTGGAGCGACGGCGAGCTTGCGGAGAAAGACCCGATCTCCCCAAGCAATGTGCTGGAGAGGAAGAGGACCGGCGGCATCGAGGATGAAGAAGCTGAGCAGCAGCGAGAATCGGCACCGGCGTGAAGGAAGACGATGGCGGCGCGGAGTCTCTGTGGCTCGGTCCGGCGGAGGAGAGCTCGAGGTGAAGAGGCAGAGGAAGAAGAAGGAGTGGGGTAAAAAGCAAGATTTACCCCCGCTCCCCTATTAATACCGCGGGGCGGTGGTCGTGGGTACGGTGGTAGTGCTCCACTACCCCGACCGTTTCTGCGGAGGATCGCCACGTGGCGGCACGTCGTGGGGCGGCGGTTCTAGTAACCGTGCCACTAGGCCAGTTATGGCAATGATGATAGGCAGTAATCACGCTGTGAACCGTCACTTGATGTGACCGTTCGCAGTGGCAGAGTGGTTGCAAGTTTCGAGGAAAACTGTCGGACTTGGCTTCTCGAGGAAGCTTCATATATGTGCTGGCATGATCATGCTTGAAACGAATCCCGTCCGGAATACCTTCGGGACCGACCAGATTAACTTTTAGAGAAGGAAGAGGAGCCGGCATATATGCGGCGGACCGGCATAAAATTAATCGCCGGCATGTAATCAAGAGCCGGGATATCAAAAAGGAAATGGTTTGTTGAACCTGCCAAGGCCCCTCAGTTAAGACTGGGGGACCTCGACAGCTTCGGGGACTAGTGTCGGGGGTATGACCCCCGGTAGGGTCAAGAGACTAGAAAGACATAAGGAAAGTGATTGACTTTATGTTGGTTGACCAAGGTTGGGCCTGGCCGGAATATAAGAGTATCGGCCAGGCCGGCATATAAGCCGTATCCAGGCCAGTGTTCAGATATGTCCGCATAGCTGAGATACATGATGAAGAGTGCCGACCTATATAAAGATATGCCGGCTTAACCTAGTTGTTATATTATGCAGGAACAGGAGAGGCCGGATTACCCGACCTTGGGTCGTTGGTCTGGCATATAGGTCCAGGATATGGCCAACGACTATATCCGGGATATAGAAGTCAACCAAGGTCACATCTCTACAATCAAGGAGGGAAACATCCAAGCATGGAGGCAGATCATGATGACAGGGTGCACAGTGGTGGTCTACCAACCATCACTGTGCCAAGTACCGAGCTTGACATCACAGTGGAGAGGTCACAGTCCAGGAAGTACATCGTACAGGGATGTGGAGTCACATCGAGAGCAATCAGGGAGAAAGTCAAGAGGTCCTGTCATCGTCAGCATGTCCTGTTTGGAGGGTAGCTGCTGTCTCTTGGTCCAAGTGACCGTTGTAACCCTGGCCACCCCTATATAAGGTGGCACAGGGAACCCTAGCAAGGGGTTGATCTCTTCCCACTCTCTCAGTCATAGTTCGTCTTCCTCCTCTCACAGAGAGCTTGGAAGCACCATTGTTGTACACATCATCGATCCAGAAATACAACCAGTAGAGTAGGAGTAGGGGTGTTATCTCCTTACGAGAGCCCCAAACCTGGGTAGCTTGTGTGTTCCTTTCTGTCATGCTTCTTAGCTCGCTCCCCTCACCCGAATCCTCCAGCATCTAGTTCGGCCCCCATTTAAGCCATCCCATGGCATATGTTGTTTCACCATGATGACAATAGCAGCGGATACAAGAGCAGCGTTGCTTAGCTAATTCATGCCTACTACCTACAAGAGACTGACTGGAAGATGTTCCTAGTTTGTACCGGCATCATCGATCCCTTCACCTTCTTCATCATATTCTTCCTCAAGTTCTGACCAAGTTAATAGCTAGGGACAAAGCCGTGAGTACATTTGATATGTACTCGCAAACCATCTAAAGAAGAAATTGTGGAAAATGCAATATTTGGTTGTAGCAAGGATAGTCTCTATCTATGGCTTATTTACACTCTGTAGAGGTTGTACACTTTCCCACCCAAGATTCTATACATCCACCATAAACATCCAGGGATCGTCATACACAAGTATGCATGGTTTGGATAATCAAACATAGCTTTTCGCTTGTCGAACTTAGTATAGGGACCTACCATATAGAGTATGTACCTCTCCGGTATATCATGGCAGTCTACCTTCTTTCTCGGGCATAACCCTAGTGCCACATCAAGAGACCCATAGTATCTTTCGGCGGCTCGGGATATGTCATTCTAATGTGTTGCCTCCTTCCTAAGAACAACCAGGATTACCATATACCCTTATATAGTTATGAGTTCCTAGTACTAAAATAAATAAACTATGGACTAAGCTTTGTCCCATTCCAGGGTAATGTGGTTATATGGCTTAATTGTTTCGACCAATTACCTACAACCACAAATGTCATTTTTATACACCAATTTCTCCTCTAACGCTCATGCTCAACAACTTCTTATTTTCAAACTTATTTCTAAAAACTCTCACTCAGGGAAACCAACCTTCCCAAGGTTTTTGAAAACATTCACAATATAAATTTGAGTGTTTCTTAACCTTGAGTTTTTGCTCCACTACAAGGCTACAAGAAAGACATGGTTCTAACCATCAAGCCACTAATCTAGGGGATAAGTAGGTGGCAAGAGGGGTGCCATCCTAAAGTATTTTGATTCGTGGAGCCAAGTCACCAATTATTGCTATCAACAGTAATAGAAATGAAAAACATGCATTTTCATAAACCATAAGTAAAATATGCATAAGTAAAACTGGGATAAAAATATGCATCAAGTTTAGATGGCTTGCCTTGGTCAGCACAAGGTCATTCGAGTCTTCTTCTTGGTAATCAAATAATTCCCCTTCCTCGGAATACCCCACGTCATTCGAGTCTAACACCGATAAAAGGAATAAATAAGCATTGCAATCATTTAAGAAAACCAAGCATAATAGCAAGCAAAACAAACAAGAAACAAACTTAGGAGGTGTGTTTCAGTCATAGCAAACATTTCCAGGTGGTTTCTTTTCATTTCTGAATTCTTAGATTAAATGGTGAATTTATTAATCAAGCAATTGATAGTAGCCATTAATTTCACCCAAAAAAAATTCTGCATCTAAAACTCTCAAAAAAGAACACTTCTAGGAAGGTGTGATATTTCTGAATCCAAAATAATTGGATTTTGTCCATTTTGAGTTATGAATATTTTTCAGAATGAATTTTTCAGTGTTGTGGGTACTATTACTAGAAATTTAATTCTCAGATAATCACTGAATCTACGAAAATTCTGTAAGCAGATAGTTTGCATCTACATCTAATGAATGGCCTCTGAAAATCAGATTCATGGAAAAATAACTCTTAGATCTAAATTTAAGACTTAATTAAGGCAAACAAGTTCATGTAGCAATTTAGTAACTATGCACAACACAAACATCATAGAGAGCTCGACCCAGTGGCGCATGCAAGGCAGCTCATCACACAATCACTAAAAAATGAGTTTTGCATTTTTAGGAGCTCTGGATCTACCAATTTTAAATTATAAATGAAAATTGACTAGATTTGCAAGTTTAATTCTAAGTAAATCTACAGTGGTCTATTGGAAAAGGGGCCAGTAGCAATGGATAGATATGTGAACAAGGATTTCATAGAAATTTGAATCACTCGATTTGCATGGGTAGAGGATATTCTAGGGAATTTATAGATAACACGGATATTCAAATATCTCCTAAATTCTTAGAAAAAAAATGAAGACGGGCTGTGGTCAACGGATCATGCAGATCCAAGCAGGGCCAGCCGATCTCGCTTTGCGGATGCATGGGAGGGCAGGATTCAAAAAGCTGGCACTGGGCCAGGCCGGTCAGCGGCAACAGAAGGCCGAGGCGGTATGAAGCAATGTTCGTTGCTGGATTTAGTAATGATCGATGGCTTAGTGTCATCATTTCAGATTAAAACGCGTGTGGCTAAACCTAAATAACTCTAGCTCGATGTGGGTGCTCACAAGGCTCACCTAGGGTCGCTGGAGATGGATGCAGAGGGTGGCGGTGATGCATAATCTTGGGGGTAGTGAAGGTGAACCCTTAGATCTAGAGACAGTGGCTTCTGGCGAAGGTGTAGACGATGTTGTCTCCGGTGGTAGCTGCAGCGGGCTCGACGATGGCGATAGCTATAGGTCGACCTAGGCGAAGACAAGGGCAAGTAGAGAAGAGGGCAACAAGGGGAACATGATGGTGCAGAGAGCTAAAAGGAATGGATGCCGTATCATCGTCAACCTTCACCTCTTCTCCCCGGTGTCGGAGAAGAAAACAACCTCTCCTTAATGAGGGAGAGCTAGAGGCAAGACCTCTGCTCTTGAGATGTCTGGAGAGTGAGGTCGGAGCAGAATGGAGCGTTTTGGTAGAGTGGATAAGGTTAGGAGTGCTTTGTACTTGAAAGGGGTCTCGATAGGCAGAGAGTGGGCCTAAGGATAAAGGATAGGGCGAGGCGAGCCAATGGTGGGCTGGGCATCGGTGTAGGGTCTCTGCTAGCGCAGGTACACACATTGGAGGCTTGTGGCTAGCTCGGTTCCGTTGGACAGGCTAGCTCGATCAGATAATGTCCTGTGGGTGCGGTGTTTGACAAAAAGCAGGGGAGCTACGAAGGTCGTGGTGGAGCTCAGTCTGGACACGTACATGCAGGGAATATCGGCCTCGGTCTCCTCCATCGATGTGCATGAACTAGAACAACCGAGAGTGAGCGTGAGGTCGGGTGCGGGAACATGCCCATGATGACATGGATGGGGTGAGTTGGGGGTCATTTGGCGACGCACGTGAAGGAGAAAGGGTAAGGGCTTGCCTGGGGAACTAGCAAGGTGCAGGAGCTGCCGGGGTGGTGGCCGCTGCCAGTGGGAATGGGGAAGCAAGTGGGTGGCACTGTGCTTCAGCCTTGGCCTCCGAGAGAGAGCATGCATGGTGCAAAGGGGGCTAGGGCTAGTCGGGGTGGCTGCCAGGTGGGGTAGGCATCCTCGGTGGGGTCCTGGTACTTTTTTAGATAATAGGCACTACGGTGCCCGACTTTAAATTAATAAAGCCATATGTGGCCAGGTTTTTTACAAGGTGCTAAGATCAGCTTACAACACAATGAAATTACAAGCAAAGCAATAGATGAAACATCGACAAACAGCTTGAAACATCATGGTCCTCTTCCGCGATCAAAAGACCGGAGCTGGAGGAACTCGAGAGGGAGCCAACAGGAGTGACATGACTTGGATAGCACCTGGGAACCGAGCAACAACCTCATCCTGTCCATCGCCGAAGAAGGCATCCTACCTCCTTGCCCTGGCTCGAAGGACGCCATACCGTTGATCGATGGAGGTGCTCCCCTTGAACTTGGATGAAAACTGACATCGAGTACCGAGGAAAATGACTCCGAGCAAGCCCAACATCTTGCCGCACACACCAAAGGAAAACAAAACCAAACCAGAGATCGACCACATCAGAGGCGAAGCTGCCGGGGAGGCCGGAGAAGAAGGCGGGGAGTAGCAGCCAGCGGAGGCACTGAATGCCACACGGAATGATCAGAGGCCATAGAAGAACTGGCCCTTGAACCACCTCTACAACTCTGATGTTGACGGTAGCGGGGACCCTTCCCCAGCCACCGAGACACGTCGACGACACGCTGATGACACTAAGCAATGTGTCACTCGTTGGGACTCCAAGTCCGGAGTGTTGTAGCAAGAGTAAATTTTCCCCATGAGGAAACTCGGGGTTTATATCAAACTCTTGCAAAACAATCAAAAAAGCTCACTTCGTTCTCGTTAGGCAACCTGCAAAACAATTTCCTTGTTTTGCATCTCCAACTCCACCGACTGGTTGTGAAGCACAAGGTGTTGAATGTAAGTAAAATAAATAACGAATGCAATAAAATAAATATGATGCAATAAAGTAAACTAAAGCTATTATGCAACTAAAACAATAAGGTAAAGGTGTTTTTGGGTTTTTGATATGATTGCAAGAAAGTAAATATGTTTTTGTATTTTCGGAGTTAATTAAGGATGAATTTTAAAAGACGCGTGCAAGTGTTGGAAAGATGTTTCTTATAATTAAAATTGGAGCGGGGTTCATGGGTTCACTTGTCTACTCTCTCATAAAGTTGTGATGGCATTAAGCACATGATAGATGACTGAAACATCGACATGATTTTTATAATGTTACTTGATAATATTCATATGGGCATCATGTCCTAACATAAAGATGATACTACACATCTTACTTGTACTCCACTAGAAAGAAATAAACTTCAAGCAATCTAGTACTAAGAATTAGCAGAGTATAGCCTTAGGTACTTTGACATGATGGTGAACAACAAATATGCTACCGCATCAGACATATTACAATAGAACAATGTCTATGAATGTGAACTTAGGATTCTCAGCTGTCACTAAGAAAAATAGCACATTCATTCTTTTTATACCAAGTGAGGTAATCATGGAATTGGTGAAACCCATAGCAGATCATGAATCATGTCACAATTCACTACTACTACCAAGTTACTCCATCTAATACACACCATCCCCCTCTCGTGATCTCGCATATAAGTTGGATTAGAACAAGTAATAGAGAACTAGGTAACAATATGCATCTACTCATACATCAAGGACATAATAACATATCACATCTCATAGATCATCCAATAAAATAAAGATCCACCTTATAGGAATTATATAATATGCACCATAGTCATGTTGGGCAGCTCATATGGCATTTAAACATCATAGCATAAGAGAGAAATAAAACAAGCTACTGCCACAAAACCATAGTCTAGAGGTGGACTACTCCCTTTTCAGCATGGTGGCAGTGTTGGTGATGTCAGAGAGGTTAGAGAAGCAACCGGGGGTAACTCCGGCAACATTTCCTCCTCCAATCTTCGCTGTAGCAGCCTCTGTTTTGTGGTTTCATGTTTCCCCACCGCCTCCTCGAGGGAACGCCTCGAGGGGGGGGGGGTATTTATATAGGCGTTTTTAGGTCAAGCTGATCAGTATGAGATGAAGATGAACGACATCAGAGGCTCGAGGGCGAAATGAGCATGGGTGGCGTGGTCTGGCCTAGGACCGTGCCACCTGTGCTCTTTTGAGCCTCGTGGCCCTCCTTGTGACTTCTTGATCTCTAGATGCTTCTCATGATAAAATATTAACACCCAAAAAAATCCCAGGTCAATTTGAGTTCTGGAAGGTCCCTAAAACGTCAAAATATGCAAAACAGGGTTTTCCTATCCTGTAGAGTTATAACCAAAATAAGAGGGATCGATGGGAAATCCCCATAATCAATGCAAAACATGATTATAACATCTTAATATGTTGGAATATGCATCAATAAACTACAAAGTTCATGAATCACACGCGCAGGTCAACAGAGATGCACTAGGTGGGTAGGGCACCCAAGATCACCGAGGTTCGCCACCGAAATGAGATGCCGCTAGCAGCACCACCCATTGATCACTAGCACACCTCCAAACACACAACAAGCGACCACAACCAGGTTCCCCAAGACTGCGCCTTCAGCAAGGAAAGCGATGCCATGGTGCCATCGCAGTTCAATCAAAGATTGGGTTTTTACCTAGGGAACTAGGAGGAAGGGGGAGAGACAGTACCTCAACGGCACCACAATGAGGAAGACGGCGCCCGTAGATTTTTTCGCCATCAAGACCGGCACCACGCGTCAGAGATTTCTCCCAGTCAAAAAATCTCACCACCAGCACCACCGCCAGACCAAGATCCGGACACACCGGCCACAGATCGGTGAGGTGGGACACTTCCGAGGAGAGGAGGGGTTGGATTCTTTGCATATGGTGCCAATGACCACTGAGGAGGCCCCGAGCCATGGCTGCACTTGCCGGATCCACGCTGCCCCAGCGGCCACAGAGGCAGGTCCGCACCTGCGAGCACCGCTCGCCGCCAAGCCGGTGTCGTCCGGATGGACGAGGCCACCTCCTCAGAGATCTAGGGCCCTTCAAGGGGAAGCGGCTAAATCCCCGCTGCCACCATCCTTGGCAAGCTCACGGGCTTGCCCGGGAGTTGCCTCTGGTGGCGACGAGGGGATGGAGTAGGGGAAGGGAGAGCCAGCGGCGGGCTAGGGTTTGGGTGCCACCCATGTCACCCTAGGAGCGGAGCGACGTGACGATCCTGATACATGCTGTTTGGTTGGCCTGGGAGATGGGAGGGGGCAGATAAGATATTGGCAAGATCTCATCATGCATGCCTCAGCCATCTCTCTTCATTACTTCTTCTTGTTTGATTTCTTTCAAGTTCGGCTGCAGGTTTTTCAGGTGGTGGTCGACCAAGTGAGAGAGAGAAGAGAGATGATCTGGTTTGGTTCTTGATGGATCCCAATTTGCAAGGGAGAGTGAGAAAAGTAAAAGTAGTAGATTATAGTAAATAGAAATAGCAAACTTTTAGGACTTCCTAAATATTTGTGACATTCCAGTTTCTTAATAAAACCAGAGAAAAGAAAAGATTGCACAAGGTGATGGGCGAGTTTGAAAAAATTCAAATAGGACTCTCACATATCTAAGGCGGATTTGATTTGTTTGAAATAAACCAAAAACAAGAAGTGATCCACTGGCATGAGCCTAAGATGGGTGAAGTTTTTCTTCCACGGGAAAAGAAAGGGGTAGTCATTGATACGTCGCAAACGTATCTATAATTTTTTATGCTCCATGCTTGTTTTACACCAATTGCTTTGTGTTTTGTTTACACTTCATGGAATTTTTATGCATTTTCTGGAACTAACCTATTAACAAGATGCCACAGTGCCAGTTCTTGTTTTCTGCTATTTTTGTGTTTCAGAAAAGTTACACAGGAAATATCCTCGGAATTGGACAAAACTAAAGCCAAAGTTCCTATTTACCTGACATCGTCCTTCCGCCTATAAATTCCCTTCGACGGGAAAACCCTAAGGAGACAAACACTTTTCCATAAAACATACTGCAAGCCACCGCCGTCATCGTCCCAAGATCGGGAGGGTCCAGAAGCTCTTCCTGGCACCCTGCCAGAGAGGGGAATCATCACTGGAGGCCTTCTTCATCACCATGCCAGCCTCTGGAGTGATGCGTGAGTAGTCTACCTTGGACTATGGGTCCATAGCAGTAGCTAGATGGTTGTCTTCTCCTCCATGTGCTTCATGTCTAGATCTTTTGAGCTGCCTATCATGATCAAGATCATCATTATGTAATTCTACATGTTGTGTTTGTTGGGATCCGATGAATATTGAGTACTATGTCAAGTTGATTGTTGATTTATCATGCCTATGTTATTTATGATCTTGCATGCTCTCCGTTGCTAGTAGATATCTTGGCCGAGTAGATGCTATTGACTCCAAGAGGGAGTATTTATGCTCGATACTAGATTCATGCCTCTAGTAATCTCGGAGAGTGACAATAACTTCTAAGATTGTAGATGTGATGTTGCTACTAGGGAGAAAACAACAATCTCTTGTTCAAGGACATTTGTATTGTTTACATTACACACTTTGCTTAAGGTGATAATCTATCGCTTGCAACTTAATACCCAAGGGTTGTTCAGATGATATCCTGCGGGTGGATTATTAGTCATAGATGCAGTTAGATTACGGTCTGTGTATTATGTTGTAATGCCCAAGCGAATCTCATAGTGATCTTCATGACATGTACATGCATTGTTATGCATTCTTTATTTTGTCAATTGCCCAACTGTAATTTGTTTACTCAGCATGTTATTTCTTTATGGAGAGACACCTCTAGTGAACTGTGGACCCTGGTCCATTCTTTTACATATATATTACCATCTACTGCAAGCACCGTTTACTTTCTGCAAGCATTATTTATTTACTTACTGTAAACAAATATCCTTTTCCACACGATACGTTTAATCCTTTGTTTACAGCAAACCAGTGTGATTGACAACCTCACTGCAAGTTGGGACAAAGTATCTTGGTTGTGTTGTGTGCAGGTTCCACGTTGCTGCTGGTGCCGGTACTGCGCCATACCAAAAGCCAGTTAGCATCAACCTTTAGAAGTGGTTTCTTTCTCCTACTGGTTGATTGAACCTTGGTTTCTTACTAAGGGAAAACTTATTGTTGTGCTCATCATACCTTCCTCTTGGGGTTCCCAACTGGTAGTCAAGACTACACGCCAACAGTCATGCATAGTCAAAATGAGACACACGTAAAACAAGCAAGCAAATAGTAATACTAGCAAGCAAACACACAAAAGTTTTTGCTGGATCTAAATTTTCACTTCAGGCACCAATTTCTAAGGTTACAAAAGGTGGGGTGTCACAATTGACTTGCTTACCATCTATCCGCCGCGCTTGGTAGCCGCTTGCAAAGTTCATTCTAGAAAAAACACTTTTGATAAAAATAAATTCTCGTGCCAGCCAAAAGATCTGGCAGACACAAGGGCTTTGTTTTTAGTGTTTATATTAGTTTTAAAAGGAAGTCTACACTACATATTTCATTTCAACACTCGTGCACAATTATCAGAAGTATGGAGCATGACGCATTGCCTCCCACCTTTTTTAGCAAACGATGTAACCTTTATTAATTAAGCAAACAAGGTTACATCTTCCACTAGTTGTGGAATAAGAAATTCATGCGGGTCATTGATGACCCACAAGTATAGGGGATCGCGACAGTCTTCGAGGGAAGTAAAACCCAAATTTATTGATTCAACACAAGGGGAGCCAAAGAATATTTATAAGCCTTGACAGATGAGTTGTCAATTCAGCTGCACCTGGAAACAGACTTGCTCGCAGCGGTTTATCAGTAGCAACAGTTTTATAGTAGTGGCAGTAGTGAAATAGTAACAACAATAGTAAAATAAAGACAGTAATGGTATGAACAGTAACTAGTAGGATTAAATACTGTAGGCATAGAGATGGATGAACGGGCGTTGCATGGACAAGATAATTCATGTAATAATCAAGACATGGGCAATTGCAAATAAATAATGATAAAGCATCCTAGTACTAAACAACCATAGGCATGTGTTTCGTATATAGTCGTACGTGCTCGCAATGAGAAACTTGCATGACATCTTCTGTCCTACTAGCCCGTTTGCAGCGGGGCCTCAAGGGAACCTACTGGTAATTAAGGTACTCCTTTAAATAAAGTAACAGAGCAAAGCATTAACACTCAGTGAACACATGTGATCCTCACATCACAGCCATCCCCTTCAGTTATCCCAATTATTGTCACTTTGGGGCCTCGGGTTCCGGACAACGATATGTGTATACAACTTGCAGGTAAGATCATAAACAACAATTATCATCATAAAACAATAACAAGTTCAGATCTGAGATCATGGCATTCGGGCCCAAAGTGATAAGCATTAAGCACAACAAGTTGCAACAATGTCATAAGCACTAACAATGGATACTAGGCACCATACCCTAACAATCTCATAGCAATTACATGAATGATCTCATCCAATCCCTACCATCCCCTTCACCTACAGCGGGAATTACTCACACATGGATGGGGGAATCATGGATGGTTGATGGAGAGACATTGGTGATGATGATGGTGATGATCTCCTCACAATCCTCGTCCCGGCAGGATGCCAGAACGGAGTTTCTCGTTCCGAATCACGGAATCTGATGGTGGCGCCGCAGCGGAACTCTATCTGGGAAAAACGCCGAACCCCCAATATTTTCAGGTTAGAGGGTATATGTAGGCGGAAGGAGGGGTCGAGGCTACGCCTGGGGCGGCCACACCACCCCCTGGCGCGGCCTGGCCTGGCCCGCGCCACCAGGTGGTGCGGTTCCCTCCTAGACCCTCTCCGTCTCGTACTCTGGCTCCGTGTGTCTTCTGGTAAAATAGAAATTTTGCAGTATTTTCCGGGATTTTTCCTGAAAGTCGGATTTCTGCACAGAAACAAGACACCAGGGCAATTCTGCTGAAAACTGTGTTAGTCCATGTTAGTTGTATCCAAAACACACAAATTAGAGGAGAAACAACAGCAAAAGTGTTCGGGAAAGTAGATATGTTTGGACGTATCAACTCCCCCAAGCTTAGCTTATTGCTTGTCCTCAAGCAATTCAAATAACAACTGAGTGCGATAAAAGAAACTTTCACGAACACATTTGCTTCATAAGATGTATATATTCTCACTATATGATCAAGTACTTAAGCAATTCATAATAAGAAGTATGCAACTAATGTTATCTCATAGTCATGCATACCATGAAAGAGTGCCAACACACTAATAACAAGCAACAGGAAACATAAGAAGCTACAAGATTTTAATGCTCATAATAAGATATGAAAGAGTGGTATTTCGCTTGCCTTTAATTGTGGAGCAAAACATAAATGCCAAGGCACCTCTGAAGTTCAAGAGAAGACTAGAAGTAGAAATATCAAAGATACAAGCATCAAAGTCATACCATAATTAACCGTGTTCTGGGACAAGCACATTGCACAAAGAACGACAGCCATGCTCTCAAGAAGGTGCTTAAAGTTAGAAGATGAAGACTCAACATAAAGTAAAAGAAAGGCCCTTCACAGAGGGAAGCAGGGATTTAACATCTGCTAGAGCTTTTCATTTGTAAAACAGAGATAAAAATTTGTTTTGAGAGGTGGTTGTTCCTGTCAATGACTGGCAATGGGGTTCTTACTATGTTCCATACTAAGCAAGTTTTGAGAGAGATTGGCACATTTGTGCTCTTTTATAAAGCTTGGCACTCCCCCCACTTTTCCTTTCACAAACCATGGCTAACCGATTCCATCGGGTGCCCACCAACTTTCACATACCATGGAGGAGTGCCTTTTTTCTTTTCTTTTTTTCTTTTTTTTCTTTTTTTTCTTTTTGAAATATTACAATATGGAAGATAGCAAATCCTACCACTACGTCCTCATGAGCTTAAAAACAGTGGCACAAAATGAGAAGTATTTGAAAGTTTTGAAAGGTAGCACATGAAAATTTACTTGGAATGGCTTTGAAATACCATGCATAGGAATTTATAGTGGACTCTTTGGAACAACTTATTTTTTGGGAGTTGGATGCACGAGAAGTATTCCCTCTCAGCACAAGTGAAGGCTAGCAAAAGATTGGGAAGTAGAATCGAGAGAGCACTAACTGCCATAATCATGCTTGCGACAAAACAAAATTAATATAGGCATAAAATGATACAAGAGCTCTGTGCCAAGTCGATTCAAATGAAACTTTTTAGAGGAGGATACCACAATGTCATACCGTTTTATGAATAAAACAATGCAAGCAAACATCTACATGACATGCTACAAACTATTAGTAAATTGGAACTAATCATATGAGAGCAAGAACTACTAAGCATCCATTAAATAACATACACCTTACACGAACAAGCTAAGCACGTCCTTATAAATGAGTATATGTACAAAAATGAAAACAAATATAGTTCATACCAGCCTCTCACCACATCTCGAATTGTCATATGTCGTCATTATTACCCTTCACTGGTGTGGCTTGAATAATATGAAGTGATAACCAAGCTCCAATGGAGTCACGAGAGACTGAACTCTGTAGAAAACTTTACAAAACCAGAAAAGAACAACAAATATTTTTGGGTTTTCGAATTTTAAAACAAGAACAAAAGGAAATAGCAAACAAAGCAAAATCTTTTTGGATTTTTCGAATACCAAACCGAAGATAGAAAGTAAAACAAACCAAAGCTAGAAAACTAAAGAGGCAAACAAAGAGAAACGACGGAAATATTTTTGGTCGTTTTATGTTTTGGAAAGCAGAAATAAGAACAAGAACAACAAAGAAAAAGAAAGTGAAACATGGATATACAAAGTACCGACAAAATATGATGTATAGATGAGTGAGTTGTCGACGTACCTCCCCCCAAGCTTAGGCTTTTGGCCTAAGTGGAGATCAATCCCAATGCTGGTAATCGCCCCAGGCTGGTGGGTCATCGGTGGTATGATCATAATCAGGCTCTCATGAAGATGAAGCAGAAGGTCCATAATCAAAATAGGACTGCTCGTATGGGAACTCCCAAGTGCTGGTGGGCTGGACAGAATTATCTTCAGTCCCCTCTCCATCCTCGGGTACGTGCTGAGGGTGCTCCTCCATGTACGCGTCAAGCTCATCCTCCGTAAGTGACCATCCATTCCTGCCATCAAGGGTAAACAAAAGAGGTGCATGCAAATGGACTGATCGATCAGACTTAACTACTCTCCAGGCTGATTTCTTGAAAAAGGTTATCTCATAAGACAAGTTGCCCAACCAAGCCTCAGAAGAAACAAACTTATGCTGTATCATAGAATTAAGATCAAGCCTCTGTATGGGGAACTGAATGTCCAAATCGTGCGGTACTACACCATGCAAGGCTAATAATCGAGAAGCAATAAGACCTCCACAAACTCCCTATTTCTCGCGGTTAGTAGCAAGACGGAAAGCTATCAAAGCACCCAAATTATAAGTCCTATCTTGTCTCAAAGTAGCTGAAATAAAAGCTATAAATCATAAGAGGATAACTTGTTTGCAGTCTTCCTAGCAAGAACACACTTGGCAATAAAATAGGCAAAATATCGAATATATGGGAAATGAATACTCTGAATTTTACCACTCTCTTCTGAGAAGCTTCTTCCATGGCAAATCTCTTCATATAATTCCATCAATGGCCTAGGTCGCTCCTTTATCTTTTCACGCGATCCCCACTGTGGTAGTCTAATAGCTGCACAGAAAACATCAAAGGGCAAGTCCATAGTTTTATTGTAAATTTTATAATGAACCATGGGGTTAGGCGAAGACCAACTGAATCTAAAATCCTGCACCACAGACATAGTTAGTTTATCATATTGGTGAGGTTCACCATCAACAAAATGTTCCAATCCTGCATTACGGATTAGAGTTTGGAAATCCTGTAGAATCCCCGCAGCACTCATGAATTCCGAGCATGGATAGATAGAGGGAAAGACTCCCTCTTCACGGTGGACTTTCATAACTTCATGCACCTGTAATTCTTTTTGGATGAGTTGATATTCATTCTCCTCCATCTCTGAAATTTTATAACAAACCTCATAAAAAATGATTTTGAGATAAACAAATGTAGGGAACTACTATAGGGAGTTGCAAGAGGGCTAACATGCATCAAAGTAACTTATCTAAGCAATAGAACAAGCATGCAAACTCATTTAACCTGTCACCTATAGTGCTAAATTACTCAAGAAATACTCTACTAAACAAAATTCTATTTGGACAATCGAAGGAGTCACATACCGGAGAACAAATGCTCCAAATCTCAGCAACAAAGATGGGCTGAGCAAGGAGATTGAAAATCATGAGCAAGAACAGCAAGAACTCGTGTTTGAGCTATGGAGTGGAGATATTTTAGGAGAGAGAATGAAGTGGCTGGTGCAAAGGTAAGTGGAGGGCCAGGGGGCCCCACACCATGCCACGGTGCGGCCTGGCCCTAGTCGCGCCACCATGTGGTGTGGTGGCATGGTGGGTCCCCCTGGGGTGTCCCAGGTGCCTCTCTGCCCCAAATTTGACATAAAAATTTAAAAAGAATTTTTTTAAAAAAATTGAGAAACTTTATTTTCGAGGATTTTTAGAAATTGACAAAAGATTAAAAACTCGGGAAAACAAATATAGAATGATAGAAAGCAAATCCAAACCAAGTCTACATCAACTCTAAGATACTCTAATATGCAACTAAACAGCGGAAACAAAAGTGAACAAGGTGGAAACATGAGTAAACAAAAGTAAATGCGGTGAAAACATAGTTTCATTCATTCAAAAACCGCTTTGTTAACAAGGTTGATCAAGTCTTGTTACCAAAACAATTTTCTATGAAGCAAAACTTTGCATTTCACTAAATGATTATGTTACCTCGACCCCGATAGGCATAGTCCCAACCATAACAATTTTATATTCTTCCTTGGGCTTTAGCCTTGAACAATAAATTTCTCCAACTTTGATGGTCTCAATATTTTTGATTGAGTTTAGACCATATTTTCTATCAATCTTCTTGGGAAAATAAACTATGTGCTCTTTATCATTGACATTAAAAGTTACTTTCCCTTGATTGCAATCAATAACAACACATGCAGTGTTAAGAAAAGGTCTCCCAAGAATAATAGACATATTATCATCTTCAGGCATTTCCAACACAACAAAGTCATTAATATCAAACAATTATTAGCCACTTGAACAGGAACATTCTCACATATACCAATAGGAATAGTAGTAGACTTATCAGCCATTTGCAAAGATATATCAGTCGATATCAATTTTTCTAGATCAAGTCTCTTATAGTGAGAAAAAGGCATGACACTAACTCCGGCTCCCAAATCACATAAAGCAGTTCTAACATAGTTATTTTTAATAGATCAAGGATTAGTTGGTATACCTAGATCTCCAAGCTTCTCTGGAACCTTGCCATCGAAAGAATATTTAGCAAGTAAAGTGGAAATTTCCTCACTAGGAATCTTCCTTTTGTTAGAAACAATATCCTTCATATACTTTGAATAAGGAGGCATTTTAATAGCTTCAGTCAAAGGAATTCACAAAAACAAAGGTTTCATCCATTCACAAAACCTGTTATAGTGTTCTTCTTCCTTGGATTTGTGTTTCTTACTAGGAAAAGGCATTGGTTTTTGCACCCAAGGTTCTCTCTCACTACCATGTTTACTGGCAATGAAATCTTCCTTGGTGTACTTTGCATTCTTAGCAAGCTTTTCTGGTTCCTCCTCAACTTCTTCTTTATCAGAAGCATTACCGCTTTCAGTTTCAGCATCAGAAATAGAAACACTATTAGGATCTTTACCTGTTTTGGAAGATTCTGCAACCGTTTTATGCTTCTTCTTCTTTTTCTTGGAAGGAATACCATCACCTGTAGCACATTGAGATTCCTACTCGATCCTCTTAGGATGTCCTTCAGGATATAAAGGATCCTGAGTTGAAGCACCGCTTCTAGTGCTTATTTCACAAGCATGTTTTTCTCTAGAAGCATTAACTAGCAAATCTTTTTGCACCGTAATGAGCTGATCAATTTGAGTCTGAACCATTTGAAAATGTTTAACAAGCATCTTCACATCATCGGAGGTTCTCTCCACAATATCCTGCAACTTGTTAATAGCTCTAGAGTTCTCCAACAAATGATTCTGCACCCTCTTATTAAAGTTATCTTACTTAACAATAAAATTATCAAACTCATCTAAGCATTGATCAGGAGGTTTAGAGTAAGGAATATCTCTATTATCAAACCGTTGGAGAGAATGTACCTCAATAGTGGATAAGCGAGGGATTGGCTTACATAATTCTTCTATAGGAGGTAGATTCTTCACATCTTGGGATTTAATACCCTTCTCCTTAAGAGATTTCTTGGCTTCTCTCATCACTTCATCATTTAATTCAATCACTCTTCTCTTCTTTGGTGTTGGCGCTGGTGTTGGCTCAGCCATAGTCCAATCATCATAATTCCGGCTTATTTTAGCCATTAATTCTTCAGGTTCAGCAGGAGTTCTTTTCCTAAAAACACAACTAGCACAACTATCCAGATATGTCTTAGATTCATCAGTTAGTCCATTATAAAATATATCAAGGAGTTCATTTTTAGGCAATGGCTCTCCAGGCAGTGCTCTAATTAAAGAACAAAACATTGCCCATGATTCAGGCAGTTTCTCTCCTTTTATCTGCTCAAAGTCAAAGATTTTCTGCAAAGCAACATGTTGAGCACTAGCAGGAAAATATTTCTGAAAGAAAGCATTAACCAAAGCAATAGGACTATCAGTAGATCCAGGAGACAAATTATTAAACTGAGCTTTAGTTGCACCTTTCAACGAGAAAGGAGAAATCTTAGCAACAAAGTAAGTGCGCAACTTAGTATCATGAGAAAATAAGTTACTCAAAGCAGAGAGCTCATTCATATGTCCCATAGCACTTTCATTTTCAGTACCACAAAAAGGTTCTTTCTCAACAATAGATATGTAAGATAAATCCAAAGAGAAATCATAATCCTTATCACTAATGTTTATGGGAGATGCAGCAAACTTAGCATCAGGAGATAACTTATATCTAACAGCGCATCTTGCAAGAAGATCTCTAATAGCACTAGCATCACTAGTAGCATGAAATTCATCAATAAAATCATCACTGAGCTCAATATAAGCTTCCTCAAGATCATCACTAGGACATTCTCTAGACTCAGGTGAACTAACAGGTGTAACAGTAGTGTTCCCCATTTGCTTAGTCCTAGCAATTGTAGCATCTAAAAAGGAACCTAACGAACCACTCTCATCAAGCATAGTAGAAGCATCATCAAAATTATCAGAAGCATTTCAAACTCAGTAGAAGTAGTAGCATATGCATGTGGTGGTGTAAGCAACTTACTCATCATAGATGGTGAATCAAGAGCAACAGAGGTGTTCAAAGTTGTACCTCTTCTTGTAGTGGATGGCAATATAGCAAACTTTCCATCACGAGGTTTACCTATGATGAATGGATTATAGCGAACAATATGAATTCCAAGTGAACTTATAAATAAAGCTATGATCCCCGGCAACGGTGCCAGAAAATAGTCTTGATGACCCACAAGTATAGGGGATCGCGATAGTCTTTGAGGGAAGTAAAACCCAAATTTATTGATTTGACTCAAGGGGGGCCAAAGAATATTTATAAGCCTTGAGAGATGAGTTGTCAATTCAGCTGCACCTGGAAACAGACTTGCTCGTAGCGGTTTATCAGTAGCAACAGTTTTATAGTAGTGGTAGTTGTGAAATAGTAACAGCAATAGTAAAATAAAGACAGTAACGGTATCAATAGTAAACAGTTGGATTAAATACTATAGGCATAGGGATGGATGAACGGGCATTGCAAGGACAAGATAATTCATGTAATAATCAAGACATAGGCAATTGCAGATAAATAATGATAAAGCATCCTAGTACTAAACAACCATAGGCATGTGTTCCGTATATAGTCGTACGTACTTGCAATGAGAAACTTGCATGACATCTTCTGTCCTACCAGCCCGTTTGCGGCGGGGCCTCAAGGGAACCTACTGGTAATTAAGGTACAACTTTAAATAAAGTACCGGAGCAAAGCATTACCACTCGATAAACACATGTGATCCTCATATCACAGCCATCCCCTCCGGTTATCCCAATTATTGTCACTTTGGGGCCTCGGGTTCCGGACAATGATATGTGTATACAACTTGCAGGTAAGATTATAAACAACAATTATCATCATAAAACAATAACAAGTTTAGATCTGAGATCATGGCACTCGGGCCCAAAGTGACAAGCATTAAGCACAACAAGTTGCAACAATGTCATAAGCACTAACAATGGATACTAGGCACCATGCCCTAACAATCTCATAGCAATTACATGAATGATATCATCCAATCCCTACCACCCCCTTCACCTACAGCGGGAATTACTCACACATGGATGGGGGAATCATGGATGGTTGATGGAGAGACGTCGGTGATGATGATGATGATCTCCTACAAATCCCTGTCCCGGCAGGGTCCAGAACGGAGTTTCTGGTTCGGAATCATGGTTTCTGATGGTGGCGGCACAGCGGAACTCTATCTGGGAAAAAGGCCAAGCCCCCGATATTTTCAGGTCAGAGGGTATATGTAGGCAGAAGGAGGGGTCGAGGCAATGCCTGGGGCGGCCACACCACCCCCTGGCGCGGCTTAGCCTAGCCCGCGCCACCAGGTGGTGTGGTGCCCTCCTGGCCCCTCTCTGTCTCGTACTCTGGCTCCGTGTGTCTTCTGGTAAAATAGGAATTTTGCAGTATTTTCCGGGATTTTTCCTGAAAGTCGGATATTTGCACAAAAACAAGACACCGGGGCAATTCTGCTAAATACAGCGTTAGTCCGTGTTAGTTGTATCCAAAACACACAAATTAGAGGAGAAACAATAGGAAAAGTGTTTGGGAAAGTAGATACATTTTGGACATATCAGTCATCTAGCCAAACAAAAGAATATAAAATTTGAGGCGATCTATCAACTATATGAGCATATTTATTCACATCTCTTAGACAATGGGAAATCCGTGTTGAACTAAATCCTACCAAGAACATCCGACACTCATCTAGAAAAGCAGTGCCCATGATCCTATGATGCACTAGATCCACCAGGGCCTGAATTGCCTCCATGCAATCAGACTCCACATATAGCCGAGTGCATTTAACATGTTCAGCAAGCCAGAGAACATCCTGAAGAGCATGTGCCTCCGCGGTCATGACATCGATCACACCATCGATTCTTCTGTGAAAGGCACCTATGAATTATTTGCGCGGGTCTCGGATCACACATCCTGATGATGCAATCCTCATCCCTAGGTCAACTGCGGCATTAGTATTCAGTTTTACAAAACCTACAGGGGACACTAGTCACACGACTAGACTATCTTTGGTACACCCTATTTATTTTCCTTTTGTCTTCATACTATTAGCAACCATGGCTCTGATTGACAGAGCTACTCGGTTTGCCAACAGAGCTTTGGCTTCATACTTAATCTCCCTCCTATGCCACCAAATGAACCATGCAGTCGTGGCTATTATTTGGTGTATAGGTAAAGCGCCCAAACCTAGCACCCGCCCGCCAGAAGTAGCTAGGAGAAAATCTAGAACTGCACTGCCTGCCCGATCAATTTGCAGAGCGGACTTGATCATCTCTTTTAGGCCAAGCTTCTTCCAAATCTCCTTAGATCCTCTACACTTGAATAGCATACCCGTTAAATCTTCCACACCCCTATCGCACACCGGGCATTGCCCGCTTCTCTCAATATGACGATCTGCAAGTATACACATACATGGGATGATTCCATGTTCTTCCATGTGAATTTTTTTAATTTCTGTGGAATTGTTGGCTTCCACACCTTTTCTCATATCGGATTCATAGTGGCCATCGAGGCCACATCCCTTCTCACTCCTCTGCTACCAAACTGATGATCCCATTCAATATGATACGCAGATTTTACAGATAACATACCGTTCTTAGAGTAATGCCAGGCCATTTCATCCTCTAAATCCCATGGAGATAAAGGGATATCCTATATTCTGCACACGTCTATTGGGAGGAAATTACTTGTCAGCAGTTGTATGTCCCAAGTACCCATGACAGGATCCAGTAAATCCTCCACCTTGCTGATAACCATGCCTCCTCTTGGGGTTAACACCTTTCTGTTCGGATTGTTAGGAAGCCAGGCATCAGAACACACATTTTTAGATGCTCCATTACCCACTCGCCACATATAGCCTCGTTTAGACCTTTCACAATGCATTGGCTCTTAGCATGTTATCTTAGGTAGCTGTTTATTTTAATAGATAATCACCACAATGCACTGTATCTTTAGATTGTATCTAAATTTAATGATTTTGGTCTCATGCATGCATTTGATTGAGCTAGCAATAATTTTTTCCTATAACTTCACATAAAGGTTGTACCTTAGCTCAGATACAACAACACTCTCTTTCATCAATTAATAGGGACATCACCATTTTACCTATGATACTGTGCTAAGAAACTTATATTGTGAAAGGCCAAAGTATCATGAATTGTGAAGAAGATGCTTCCAAAGGATAATGAATTGCCTGCCAGTATGTACGAGGAAAAGAAGATTGTCTGCCCTCTAGGATTGGAGGTGCAGAAGATACATGCATGCCCTAATGACTGCATCCTCTACCGCGGTGAGGAGTACAAGAATTTGAATGCATGCCCGGTATGCAGTGCTTTGCGGTATAAGATCAGGCGAGATGACCCTGGTGATGTTGAGGGCGAGCGCCCCAAGAAGAGGGTTCCTGCCCAGGTGATGTGGTATGCTCCTATAATACCACGGTTGAAATGTTTGTTCAGAAACATAGAGCATGCCAAGTTATTGCGGTGGCACAAAGAAGACCGTAAGACTGACGTGATGTTGAGACACCCCGCTGATGGGTCGCAGTGGAGAAAAATCAAGAGAGAGTTCCCGAACTTTACGGACAATGCACAGAACTTAAGGTTTGGTATAAGTACAGATGGCATGAATCCTTTTGGGGAGCAGAGCTGCAGTCATAGCACGTGGCCCGTGACTCTATGTATCTATAACCTTCCTCCTTGGTTGTGCATGAAGCAAAAGTTCATTATGATTCCAGTGCTCATCCAAGGCCCGAAGCAACCCGGCAATGACATTGATGTGTACCTAAGGCCATTAGTTGAAGAACTTCTACAGCTATGGCAGAAATAAGGTGCACGTGTGTAGGATGAGTACAAACAAGAGGGATTTGATATCGAACGTTGTTGTTCCTGACCATCAATGATTGGCCTGCTCTTAGTAACATTTCAGGACAGACAAACAAGGGATACAATGCATGCACGCAATGTTTAGGTAGGACTGAAAGTACCTATTTGGATAAAAGTAAGAAGGTTGTGTATCTGGGGCATCGCCGATTTCTTCCGCCCAAACATCAATTAAGGAAAAAGGCAAGCATTTCAACGGTGAGGTAGAAGTCTAGAGCAAGCCTAAACGCCATACTAGTGATGATGTATTTGATATGGTCAAAGATTTAAAAGTAATCTTTAGAAAGGGTCCTCGCAAACAACCTGTTCCGAATGACGCTAGCGGACACGCACCCATGTGGAAGAAAAAATCTATATTTTGGGAGCTACCCTATTGGAAATTCCTAGAGGTCCGCTCTGCAATCGACGTGATGCACGTGAAGAAGAATATTTGTGTGAACCTGCTAGGATTCTTGGGCTTGTATCGGAAGACAAAAGATACACCGGAAGCATGTCAGGACCAGCACCGTATGAAAGGAAGAGACGGCATGTATCCAGAGGATTTTCATGGTCCTGCGAGCTAAGCTCTTACCAAAGAAGAGAAGAAAATATTTTTTGAATGCCTGAGCAGTATCAAGGTCCCGCGTCTGGCTTCTCGCCGAATATAAAGGGAATAATAAATACGACAGAGAAAAAAATTTCAGAACCTAAAGTCTCATGACTGCCACGTGCCTATGACGCAATTACTTCTGGTTGCATTCAGGAGGATTCTACCAGAAAATGTTAGAGTACCCATTGTGAAGCTATGTGCATTCCTCAATGCAATTTTTTAGAAGGTAATCAATCCAAAAAGTCTATGAAGGTTACATAATGATGTGGTCCAATGTCTTTTCAGCTTCGAGTTGGTGTTCCCACCCTCCTTCTTCAATATTATGACGCGACTCCTAGTTCACCTAGTCGAAGAGAGTGCCATTCTCGGTCCTGTATTTCTGCATAATATGTTCCCCTTTGAGAGGTTCATGGGAGTCTTAAAGAAATATGTTCATAACCGAGCTAGGCCAGAAGGAAGCATCTCTAATGGCTATCTAACAGAGGAGGTCATTGAGTTTTGTGTTGACTTTTTTTTCCTGACCTTAACCCAATTGGTCTTCCTCAATCGCAGCATGAAGGGAGACTGAGTGGAAAATGCACACTAGGAATGAAATCAACAATATGTATGGACATACATTCTTTGAGTGAAGCACACTACACAGCTTTACAAAATTACACCTTGGTGGATCCGTATATATAGCAACACAAGAATATTGTACGCTCAAACAACCCGGGGCAGTCTGACTTCTGGATTACATAGTTCCACATGGCGACTTTTGGCGGTTGGTTGCAAACACTTCTCATAAATGACACCACTATTGGATATGAGTTGTACATGTTGGCCATGAAACCATCTTCGACTATATTAACTTTTCAAGGGTACAAGATAAATGGGAATACATTTTACACGATCGCCCAAGATAAAAAGAGCACCAACCAAAACAGTTGTGTCTACTTTGATGCAGCAAACGACAATGGACGAATGGACACATATTATGGTTACATAGAGGAGATATGGAAACTTGACTATGGACCGTCTTTTAAAGTCCCTTTGTTTTGGTGTAAATGGGTCAAGATGACAGGAGGCAGGGTACAAAGACGAACCATTCGTCCTAGCCAATGACGTCGCTCAGGTTTTCTATGTGAAGGACATGTCTACCAAACCAAGAAAAAGAAAAGATAAGCAAACAAATACATCATACGATGAGCCAAAGCGCCACATAGTTCTTTCAGGGAAAAGAATCATTGTGGGAGTGGAGGACAAGATAGCCATGTCAGAAGAATATAACAAGTTTGATAAAATTCTGCCCTTCAGAGTGAACACTGACCCAAACATCCTCCTAAATAAATAAGATACTCCATGGTTACGGTGCAGAAGAAAAACCCAACACTAGATGGGGATGTTGGTGATGTATAATAATGTAATTAGTAAACCTTTCTATTAGGATAATGCTTCATTTAACTGATATGGATATGAAATGACTCTCAAGATGCAAGAAAACTTGTTTTAATACTTTGAATAATTTTTTTAGAAAATAGAAAATGGTTTTGGATTAGTTATTCAAATTCAAACACTTTTTATTTTAAAGGTTTTATCATATTCAAAATATGCAAAAATATTATTAGTTGATACATTGTTAATTGAAAATGGCAAAATGGTTAATAGTTTGAATAGTTAGACTAATTATTTTAGAAAATAGAAAATGGTTTTCGATTAGTTATTCAAATTCAAACACTTTTTGTGTTGAAAGTTTTGTCAGATTCAAAAATATGAAAAAGAATATTAATTAATTTTTAATTGAAAATGGCAAAATAGTTAATAGTTTGCATAATTTTTTTAAAAAATAGAAAATAGTTTTCGACTAGTTATTCAAATTCAAACACTTTTTATGTTGAAAGTTTTGTCAGATTTAAAAGTATGCAAAAAGAATATTAATTAATACATTTTTAATTGAAAATGGCAAAATAGTTAATAGTTAGAATAGTTAGAATAATTTTTTTAGAAAATAGAAAATGGTTCTTGATTAGTTATTCAAATTCAAAGACTTTTTATATTAAAAGTTTTATCTGATTTAAAAGTATGCAGAAGTTATTTAAAAACATATTCAAAATATATTAAAATTCATATTGAAATTACATCTGAAAAAATTCAGTCTTGGCGCTCATTTAATTTAGCCCTTTAGTCCCGGTGCAAGCCACCAACCGGGACTAAAGGGGGGGGGGGCTAGCGCGCGAATCCGAACCGCCGCCCCCAAAACTCTTTAGTCCCGGTTGGAGCCACAAACCAGGACTAATGGTATATAAGCCACCCCCTCTCCTTCTTCTCCCCAGCACTCAGCAGATCGACGCCCGCTCGATGAAGCAGAATACCCGCCGATTGTTGCGGCCGCCGTCATCTTTCGCGCCGCCGGTGCCTCCCGCCCGCCGCCCGTCGGCCGCTACCACCCTGAGCCATGTTGACACCGCCACCCGCCGGCCGGCCGCTGTGCGCCTCCCCGATTGAGCCGCGCCGACGTTGCTGCCTTCCCGCCCGCTCGCCGATGACTCCCGGAGCTGTGTCGCTGTCCCGAGGCCTCCCGGAGTCGCGTCGTCGTCCCGCTGTCTCCCCAAGCCGATCCTCCGCCGCCGCTCGCCCGCCCGCCGGCCGCGCCACGCACCGTCCTGAGGCCTCCCCGGAGCCACCGCCGTCCCCGGCCGCTGCCTCCCCGAGCCGCCGTCCTGAGGCCTCCCTGAGCCGCGCCGCCGTTGATCAATGCCTCCCCGAGCCTCTACCGCCACACCGGCCACCGCCCCCTCTCGGTGAGCGCCACACCGACCGCCGCGGCCCCCTTCTTGGAAAATGTTAGTTTTAGTTAGAATAGTTTTAGTTAGAATAATTGTTAGAATAGTTTTAATTACAATAGTTTTAGTTAGAATAATTGTTAGAATAGTTTTAATTGGAAATAATTGTAGAATAGTTTTAGTTAGAATAATTGTTAGAATAGTTTTAGTTAAGATAGTTTTAGTTGGAATAATTGTTAGAATAGTTTTAGTTAGTATAATTGTTAGATTAGTTTTGATTAGAATAGTTTTAAATATGATCTTCGGTCTTTCAATCTGACGACGAGATCTCCTTCCAGGTGTTAGAGAATTAGAATATAGTTAGAATAGTTAGAAAGTAGTTAGAGTTTAATTTATTTGTTAGCAATGTAAGTTAATTAGGGTGTTTTCTTAATTTTTTGTTCTCGGCAACGATGCCACCCCACCCGTTGGACGCGAGCATCGAGGTCCGTGAGTGGGCTCCGCCGGGCTGGCACTGGGAGGTGTTACCTTCTGGGGCGCGCAACTTGGTGAGGAAGCCGGGGCACGTCGTCGACCCGGATCTTCTTTGGTGGAGGTCGTGTAGGCCAGGTGCGGTGCAGAGGGAGTCGGCCCCGGGGAGGTGGGACGTCACCATATCAGAGAGGAGAATGAGCACGTCCATTGCTACATGTATGTGTTGGAAAGGAGGCCTTCCAACACATGGTCGATTCTTCGGGATTTCACATTAGCTATAATCCCGTGAGCGTTCCTTATTTGTGGGTGTTCTCCGCCCGCAACTTAGCATCCGGTCGACGTCTTTTTTGAGATGTATTAGTGTTCTATTAGGGTATAATAAAATTATCCCGAGCTACTTGTAACTGGATTATTCGAGATGTATTACGGTTTTTGTGTTGCATCCACGTCAATGTATATGTTATTGTTTATACTAAATGATCTATCTGATGTATTGTTTACTCGATGTAATTTTTCAATCTTTCTTCTGTATTATTTAAGCTATGGACTTCGGTGCCGGCAAAGAAGGTGAAGATGAAGTATTGAATATTATAGGAGAGGTGGAGTAGGAGACGGCTCCGAATTTCTAAATGAGTCAGGTGAGGGAATGGAGGATGAGAAACCACATGAAGGTCAAACAAGCATTAATTGCAAGGATGGCTCACAAGAGATTCACTGGCTTAACGAAGTCCACTAAGGTATAATAAGCCTCTATATAATCACTAGATGATGATGCATTAATTGACATACATTAACGAATCTTTCTTCTTTTAAACCTCTGTTGGATCTTCTAGAAAGAAACAAGGCCCAGCCAAACGGTTGACCTCGAAACAACATTACACGATTGATTTTGTCTTTACCGATGGTGAACCGTTGGAACCCAACAATGTTGCAAATACATTTACTACTCAATGTGGAGTTCTTATTAGGGACATGGTCCCTATCAGCATTCAAGAATGGAATAAGCCTAAGGCAGCAAAGGGAGAGCCAGCAAGTCCCGAATAATACTGTTCAGGTGTGGCGAGTTAAAGACCATGCGGGTTCTCGAGGATAGACAAAGCAGGTCCAAAAAATCTGGAGAGTTAAGATGGTCGAGGCTAGGGAAGGAAAAGAAATAAATCTCCACCCTTTTAGGGAAAATAGAGACCCTGCCGTTTCGTCTACTCCCCTGCCCCAAGCAACAGTAGAACCGCTGCCCGCCGTCATGGCAAACTTCCCCATCAATCCTCTCGTGTTTCTCCCTGAAGGTCTGACAGTGGATCATGGCCCTGCTGACCGAAAGACTCGTACTGATCTGGTGGGTTTGCCCAATGCGCCTCTGCACAATGACAAGGTCGTCATCATCGAGACAAATAGTTTTGTTCCAATCCATCTTTGAAAGCACTTGAGAGATGATCTTAGAGATATGTTGAATGAATCTGGCTATACTGTGAGTTCTTTTGATGATCATCCATTTGGATTGGGTTCTTACACCTTCCAACACACCCTAGATACTGATACTGTTATTGGGCTCTCATTTGAGTTAGATGAAATCACCTATGTGACCTTTGTGAAGCACAATGAGGCCAAGAATATGAGGCTCACTGCTTTTTGGTAGAGAAATCTCGATTTTGCTTCTTGGTTTTCCTTTGGATTATCAAACTACTTCTTACATTGGTAGTGCAGTAGAGGATTTTGGTTTGTTAACTGTCTGGGATAATCCAAGAGGTAAGAATAAGTTTGTGCTTGTGAAAGTGCATATTGTGCATCCTAAATTTGTGCCAAAAAGCATTGCCATCTAGGAACTGGGTGGTACAAGACATAGCTGGACTGTTCCTGTTGTCATTCTTAGAAGTTTAGGCTGGAATGCTCATATTCATGATGTGCCCCACCTCCAGAAGATCCTCCTACTGATGATCCTCACCCACTCTTTGGGGAGGATGTCACTACGGAGCAGCTCTTTCAGCAGCAACTGGCTGGCT
This sequence comes from Dactylis glomerata, assembly GCA_007115705.1. Lineage (NCBI taxonomy): Eukaryota > Viridiplantae > Streptophyta > Magnoliopsida > Poales > Poaceae > Dactylis > Dactylis glomerata. The sequence goes on from QXEO01000535.1 coordinate 658,027, forward strand.
GGCTTCACAAGAATCAAAACTTTGGGGGACAAGGTCAAGGACACCAGCATGTTCAAGGTCAAGGACACCAGCCTGTTCAGCATATGATTGCTCCTGTTCCTTTAATAGGACATGATATCCCTGAGGATAATGTGGTGATTGTTCCACCCAGACTGAATACACAAACTCTTGTGCAAGGTGTGCCCTTCCATGCCGGCTTTCATCCTCCTGCTTCTAATATTGCTGATAGTCCTCTGTAGGCCTATAATGATAATATGTCTGATTCTGGGTCTGATCATATGGTTCAGTATATGTTTTTCAATCAAGAATCAGATTATGAAGCAAATGGCTTGGTGATACGTCTCCAACGTATCTATAATTTTTGATGCTCCATGCTTGTTTTTACACCATTTGCCTATTGTTTCGTTACACTTAGTGGCACTTTTATGCATTTTCCGGAACTAACCTATTAACGAGTTGCCACAGTGCCAGTTTCCTGTTTTCTGCTGTTTTTGTGTTTCAGAAGTGATACACAGGAAATATTCTCGGAATTGGACGAAACAAGTTCCTAAAGTCTTATTTTACCCGGAAGCTTCTAGAGATCCGAAGGAGAGTAGGAGGGGGCCCACCAGGGCCCCACATGCAGGGGTGGCGCGGCCAGCCCCCTGGCCACGCGGGCCCCGCGTGAGGGCGCCTGGCTCCTTCTCTGACATCGCCCCTTCGCCTATAAAGACCCCCCGACGGAAAAAACCTAAGTACCCGATCAGTTTTCCAGAACACATCGCGATCCGCCGCCGCCGTCGACCCAAAGATCGGGAGGGTCCAGAAGCTCTTCCCGGCACCCTGCCGGAGAGGGGAATCGCCACCGGAGGTCTTCTTCATCGCCATGCTTGCCTCCGGAGCGATGAGTGAGTAGTCTACCTTGGACTATGGGTCCATAGCAGTAGCTAGATGGTTGTCTTCTCCACCATGTGCTGCATGTTTAGATCTCATGAGCTGCCCTACATGATTGAGATCACCGTTATGTAATTCTACATGTTTGGTTTGTTGGGATCCGATAAATATTGGTGTTTATGATTGAGTTGCTGTACTGAATATTATCTTTTGTTATCTCTATGTTGTTTATGATCTTGCATGCTCTCCGTTGTTAGTAGCTATCTTGGCCGAGTAGTTGCTAGTGACTCCAAGAGGGGGTATTTATGCTCGATAGTGGGTTCATGCCTCTATTTCACCTGGGGGAGTGACAGAAACCTCTAAGGTGGTAGATGTGCTGTTGCTACTAGGGAGAAAACAACATTCATATGCTCAAGGGCATATGCTTTGTTTACATTACACACTTTGCTTAATGCAATTATCTGTTGTTCGCAACTTAATACTACTGGGGTGTTCGGATTGATATCCCCGGGAGTGGATTATTAGTCATAGATGCAGTTGGATGGCGGTCTATGTATTTTGTTGTAATGCCCATAGTAAATCTCATAGTGATCTTCTTGACATATCACGTTTATCTTTATTCTATCAATTGCCCAATTGTAATTTGTTTACCCAGCATGTGTTATTTTATCTATGGAGAGACACCACTAGTGAACTGTGGATCCCGGTCCTATTTCCATCATTTTGCTATCACTTGTTTACTTTCTCGCACTGTTTACTTTACTCGCATACTTTTACTGTTTTCCACTCGATACACTCATAACCTTTGTTTCAAGCAAACCGGTGAGATTGACAACCTCATCGTAAGTTGGGAGCAAAGTATTTGTTTGTGTGTGTGCAGGTTCCACGTTGCAGCTAGCAAGCAAAGCTTGGACGAGGCGCCATATATAAATTGTTCGCTGCTATCGCAAACTAGCAAGCATCACCTTCAGTCGTTTGTCTCTCCTCTCCTGACCGATATTAAACCTTGGTTTCTTAACTGAGGGAAAACCAGCTGCTATACTCATCATACCTTCCTCTTGGGGTTCCCAACGGGCTGGTCATTCACCACGCACAAGGACTGTTGCTGGGGGACGAAGAAGAATAATCTCCTTCATCAACTAGCCATCAGCTGTTTTTCTGGCGCCGTTGCCGGGGAGGAAGTAGAAGACTTCTGCGAGGGGAGTTTTCGCACGCACATCCTTTACTTTGTTATTGTTTTGCTTTACTTTATTTATTGTACTTGCATTGCTTTTTATCAAAAACCCAAAAAAAAATTAGAATCCTTGGTAGTTGTTTTTACTTGTTTACTTTCGTTTTGCTGAAATGGCCAATCCTGAAAACACCAAGTTGTGTGACTTTACTAGCACGAACAATAGTGATTTTATCTGCACTCCTATTAAGCCACCTGTTCCTACTGCAAATTTTTATGAGATTAAGCCTGCTTTGTTGAACCTTGTTATGAAAGAGCAATTTTCTGGTGCTAGTACTGAAGATGTTGCAGCTCATCTCAACAATTTTGTTGAGCTATGTGAGATGCAGAAATATAAGGATGTTGATAGTGATATTATTAAGCTCAAGTTGTTTCCTTTTTCCTTAAGAGGAAAAGCTAAAGATTGGTTGCTGTCTTTGACTAAGAATAGTATTGATTCATGGGCTAAGTGTAAGGATGCTTTTATTGGTAGATACTATCCTCATGCTAAGATTATATCCTTGCGTAGCAATATTATGAAGTTTACTCAGTTTGATAATGAACATGTTGCTCAAGCTTGGGAAAGAATGAAATCTATGATAAAGAATTGCCCCACTCATGGACTGACTACTTGGATGATTATCCAAACTTTTTATGCAGGACTGAATTTTTCTTCAAGGAACCTACTTGATTCAGCTACTGGAGGCACTTTTATGTCCCTTACCTTGGGCGCCGCAACAAAGCTACTCGACGACATGATGGTAAATTATTCCGAATGGCACACCGAGAGACCTCCACAAGGTAAGAAGGTAAATTCTGTTGAGGAAACCTCTTCCTTGAATGATAAGATTGATACCATTATGGCTATGCTTGCTAATGATAGGACTCATGTTGATCCTAATAATGTTCCTTTGGCCTCTCTGGTTGCTTAATAAGAGCATGTTGATGTGAATTTCATTAGAAACAATAATTTTAACAACAATGCTTATAGGAACAATTTTGCTAGTAACAATTATAGGTCGTATCCTTCTACCAATGGTAATGGTTATGGTAACTCTTATGGTAATTCCTACAACAACACTAGGGCCGCGCCCTCCGAGCTTGAGGTAATGCTCAAGGACTTCATCGGTAAGCAAACTGCTTTTAACAAGTCTGTTGAGGAAAAGTTAGGCAAAATTGATATTCTTGCTTCTAAAGTTGATAGCCTTGCTCATGATGTTGAACTTCTGAAATTAAAAGTGTTGCCTAATGATGTGAAAGAGAACAATGTTTTTGCTACCGCTAATGCTATCCAAGTTGGAATTGATGAAAATATTAGATTGTCAGCGGAATTGCATGCCAAGTGGGAAAGAGAAGATGAGATGGCTAGAGAAATGAAGGTATGTACCATTACTACCTCTAATGATGTTGCTCCTACTGGTAGCAATCCTCTTACTTTGATTGGTGTAGATAAAACTCCCACTCCTTGTGTTAAAAAGCCTAAAACTGCCAAAACTTTTTCTCAAAAGAGTGCTGAAATTTTTCGGAGTGTAGGAGATGATAGCTCTACTTCTTTTAATGATTTTGATGTTGATGGCTGCAATATATCTGAAGTTATTTTGTTCTTGCAAAAGCTTGCTTTGACTCCCAATGCTAGTTCTTTAAATATTGCTTTTACTAAGCATATTACCAATGCTCTCATAAAGATTAGGGATGAAAAGTTGAAGCAGAAAGCTTCCGTTCCCAAGAAGTTAGAAGATGGTTGGGAACCCATCATTGATATGCATGTTAATGGTTATGATTGCCATGCTTTATGTGATCTAGGTGCTAGTATTTCTATCATGCCTAGAAAGATTTATGACATGCTTGATTTACCACCGCTTGAAAAGTGTTATTTTGATGTTCCTATTGCTGATGTTGCTAAGAAGAAACCTTTGGGAAGGATTAATGATGTTCTTATTGTGGTTAACAATAACCTTGTTCCCGTTGATTTTCTTGTTATGGACGTTGAATGCCATGCTTCATGTCCTATTATTTTGGGAAGACCCTTTCTTCGAACTGTAGGTGCCATCATTGATATGAGGGAAGGCACCATCAAATATCAATTACCACTAAAGAAAGGTATGGAACACTTCCCTAGGAAAAGAAAGAAATTACTTTTTGACTCTATTCTTAGAGCAAATTATGAGCTTGATGCTTCATCACTTGATGTTACTTGATTCGCAATTTTCTGCGCCTAGCTCAAAGGCGTTAAAGAAAAGCACTCTTGGGAGATAACCCAATATTTTATTTTCAGTACTTTTTCTTTTATTTGAGTCTTGGAAGTCATTACTACTGTAATGACTGCTCCTTATCTTGTTTATTTCGTTTTTGTGCCAAGAGAAGCCTCTAATTTTAGTGAGGTAAAGATTTGGGGATGTTGCTGTCCTGAAACTGTTTTTGGTGCTGCACCGTAAAAATTCGTATAAATTCTCTGTTTATCTTTTGGACCTGCGATTTCTTGTGCATATGCCCCAGGTTATATCCAAACTTTTGTTAGTTGAACACTTTTTGATTTGAGCAACATAAAATCCCTCAAAAATTCGACCTTTGTCAGCTGTTCAGTTTTGACAGATTTCTGCCAATATTTGTGTTTGCCACTTTATCGCTTTCTTTTGAGTTCTTTTGATCACGGAACTTTTTGGGAGGTTGCTACAGTAGTAGTTGCTATATATGAGGTGGTTTTGAGTTGAAACCTGAAGCAAAATGAGGATCGATTATATGTTATGCTTAAACTAATGTTGCTAATAGAATTGTGTTTAGTTTTGTATGAAGTAAGTTTTCAAGTGTAGGGATTGGAGAATGATGAGATGAGTTGAAGAATGGACAAAAGCTCAAGCTTGGGGATGCCCATGCATCACCCTAAGAAATATCCAAGAAGTACAAGCGTCAAAGCTTGGGGATGCCCCCGAGGCACCCCTTCTTCATCGGCAAAAATCAGGTCACCTTTCAAAACACTATATTTTTATTGCTTCATGCACTATGTGTTTTTCTTGGAGCGTCAGTTGTTTTAGTTTTCTTAGTTAGTTTAGTTTGTTTGTTTGCTGCAATAAATGGTTGGACCCCAACAAATTTCCTTTGGAGGAGATGTACTCGTTTTCATTTGCAAAGAACCACTAGTGGGAAAAGGCTTATAGATAGATGTTTTACTAGTGGAGCATATTAATCAATATGCGCCACTAGTATTTACTAGTGGCGCATTATCAATTATGCTCCACTGATATTTTTTTTACTAGTGGCGCATTCTGTTAAAACTGCGCCACCAATAAGTATGTGGGACCCACCAGAAGGGTCGTCGACAAATTATCTTGACTTATCAATGGCGCATTTACAATATGCGCCACGCATATTCGACCCTTTAGTGGCGCATATTGTGCATAATGCGCCACTGATAAGTCTGTGGGACCCACCTAGGCCCCACTGGCCTGACCCCTGCCAGTGTTATGCGTGGCGCATATTTCAATATGCGCCACTGATAAATAAAATGTCTGTGGCGCATATTGCAATATGCGCCACGCATAAAAAGTGGTGCCCACGCATATCGATCATGCCTACGACATCAACGCATATCACGCTATCCTATGCCGATGACAAAGCCACCGTCAAGAAAAGATTCTTCGGAAGGATCGAGGAGATCTGGGAGCTCGACTACGCCGGAGAGAAGGTCCCGATGTTCCGTGTCAGATGGGCCAAGAGCGTCCAGAAAGAGGGCCGGTATTTCACCACCATGGTTATACCCGATGCCTCCGCGAAGAACGCCTCCGCACAAAACGAGCCATGGGTACTCGCGAGCCAAGTTGACCAATGCTTCTTCATCACCGACCCGTCAAAGATCGAAGAGGAATTTGACAAGTACTTCGACAAGCCGACTACCGCAGGAAGAAGGAAGACCACCCTACCTACTAAATGTTGTTCGTTCACAAGAAGAAACCTCAACATTCCCGGCCTAAAGTATTCAACCGCGAGGAAGAAGGGCAAGAAGATTGCAAAGAGACGCTACGCGGAATCGAGATCATGACATTTTTTGTGTATGCATGCGTTTACTCGAAACTATATAGACTATCATAATATTCGTACATGTGTGTATGGATATCGATGTTCGTGTGACACGACGATATATATTCGTGGTTTTTTGAATAAACTAACTATTATGATACTCGCAAATGAAGTGAGAAAAAGATGTGACATGATGATGATGTTTGTGTTTTTTTAACTATTACAAACTATTATTTTGAAGTAACTTGTATTTGTTAGAAATTGTGAAAAAACAATTTAAAACTATTACAAACCATTATTTTGAAGTAATTAACTTGTATTTGTTAGAAATTGTGAAAAAACAATTTAAAACTATTACAAACTATTATTTTGAAGTAACTTGTATTTGTTAGAAATTGTGAAAAAACAATTTAAAACTAATACAAACCATTATTTTGAAGTAATTAACTTGTATTTGTTAGAAATTGTGAAAAAGCAATTTTTTAAAAAAGGTGTGAGGGCAGGGTTCGAACCCTGGATTCCCCCGCTGGCTGCAGAGAACCCTACCACTGGGCTAGTGACCGAATCTTGTCTAAGTGCAGGTGCTCGCGCTATTTGACTAAGTGTCAAATATGCGTGGCGCATATATCACGAAATGCGCCACGCATAGTTGACACTTAGGGGAAATACCGCTTCGTCGCCCACCAGAAGATCTTCCCCCATTTCCCCGCCACCGCCGCTCGAAGCCCTAACCCTAGCCGCCGCTCGAAGCCCTAACCCTAGCCGCCGCTCGAAGCCGTCACCAGGAGGAGAAGGAGCACCGGCACCGGACCAGGAGGAGAAGGGCCGCCGGCACCGGACCAGGAGGAGAAGGACATTGGTCCCGTGCTCCGCGGATTCGGAATCGCATGTCGACGCGCGGGGAACGCCCGGTTGGTGCTCGCCACGCCGGCTCGCGTGCTCCGTGGATTCTGAATCGCGCGGCTCCCGTGCTGACGGCGGTGATTTGCCGGGGAATTGCGGGAGCCCGTGCCCCAGATTCCTTGACGTTCCTCTGATCTGCGCATTGCTCCGGAGAGGAGCATCTACCCCTCGGCCGGTGAGTATCTCTCTCTCTCGAGATTGCGGTGCCTGTCGCTGGATTCCCGGTGCCTATCTCGCGTAATGGATGCTCAATAAAAATTGTCACTCAATAAAAATGGATGCTCCTTTTTTTTCGCCGGTGTAGCTTTTCGTGATCTCAATAGTTACTGGCTTTGCTTAATTCACGTGCAGGGTCACTAGTTCCAACTAGTACATATAAGTTACATATATTTATGCTGTTTACTTTGCTGCTGCTGCTTATGATGTTTATGATGCTGCTGCTTATGATGCTGCTGCTGCTGTTTATGATGCTGCTGCTGCTGTTTACGATGCTGCAGCTGCTGCTGTTTATGGTGTGTACTTTGCTGGAATATGTATATATGTGAATTGCTGCAGGTTATTTGTAAATGAGTTGCCCATTTCTCCCGAAATGTCGATTTGCTTCCGTTTCGGTTGAGAAATGGGCACTCCTAGGTCAAAAAACAGCAAAGGTCATGCCGAATTTTTCGGTCGACTCTAGCTTAATTAATTATTGTACTAATTAAATTATTACATATTTTGTATGAAGTGCCGACATGTCGAGCGGAGACAAAGACGTCGGGGCTGGCCCTTCTCAGCCCATGAGTGTCGAAGAAGAAGCAAGAAAAGCCAACCTAAAGTTTTGGCGGCTTGGCGATGACTTGAGCGGGTCCGATGAGGAGGCCGAAGAAGCTGCGGCCGATGAAGTTGGCGAGGAGGCCGAAGAAGGTGCGGCCGATGAAGTTGACTCGGATCCGGAGTCCGAATATGACTTTGAGGCCGAAGAGGCCGAAGATGGCGACGATGCCGGAAGCAGCAATGGCGACGAGGAGGATGACTTAAGTAGTCATGGTGGCGGTGACCGCATGGACGTCAGTGGATCGGACGCCGCCGCTAAGAAGAAGAAGAAGAAGGAAAGGCAGGATCGGACACCGCCGGTACTCGGCACCAAGCTCGAAGAGTTCACGTATGTGAAACCGAGTGGCCAACCCGTGGAGCCTGCGAAGCTTGCCACTGGGTACGGCCTACAGCTCGGGTGCATCGTGCGGGAGAGCATGAGCATCAACCAGAAGAACATAAGAGCTAAGGGCAATACGCGGTTGCGCGAGCTACTCATTGAGAAGCTTCACAACCGGTACAAGTTCCCAGAGCCGTTCAATAACAAGAAGCTCAAAGGGAACAAGGTCAACAAGTTAGCCCTCACGAGGATGAGCACAGCCTTGAGCAGCTGGAAAAGCCGAGTGAAGAAGAGGATTCTCGCCGGCAAAAGTTGGGAGGAGATAAAGAAGGCCGAGCCGATGCTCGACGAAGATGAGTTCATCAAGTTCAAGGATGTGTGCCTCACTCCGGAAGGTATCGAATGGACCGAGTGGGGGAGGCATATGCGGGACCTCAACATAGGTAACCAACGCTGTGGAGGCGGCGGTTACCGAGGAAAGAAGGCCATTTGGGCAAAGGAGGACGCCGAGTATGCCCGTCTAGGGAAAGAGAACCCGTGGCACAAATTCACGGACGAGCAGGTGATGCAGTTTGTCCGTGCCCGCTACTATCTCCACCCCGAACTCAAGGAATTCGTTACCGACGACGATGATGTGAGGAAGTTCTAGAAAAAGCTGGTAAGGAATTTACCGCGCATCTCGATCGAGTCGATATGCGTTCTAAATTTCTAAATGGCCATCTCTTTCCTTCTCTGCAGAGAATCGAAGAAAGATCTTGTGCTTCAAGTGCGAGCTCGTCCCAGGGGTCGACGGCGGACCCGCGGTGGGACACGCCCTTCAACAGGGCGATAAACGTGATCAAGGGGAGAGCCAAGTCCTTGCCGCCGACTTCAGCTGGCCGTGTGGCCGGCTATGGTACGTACGACAAGGTTAGCGACTTCAAGAAAGAGGACCTCGAGGCGAAGAAACAGAGGAAGGCCGCGGCAGCGGTGGCGGCGGCCGCCGCCGCAAATGAAAGACGCGAAGTTCAAAAGCTCCGGGAGCAGATGCCGGACCTGATCGCCCAGCAAGTGCAACAGAAGATCCGCGAGATCATTCCTGATGAGCTGTGGGAGGGGCTTGCTGCTTGGAATGCGGCAGGTCGACGAGGGGCGCTAGTGGTGCCCAGCATCTCCGGCAGCAACTCTATCCAGCACATGTCGCCGGATGTGGTGACTCCCGATACCGCCAACGTCGAGGAGGCGCAGCCGGCGGCCGCTCCGGTGCCCCCTCCCGCCGTCGCCAACACGAACGCGCACCCGGAGGTCGCTCTGGTGACACCACCTCCCGCCGACGCCAACACCGAGCAGCCGATCGCACCGGTGCCTCCTCCCGCCACAGCTAAGGCGCAACAGACGGTGCTTCGTCGTAAGGCATCTCGGCGGGAGAATGATACCGGTGTCTCGACATTAGCCGAGCTCAACGCCATCTCCAAGGTAATGACTCCGGCCAGCACATTTCATTTCCTTTGCCTTTGATGACTATAGCTAGCCAGCGACATCTCACGATATGCATGCAAACTTGTTTTCCCACAGGACACACCTTGCACACTTTTGCATTTCGTGGACGGCGAGCTGAAGGATGTTTCCAAGGGCACAATCATTCAGCCAAATAGCACAGTCATGCATCACAAGGAGATGGTCTCAGCGGTGTTCAAGGTCCAGCTGGCTCGGGTGTTGCCGGGATGCGAAGACATTGACCCCCCAACCCAACCTCAAGGCGCCGATGAACATAAGACCCTTGCGGGTTGCTTCGGCTGGGTCTTGACATGGCCGAAGACCCAGATTCGGCTTGTGAAGGAACAACAAGTTACTCAGCCTCCGCCACGCATGGAAAAAGTTACTGAGCCGACGCCATGTTCGGCACCAGTTACTGAGCCGGCGCCGCCACGTATGGCGCCACTGCCCCGGCGGCCAAAACAAGTTGTCTCCGCCAACACCTCCCGTCACCAGAAGTTGTTGGCCGCCGCTTTACCGCAGCCACCATCAGCACCACATGGCAAGGCCGTCGCTGCATCATACCCAGTACTGGTTGAGGACATCAACGATGATGATGATGACAACCCAGATGACTGGCTCAACACCGGCGCCACCGACTCTTTGTTCATGCCAAACATGGAAGAACCCTACCGTGTCCGTGAAGATCAAAATGCTCGCACCAAAGCATGCACGCATTTGGACTTCCATGGTGCCCTAGAGGAGACGTCTCCGGATGCTGGCGCCGCTGATCCTAAAGTCAATACGGGAAATATTTTTAGCCCCAACACACTCCATAAGGTGGTGACCGGCGGTGATCAGTTGGCAACCGACTGTGGTGAGCAGTTGGAAACCGGTGGTCCCATCCAGAAGAAGCACCACCGGAAGAGGACCAAGAAGGATAAGCCATCTGCGAGCCAGCAGCCGATCGGTCCGAAGAGGCCCAGGGTTCACGACGACCCGATGTCACAACCCGCTAAGGGCACCTTGCAGGGCATAATTCATGAAGCTGGAAAACCGATTATGACTGAGGAGCAGGTCGCCCACGCGAGTGGAGCGATGGTGAGCCTTATGCACGGTATTCTGTTTCTGGAGGAGGGCCTTCTTAAGGAAACAAATCCATCGTACCCCGTTTACACGGTGAAGGTTCCAGCGGACGTGGGCTTCGTCGATGATCACCCCGCGGATATCTTCTTCATATCGTACGAGGACGTCTTCAAGCTTTTCAACGCCAAACGGCTGGACTATAACTTGGTCCGCCTATACGCGCTCCAGCGGGCGATGAAGGTCAACAGAGAGGAGAACCCTGGCGTCGCGATAATGGACCCCTACTACATGCGTGAAGGCATGTTGATGAATCCAGCGAACCGTTCCAGAGCAAAGGAGTACCTCCAAAAGTTCCTGCTGGACAACAAGAGTACAAAAGACATTCTTCTTCCTTACTTTCCCGAGTAAGTGCACACTCACTCGGCCGCCGTAATAACTTGTCATTTCTTAGCTCTTTTTCCAACATTCTTTCGTTTCAACTATTTTGCGCAGAGACATATACTGCACATTGATCCTCGTTGCCCCGAGGTACTCGGTAGCCGTCTACTTAGACTCGGGGAGTGAGGCAAAGACAAAAAAACTACGCCTACATCAAGGGTGTTCTAGATGATGCTCTCGAGGGATACGCCAGGAAGGGAGGCGACTTCAGGAAGGGGGTGGAAAATGTCAAGGACGGCAGACACATGTTCAAGCACGTAATCAAGTTCCCCTGCGTCAAGCAGCCGCCTAATAGTGTCAAGGAGGCCTTCTACGCCCTCCATCACATGCGGGCGATCATCCAGAACGAACACAGGCTTACGACGCCAGCTAGTGTCCGAGGATGGGCCGAAGAGCATGCAAGGATCGAGGACGCTGAACTTAGGGACGACTTCTTCCGCATCCAGAATCAGATTGCGACTATCTTGCAAGAAGATGTCATCACAAGGGGCGGAACCTTGTCCTACGCCAGACCGTTGGCTAAGCGCGAGATCGAAGACCGGCTCCGGAAACAGCGTGACACTAGGACATGGACAACGAAATATTGCTACAAACCGTTCCCGGAGCCATGTCAACCAAAGTCTTCATGATTCTTCCTAGTCGTTTTCGCGTGTATGTCAATCGTCTGTGCTTGAGTCATAAACTTTACCGTATCTGCAACTCATTCCGGTGTGTGCATGTGTGTGAGGTGTAAACTTATAACTTGCCTTAGTCGAAAGCATCGTTGTTGGACTTATTTACTTTTGTATGCGGGATACTTATATATAACTCTTTTCTTAGCTCGAGTACTTTCCTTTGTCGACATGCATGTGAATCCTTTCATTCTTTCGGTTGCATATGATATATGGCTTTGTCGACATATGTAACTCTTTTCTTATAGCTTGAATACTATATATATGGCTTTGTCTACACAGAGATGCCGAGATGCTACGTGGTGTACAAAGGATGGGTACCAGGAGTGTACGATGAGTGGGAGGATTGCCAGAAGCAAGTGAACAAGTTCAGCGGCAACTCCTACAAGGGGTATCCGACGAGAGAGCTAGCGGAAGCTAGGTGGAGGATCCACCTCCTAGGAGAGCGGAGAAACAACAACCGGATGAAGACCTTGATGATCGTGCTCCCGGTCTTGCTCACCATTGCGGGTGTAGTCTACTCGGTCTTTGGGTGAGATGTGTAGTGTGTGTAATGTGTAATGTGTGTAATGCATGGACTTGGGCTATATATGCTCTAACACTTCTAATATTCGGGAACTTTGTCACTATTATGGATCTAATTGTTTGTGATGATGATATATTTGTTTTATACTGCATGTTGTGTATTCTGCAGTTATATTGTATACCTATATATATTCTTGTGCATTGCTGTGTATAAATACCAGAAAATATCATTTTTTTGGACCTATACGAAATATCAGTGGCGCATATTATAGGTGTTTAGTGGCGCATTATATATTGGTGGCGCATATAGCAATACGCGCCACGCATAAGACACTAATGGCGCATATGCTATATGCGCCACCAATATTAAACATATGCGTGGCGCATATTGCCATGCGCCACCAATAAACTGTTATTAGTGGCGTGGCAGTGGTGGCGCATCCCATATGCGCCACGCATATGCCAAAATAGTGCGCCACCAATAGGCTTTTTTTCGCTAGTGAACGCTCTCATTTTCATTCTTATTAAAAATCGAGCGTTCTTCTTTTTCTGCTACTGCTACTGCTTTTGGTTTTCGTTTTTGCCTTGATTTGCGTTCAGACCTTGTCATATCTTTTCATCAAGGTGTATTTTTGCCTCTGATCTTTATTGGTTTTCATCAAAAGAGGTGTCTTTAAAAATTTCAAATGCTGTTGGAAAAGAGAAAAAGCTTTGTGCAAAATAGTGGTACAAGAAGGAGCTTGTGTAGACTGCGGCTTAGGCTTTTTCATGTCATGCTTGATATCTTTTTGATAGTATGCTTAGTGGTTTTGCTGTAGCATGATTTGTCTCAAATAACTGAGATTGCTTAATGAGCCTTTGAAAAAATCATGCGTTGTTTTTAATTGTATGGAAGCATTATTTTGGTTTTCTCCTTGATGCTTTATTTGGGTTGACTTGGCGCATGCTCACACATGTTAGACTCTTACAAAGTCGCCAATAGCCTTCATGATCATTTAGTTTTTGACTTTTGATGCCATCTTATGCTTCTTTTAATGTCGCTTTGTCGCTTTGCATGATTATGGCCATTATTGCTCTCTTAGTTGGTCGCTCCCAGTCTTTTGCTAGCCCTCGCCTTGTACTGAGTATGAGCTCTACTCGTGCATCCAACTCCTAAAAGCCAAAGTTTTCCAAAGTGTCCACCATACATACCTACTAGCAATTTGCTATTCCAAGTAAATTTGACTTGCTTTTATTTTCTCTTCAAATTAAACTCTTACCAGTGTTATGCGAAATTCGGTCAGTAAAGCTCTCACGAACCGGAAGGCACACTTTACTTTTTCCTGTTCTTAAAAATTTGACATTGTGGTCTCTTATGTTGAGTTGTTATGCTTGCAAGTTGTAAGTTGGATTCTAGCCCATCCATGCTGTCATGGGGCAAGCTTTCAACATTGCACTTCTTATTTGAGTTAATATCGTGATCTTTTGTTTATGGATGCCCGCGGTGTGAAATGAATTGGGAATCTTGTGGGGATCATGGAGTTTGTATATGTGTTAGGGAAACGCCGGGCCGCCAATCTAAGCCATGCATAATTCATGGTGCAAATTTGCAGCATACCCATGGTGAACATACGACGACGCATCTCACAATAAAAAGCTAAACAAAAGGCAAATAAAAGAGATGTCGAGGTGTTCATTGTCTGCTTGTCCTGTCATTTTGGTGTGGGCTTGTTCCATGTCATCGGGCACGGAGGTACCCCATTGGCGGTTCTCAATGATATGCATATACTTACAATGACAAGAGCCTTGCTTGGGACTCTAAGTAAAGTAGCATGAGGTTTGGGTACTCGTATTCACGGGGACGAGGTTTTCAACTTATGATTTGTCAAGCATATGCATCATAATTGTTCTTGCATTAACTTTAACCATTCAAGATGCTTATGATGGGGGCAATGAGAGCTCAAAGCCGGTAAGTACCATAATTTTTGAAGGTTATAAAACTTGCAATCACTGCTTCCCTCTGCGAAGGGCCTTTCTTTTACTTTTATGTTGAGTCACCACCTTCTATCTTTATGCACCATTAAGAGAGCATAGTTGTCATTCTTAGTGTGATATGCATTGTCCCAAAGTTCATTGATTGATTCATATTGTTGATTTCACTTGTTCTTAAATTATTTGTATCTAGTCGCCCTCTTAAACTTGAAGGTGTCCTATGCATTTATGTTTTGCTCTCTTTGAAGGACAAGCTGAAAACCATTTGTATGTTTTTCCTTATGATTTGAACACACGTTTGACTTTCATTGTTTCATTTTCATGATCTTTTGTTTGTGTTCATTTACATGTTTACAACATGGTTGCTAAGTTTCTTATTGTCATGATTATATCTTCATGCCCATGTTTTAAGTTCTTATGATCCCAGCTCACAAATGCTTACATATATGATCAAGATTGTGTAGGTGCATGTCACCTCAAAAATTATTTTTTGTTATCACTTACCTACTCGAGGACGAGCAGGAGTTAAGCTTGGGGATGCTTGATACGTCTCCAACGTATCTATAATTTTTGATGCTCCATGCTTGTTTTTACACCATTTGCCTATTGTTTCGTTACACTTAGTGGCACTTTTATGCATTTTCCGGAACTAACCTATTAACGAGTTGCCACAGTGCCAGTTTCCTGTTTTCTGCTGTTTTTGTGTTTCAGAAGTGATACACAGGAAATATTCTCGGAATTGGACGAAACAAGTTCCTGAAGTCTTATTTTACCCGGAAGCTTCCAGAGATCCAAAGGAGAGTAGGAGGGGGGCCACCAGGGCCCCACACGCAGGGGTGGCGCGGCCAGCCCCCTAGCTGCGCGGGCCCCGCGTGAGGGCGCCTGGCTCCTCCTCTGACATCGCCCCTTCGCCTATAAAGACCCCCCGACGGAAAAAACCTAAGTACCCGATCAGTTTTCCAGAACACATCGCGATCCGCCGCCGCCGTCGACCCGAAGATCGGGAGGGTCCAGAAGCTCTTCCCGGCACCCTGCCGGAGAGGGGAATCGCCACCGGAGGTCTTCTTTATCGCCATGCTTGCCTCCGGAGCGATGAGTGAGTAGTCTACCTTGGACTATGGGTCCATAGCAGTAGCTAGATGGTTGTCTTCTCCACCATGTGCTTCATGTTTAGATCTCATGAGCTGCCCTACATGATTGAGATCACCGTTATGTAATTCTACATGTTTGGTTTGTTGGGATCCGATGAATATTGGTGTTTATGATTGAGTTGTTGTACTGAATATTATCTTTTGTTATCTCTATGTTGTTATGATCTTGCATGCTCTCCGTTGTTAGTAGCTATCTTGGCCGAGTAGTTGCTAGTGACTCCAAGAGGGGGTATTTATGCTCGATAGTGGGTTCATGCCTCTATTTCACCTGGGGGAGTGACAGAAACCTCTAAGGTGGTAGATGTGCTGTTGCTACTAGGGAGAAAACAACATTCATATGCTCAAGGGCATATGCTTTGTTTACATTACACACTTTGCTTAATGCAATTATCTGTTGTTCGCAACTTAATACTACTGGGGTGTTCGGATTGATATCCCCGGGAGTGGATTATTAGTCATAGATGCAGTTGGATGGCGGTCTATGTATTTTTTTGTAATGCCCAGAGTAAATCTCATAGTGATCTTCTTGACATATCACGTTTATCTTTATTCTATCAATTGCCCAACTGTAATTTGTTTACCCAGCATGTGTTATTTTATCTATGGAGAGACACCACTAGTGAACTGTGGATCCCGGTCCTATTTCCATCATTTTGCTATCACCTGTTTACTTTCTCGCACTGTTTACTTTACTCGCATACTTTTACTGTTTTCCACTCGATACACTCATAACCTTTGTTTCAAGCAAACCGGTGAGATTGACAACCTCATCGTAAGTTGGGAGCAAAGTATTTGTTTGTGTGTGTGCAGGTTCCACGTTGCAGCTAGCAAGCAAAGCTTGGATGAGGCGCCATATATAAATTGTCCGCAGCTGTCGCAAACTAGCAAGCATCACCTTCAGTCGTTTGTCTCTCCTCTCCTGACCGATATTAAACCTTGGTTTCTTAACTGAGGGAAAACCATCTGCTATACTCATCATACCTTCCTCTTGGGGTTCCCAACGGGCTGGTCATTCACCACGCACAAGGACTGTTGCTGGGGGACGAAGAAGAATAATCTCCTTCATCAACTAGCCATCACTTGGCTCTGGCTAGTCTTTCTATTGCTAAAGCTTCAATCTCTGCTTACTTGCTGCTAAATATTTCTTTGGACAATGCTCACTTCTTACAAGCCTCTATAAAATTTGGCAAACAGGATTTGTATGAATTGTTTGGGGAGGCAATGCTATTCTTGCAGACAACAGGGAAATCTAGGAAGCTTGGCCCAGCACAGAGTCCTAAAGTGTCTATTATTGAGGAATCTTTTGCTGCAGAGGATGTCTCAGTTCATGATGCAGTAGCTTCTGAACATGTTGGTACTATGATTATGGGGAAGAAGAGGAAATCATTCTACCCTTCTGCTCAATCTGCTATTGTACCTACTTGCACAACTCACGTGCGTAGAAGCTCTCGTTGCAACAAATATGATGGGTTTAAGTCCAATAATTTCTCTGACACCAAGGCAGCCAAGTCCAAAGTTAAGCCTAGGAAAACCCATGTTATCTATGTCTCTGTAACTGAAGATTTCAGTGCTCCCGCTAAAGTTGATGATGTAAGACTTGTTACAACTGATCTTGTTGGCTCCACCCCAATTCTAGTGCTCCAGTCCATTGGCATAAATCTCTGTGGGGTCCCTCCCAAAAAGCTCTCTCCAAAAAAGTTACTGGCTAAGCCATAGGAAGAAAGAGAGGAAGATAGAGCTTAATTAGCTTGTTCTCTTTTTATTTTCTAGTAATGAGCATTTTGAAGAAATGGATTGTATTATGTTGGAACATCAGGGGGTTGAATGCTAAATCTAAATAGTTGGCTCTTTTGAATGCAATTAATATTGGTGGTTGTTCTGTGGTGTGTTTGCAAGAGACAAAGAAAACTGATTTTGATATTGCTTTTATTAAATCATGTTTCCCTAGAAGATTTGATGATTTTGTGTATATTCCCTCAAATGGTGCATCTGGTGGTTTAATTATTATTTGGGACAGCTCTGTGTTCTCTGGCATGATTATGCACTATGAGCCTTTTGCAATTTCTGTTCACTTTTCGTCCACACAATCCTCTCAAAGTTGGACTCTAGTGAATGTTTATGGTCCATGTACTGGTGATTTAAGAGATTCTTTCTCGGAATGGCTTTTTAGCATGAATATCCCCAATGATGAAGATTGGCTATTAGTGGGTGATTTTAATTTCATAAGATCATTGGATAATAGGAATAAACCAGGAGAAAATATAAATGATATGCTATTATTTAATGACTTCATAAGGGCTCAAAATCTAACAGAGCTGCCAATTAAAGGAAGAAAGTATACTTGGAGCAAAATGCAAGAGGATCCTCTTTTAGAGCAACTTGACTGGTTTTTCACTTCCTTGCACTGGACCACTTCCTATCCATCTACTCTGGTGATCCCCCGAGGCAAACCCACCTCTGATCACATCCAATGTGTTATCACCATTCAAACTTCTATCCCAGGCAGTAAGGTGTTCAGGTTTGAGAATTTTTGGGTAGCCCATCCTGTCTTTCTTCAAACTGTTTTTGCCAATTGGACTAAGCCCACATTTAAGAAAATAGTGCACCCAGTGTTAATGCCAAATTTTAAGAGGTAGAGGTATGATTTAAAATTCTGGAGCAAATCCATTTCTAGGCTTACTATTTGTATTGAAAACACAAATAAAGCCATTCTTGAATTGGATAATTTGGAGGACAGCAGGCCCCTGTCTATCCCTGAAGCTAATTTCAGAAAAATCCTGAAAGTTCATCTGGCTAGATTGCTTGAGTATCAGAACATATATTGGAAGAAAATATGTACTGTCAGATGGACTAAATTTGGTGATGAAAATACCAAATTTTTCCATTCCATAGCCACTGAGAGGTACAGAAGAAACAATATTGCTACCCTTACTTCTATAGATGGATTTGTTGCCTCTGATCATGCAGCCAAGGAAGAAATTATTTATCAAACATATAAGGAAAGACTAGGATCTTCTGCTCAACCTCAAATGTTATTTGATCTAAACTCCCTAATCCACCCTACTCCTGGTCTAGAAGACTTGTCTGCTCCTTTCACAAAAGCTAAAATTGATGCTGCGGTAAAATCTATGCCTTTGGACAAAGCTCCAGGCCCTGATGGATTTAATGGCCAATTCTTAAAAAGCTATTGGCACATCATCAAGGAAGATATTTATCAGCTTTTCTTTGACTTCTATGAAGGCAATCTAAACTTGGAAAGCATTAACATGGGACACATCACTTTGATACCCAAAGTAGCCTCCCCTGAGACTGTTAATGAATATAGACCTATAACACTTCTTAACTATGTTATCAAACTCTTGACCAAGCTTCTGGCTGACAGACTTCAGAAAGTAGTTCTCCAAATTGTGCATAAGAATCGATATGGGTTCTTAAAAGGGAGATCCATTCAAGATTGCCTTGCTTGGGCATTTGAATTTCTTTATCAATGTGAGACCTCCAGACAAGAAATTATTCTGTTAAAACTTGATTTTGCCAAAGCATTCGACACAATTGATCATTCTGCTATGCTGAATATAATGAGACAAATGGGATTTGATGATAAGTGGATTAAATGGATTGACACTATTTTCAGCTCTGGAAAATCATCTGTCTTACTGAATGGAGTTCCAAGTAGACAATTCTTCTGTGAAAGGGGAGTCAGGCAGGGGGATCCCCTATCTCCTCTAATATTTTTCCTAGTTGTTGATCTTTTACAATCTGCAATCAATAAGGCATACAGGATTGGTTGTTGAGAGACCCTTTCTCTTCAGACTTTGCTATGGACTTCCCTGTTATCCAGTATGCTGATGACACTCTTGTCATCATGCTAGCAGATGCCAATCAGATCTTGATTATGAAGGATATTGATGTCGACGCACGAGTCTGTTCTTGTAGACAGTGTTGGGCCTCCAAGTGCAGAGGTTTGTAGAACAGCAGCAAGTTTCCCTTAAGTGGATCACCCAGGGTTTATCGAACTCAGGGAGGAAGAGGTCAAAGCTATCCCTCTCAAGCAACCCTGCAATTACGATACAAGAAGTCTCTTGTGTCCCCAACACACCCAATACACTTGTCAGATGTATAGGTGCACTAGTTCGGTGAAGAGATAGTGAAATACAAGTAATATGGATGATTATAAGTAGTAAATACAATCTGAAATAAATATCAATGCGAGCAAACATGTAACAAAACTGAATGTAAACGGTGTTTCAATGCTTGGAAACAAGGCCTAGGGATCATAGTTTCACTAGTGGACACTCTCAACAAAGATAACATAATTGAACACATAAATACTAACTTCACTATGCCACTCTAAACTATTCTCCAATGGATAACGAACACTAATCATGCGTAGGGCTATGAAGCACTCCTCAAAGTTTGCATTTCCCCATACTAGATTGCCCCACACTATCGACTTGAGCGCACAAGATGGTTCCAACAAACACCAATAATTCATAGAGACACTAACCAAAAAGACACACATAATGTGCACACTGTCACCTTCACATCATGGTACAAGGTGTCTCCGGAGATTACAATAATAAAGAACGGGAGTAGCATAATATATGAAGAATAGCATCTACCAATTCAACCAGATACAAAGCTCACGATCACATATAGATCACATCATGGGAGAGAGAGATGAACCACATAGCTACCGGTAGAGTCCTCAGCCCCAGGGGAGAACTACTCCCTCCTCATCATAGGAGACAGCAACGTTGGTGGAGATGGTGGTGAAGTCGATGGTGATGGCGATGGAGGCGATGGAGTCGATGGAGATGGCTTTGGGGGCACTTCCCTGTCTCGGCAGGGTACCGGAACAGAGACTTCTGTCCCCCGAAATTCGTCGGGGGCGGCGGCGGAGCTGCGGGACTTCTTCTGGAAAATTGCCGATCCCTCTAGGGTTTTGAGTCGAGAGACTTTATATAGGCGGAGAGGCGGCGTCAGAGGGCGGCCAGGGCACACACACCATGGGGTGGCGTGCCCTAGGGGTCACCCGTGCCACCATGTGGTGTGGTGGCCCCTGGCCCCCCTCCGGCTCTCCTTCGGTCTTCGTCCTGCGTCCAGGAAAAATAGGAGTTTCAGCTTTTGTTTCGTCCAATTCTGAGAATATTTCCTATGTAGCTTTTCTGAAACACAAAAATAGCAGAAAACAAGGAACTGGCACTATGGCATCTCATCAATAGGTTAGTTCCAGAAAACGCATAAAAATGCCACGAAGTGTAACAAAACAAAAAGCAAATGGTGCATAAACAAGCATGGAGCATCAAAAATTATAGATACGTTTGAGACGTATCAAGCATCCCCAAGCTTAACTCCTGCTCGTCCTTGAGTAGGTAAGTGATAACAAAACGATAATTTTTTAGGTGACATGCACCATCACAATCTTGATCAACGATGTAAAGCATTGAGTGCTGAGATCAAAGTACTTAAAACATGGGCATAAGAGACATAATCTTGACAATAAAACTTAGCAACCATGTTATAACATGAAGAGTAACACAAATAAAAGATCATGAGTAATGAAACATTGAAATTCAAGTGTGTGTTTCAACCATATAGAAAAACATAGCAAAGTGGTTTTCAGCTTGTCCTTCATGGAATAGCAAAAACATAAATGCATAGGACACCTTCAAGTTTAAGAGGGCGACTAGATACAAATAATTTATGAACAAGCAAAACCATAATCATGAATCAATCAATGATAAATTTTGGGACTATGCACATTAAACTCAGAATGACAACTATGCTCTCTTAGACGGTGCATAAAGGTAGAAGGTGGAGACTCAACATAAAAGTAAAAGAAAGGACCTTCGCAGAGGGAAGCAGTGATTGCAAGTTTTATAAACCTCCAAAAATTGTGATACTTACTAGCTTTGAGCTCTCATTACCCCCATCATAGGCATCTTGAGTGGTTAAGATTAATGCGAGTACAATTATGAAGCATATGCTTAGCAAATCATAATTTGAAAATCTCGTGTCCCGTGAAGTACGAATACCCAAACCTCATGCTACTCGACTTAGGTCCCAAACAAGTTCTTATCATTGTAAGCATACATGTATCATCGAGAACCGCCAACGGGGTACCTCTTGCCCGATGACATGGAACAAGCCCACATCAAAATGACAAGACAAACAGACAATGAACACCTCGGCATCTCTTTTATTTACCATTGGTATAGCTTTTTATTGTGAGACGCATCGTCGAATGTCCACTATGGGCATGTTGTAAATTTCCACCATGAATGATGCATGGCTTAGATTAGCGGCCCAGGCGTTTCTCTAACACATATACAAACTCCATAAGCTCACAAGTTTCCAACTTATTTCACATCGCGAGTATCCATAAACAAAAGATCACAATATCAACTAAATGAAAGAAAGTGCAATGTTGAAAGCTTGCCCCATGACGGCATGGCTGGGCTAATTTCCAACTTACAACTTGCAAGCATAACGTCAACATAAGAGAGCCACAATGGTCAAAATTATTAAAAGCGAGAAAAGTAAAGTGTGTCGTCAGGTTCGTGAGAGCTTTACTGACTAATTTTCACATAACACCAAAAAGTTTAATTTGAATGATAGATAAAAGCAAGTCGAATGTACTTGGAATAGCAAATTGCTAATAGGTATGTATGGTGGACACATTGGAATAAACTTGGTTTTTGGGAGTTGGATGCACGAGAAGTATTCCCTCTTAGTACAAAATGAAGGCTAGCAAAAGACTGGGAGCGACCAACTAAGAGAGCAGTAACGGCCATAATTATGCATAGCGAGAAAACATCATTAACCGAAGCATAAAGTGGTATCACAAGTCAAAAAACAAATGATTATAGAGGCTTATGGCGACTTGTTAGAGTCAAACATGTTGTAAGCATGCGCCAAGTCAACCCAAATAAAGCATCAAAGGAGAAAACCACAATAACATGCTCCCATATAATAAAAACAACACATGATTCTTTCAAAGGCACATTAAGGAATCTCAGTCATTTGAGACAAGTCATGCTACAGCAAAAACTACTAAGCATACTATCAAAATGACATCAAGCATGACATGCAAAAGTATAAGCCGCAGTCTAAACAAGCTCTTATTTGTACCACTATAGTCTTAAAACTTTTTCCTCTTTTCCAACACCATTCAAACCTTTTTGAAACAACTCTTTTGATGAAAACCAACATAGACCAGTGGTGTAAATACACCTTGATACAAAGATAAAATAAGATCTGAACAAAAATTAATGCAAAAAACAAAAGCTAAACGCAGTACTAGAAAAAGAGAACACTCGTTGAACGATAAGAGTGAAAACTAGAGTGTTCTTGTCAATGAAAAATGGAGTATGGCTCTCTCCAAAACAAACATGATGTGATCCAACCATTTATTACAGAAAACAAAACAAAAGAAAACTGAAAGCGAAAGTAAAGACGCTCCAAGAAAAATGCATAGAATATGAAGCAATAAAAATATAGTGTCTTGAAAGGTGACCTGATTTTTGCCGATGAAGAAGGTGTGCCTCGGGGGCATCCCAAAGCTTTGATGCTTGTACCTCTTGGATATTTTTTGGGTGACATGGGCATCCCCAAGCTTGAGCTTTTGTCCATACTTCATCTCATCTCATCACTCTCCATTCCCTACACTTGAAAACTTCCTTCATACAAAACTTCACACAATTCTATTAGCAACATTAGTATAAGCATGATAATAAATCTACTCTTTTGGTTCAGTTTCAAACTCAAATATATCATACATTAAAGCATAAGGTACTGTAGCAACTTCCTCAAAAGTTTCGTGATCAAAAGAACTCATAAAGAAAGCGATCGAGAGGCAAACACAAATAGTGGCAGAAATCTGTCAAAACAGAACAGCTGACAAAGATTGATTTTTCGGAGGACCTTCTGTTGCTCAAATCGAAAATTGCAAAACTAATGAAAGTTTGGAAATAACCTGGGGCATATGCACAAGAAATTGCAGATCAAAAAGATATTCTGAGAATTTTCACGAATTTTTACGGTGCAGCACAGAAATCTGTTTCAGGACAGCAACTTCCCCAAATCTTACCTTCCTCAAATTAGAGGTTCTTCTTGGCACAAATACGAAATAAAAATGATAAGGAGAGGTCATTACAGTAGTAATAACTTCCAAGACTCGAATAAAAGAAAAAGTACTGAAAATAAAACATTGGGTTATCTCCCAAGAGTGCTTTTCTTTAATGCCTTTGAGCTAGGCGCAGTAATTTGAGAAGATGCTCACATAAACGCCGGAAAGAACTTGAAGCAAGAGAGAGCATCAAAAAGCAAATACGAAACAAATTTAAATCTAAACCACTTCCTATGAAAAAGAGTCTTGTAAAGAGACAAGTCATGAAAGCACAAAGCAACAAGTAGAGGAAGGCAAAACAAGTGCAATTTCAAGAATTCCAATAAAAAGAGGAGAAACTCAATACTGTTGAGATCCATCAAACCATGTTTCCCTCTCTCATAATAACTTTTAGTAGCATCATGAATAGAATTAACATAACTATCACATAAAACATCTTTATCATGAGCTACATGCATAAAAGAATTAATACTCCCCACATGAACAATCATAGTAGGAGCAAATTCAACGAAATAATTATTCTCATCACCATAATCATCAAAAATAGGAGGCATATTGTAATCATACCTTGTTTTCTCCTCAATAGTAGGTGAACTGAAAATGTCATACTCATCACTGTAATCATCATAAGCAATAGAATAGCTATCTTCCAAAGTGTGTTCATATGTAAACATATCATCATTGGAAGGAACATGGATAGCACTAATGGTACAACAATTATTAACCTCATAATTTTCAGAATCGGTACCAAAAAGATTTTCAATATCAAAAGTAGAGTGCTTTTCCTAATCATGATCACTAATATAGGTAACAGGCATAGGAACATCATCGAGTTCAGACTCATCAAAAACTATAATAGGAGCAACATGCTTAGGGGAAGATACCGTTTCCTCTCTCCCTTTACTCTTCTTCTTCTTCTTCTTCACTTCTTTAGGAGGGAGAGGCTTAAAAGGAAGCTTCTCCACATAATCTGGTTTATTGACAGAAACGACAGAAGAAACTTTGGAGGATTTCTCCTTTTTGTTAATAAGAATGAAACACATATCAGACCGGTCATATTTTGGTAAAGCATTCTCTTTTATAACATTTTGTATGTAAGTATTTGCACGACAATCTTTAACACAATAAAGATGACAACCATACAGGATGCTAATATTATTAAAAGCACTCATATCTACCAAAGAAGTTTTTCTCGATAACTCTTCACACCCCAAAAATAAAGTAAGCTCATCATGCTGATTGGGAGTGATCTTATCATCACAATACAAACTTGCGGTACTCATTGGATTAGAAAGGTCATTATTATGGCCTGAGCATTGAAAATTAAAATGACCCACTTCACAGCAAAGTTCACAAATAAAAGGATAAATGGCACAAACCTTTTCACCAAGCTCATCTAGAGCCTTGTCCCACATTCTAGTTTCTTCATTCCTGTGGTGGATACAATAATCTTCTTTGATGTGATTCTGTTCACAAGGTCTAAGTGCCCCACAAAAATTAACATGCTTATAAGAAATAGTACTTTCAGAAGTTTGAGCATGTTCATTGCAATCATCAATAACAATATCACTTTCTATGCAAGTGTCTTTAAAAGGTTCATGATACACATCCCCATTTCCTTTAGGAACATTAATATGGGAAGCAAAGGCTTTAAAGCAATCGACCATAATTTGAGGATCAAGACCATATTTAGCACTAAGCTCTTGAAAATCAGCAGTTTCAGCAAAAGACTTAATGCAATCATACTCATAATTTATACCTGATCCTTTACCTTTGTCAAAATCCCAATCTTTGATATTGCTTTGAATTATTTCAAGCAGATCCCACTTAGCGTCAACCTCCTTGCTTGTGAAGGATACCTCAAAACAGGCATCTAGATAGTCCTTGTAATTTCCTGAAAGCCTTGCATAAAAATTATTAATAACAATATTATGGGGGAGATCATGAATGGGACATTTGAGCATTAGTGACTTCAATCTTCCCCACGCTTGGGCAATGCTTTCTCCATCATGAGGATAAAAATTATAGATATAATTCCTATCTTTATAAACCTCACTATAAGGATAGAATTTAGAATAAAAGAGAGGTACAATTTCCTCCCAGCCAATTGGTCGGCCATCCTTCAGCGTTTTATACCATTCCGCAGCTGTGCCCTTCAGTGATAAAGAGAATAGCTTCCTCTTAACTTCACTTGTAGAAATACCTGCACACTTGAACAACTCGCATAATTCATGTATAAAGAGCAAATGATCACTGGGATGGACAGTTCCATCCCCTAGATAGCAGTTATTCATAGTACGTTCAACAATTTTCATAGGTATTTTAAAGGAACGAGGATCACAAACATCATTAGAATCATCACATATGGGAGATAAAATATCATCAGAGCAAATTTTCTCCACTAAAGCTGGGGAACTAAAAATATCATGCTTAACAAAACCAGCTTCCCCAAGCTTAGACTTTTCTATAGCATTAGCAATAACGATGTTCAAAGAATTCATACAAATAACATTGCTATGCGAATAAAGCTCCAAAGGTTTTTCAAAAACTTCATGTCCTAACTCAGGAAAAATACTATAAAACTCTTTGTTTTCCATTAAGCCTAACTAGTGAAAATAAAAACAAGAAACAAAAAGATATAATTGCAGAATCTAAAGGAAATAACTTTGAGCAGTCACCAGCAACTAAAAGACTTAGTAGCCAGAGGATGTGAGTACCTTTTACCTTACCTCCCCAGCAATGGCGCTAGAAAAGAGCTTGATGTCTATGCACGAGTCTGTTCTTGTAGACAGTGTTGGGCCTCCAAGTGCAGAGGTTTGTAGAACAGCAGCAAGTTTTCCTTAAGTGGATCACCCAAGGTTTATCGAACTCAGGGAGGAAGAGGTCAAAGCTATCCCTCTTAAGCAGCCCTGCAATTACGATATAAGAAGTCTCTTGTGTCGCCAACACACCCAATACACTTGTCAGATGTATAGGTGCACTAGTTCGGTGAAGAGATAGTGAAATACAAGTAATATGGATGATTATAAGTAGTAAATGCAATCTGAAATAAATATCGCTGCGAGCAAACATGTAACAAAACTGAATGTAAACGGTGTTTTAATGCTTGGAAATAAGGCCTAGGGATCATACTTTCACTAGTGGACACTCTCAACAAAGATAACATAATTGAACACATAAATACTAACTTCACTATGCCACTCTAAACTATTCTCCAATGGATAACAAACACTAATCATGCGTAGGGCTACGAAGCACTCCTCAAAGTTTGCATTTCCCCATACTAGATTGCCCCACACTATCACCTTGAGCGCACTAGATGGTTCCAACAAACACCAACAATTCATAGAGACACTAACCAAAAAAGACACACACAATGTGCACACTGTCACCTTCACATCATGGTACAAGGTATCTCCAGAGATTATAATAATAAAGCACGGGAGTAGCATAATATATGAAGAATAGCATCTACAATTCAACTAGATACAAAGCTCACGATCACATATAGATCACATCATGGGAGAGAGAGATGAACCACATAGCTACCGGTAGAGCCCTCAGCCCCGGGGGAGAACTACTCCCTCCTCATCATAGGAGACAACAACGTTGGTGGACATGGCGGTGAAGTCGATGGTGACAGCGATGGAGGCGACGGAGTCGATGGAGATGGCTCCGGGGGCACTTCCCCGTCCTGGCAGGGTGCCGGAATAGAGACTTCTATCCCCCGAAATTCATCGATGGCGGCGGCGGACCTACGGGACTTCTTCTGGAAAATTGTCGATCCCTCTAGGGTTTCGAGTTGGGAGACTTTATATAGGCGGAGAGGCGGCATCAGAGGGTGGCCAGGGCCCACACACCATGGGGTGGTGCGCCCCAGGGGTCACCCGCGCCACCATGTGGTGTGGTGGCCCCCTGGCCCCCCTCTGGCTCTCCTTCAGTCTTCGTCTTGCGTCTGGGAAAAATAGGAGTTTCGGCTTTTGTTTTGTCCAATTCCGAGAATATTTCCTGTGTAGTTTTTCTGAAACACAAAAATAGCAGAAAACAGGGAACTGGCACTGTGGCATCTCATCAATAGGTTAGTTTTGGAAAACGCATAAAAATGCCACGAAGTGTAACAAAACATAAAGCAAATGGTACATAAACAAGCATGGAGCATCAAAAATTATAGATACGTTTGAGACGTATCAGATATTCTGGAAAAGTATGCACAATCTACTAGCCTCAAAATCAATTTCCACAAATCCTCTTTGATTCCTATAAACTTGGGAGAAACTACAGCAGCTGAGATTGCAAGTCTGCTGGGGTGTGTTGTGGCTTCTATGCCTTTTACCTATCTTGGTTTGCCTTTAGGCACCACTAAACCCTCTATGCATGAATTGATGCCACTTGTGGATAGAATTGAGAGAAGAGTTTCTGCAACATTTATGCTAATGTCTTATAGTGGTAAAGTTTCCCTTATTAATTCTCTGCTTACATCAATTGCCACTTTCACAATGTGTTCCATCCAACTGCATCCTAGAATTCTGGAACATATTGAAAAAATAAGAAGACATTGTCTTTGGACTAAAAAGAATGAAGAAGGGGAAGAGAAATGCCATTCTTTGGAAGCTTGGGATATGGTTTGCAAACCAAAGGAGAATGGAGGCTTATGAGTCTTAAATCTCAAAATTCAAAATGAGGGGCTTCTCATGAAATATTTGCATAAGTTTTATAATAAAATTGACACTCCTTGGGTCCACTTACTATGGAATACATATTACAATGGCAGAATTCCTCATGCCATGGATCATGTGGGCTCTTTCTGGTGGAAAGATGTGTGCAAGCTTATGCCTACTTTTAGAGGATTTGTCATCTGCTCAGTCAGAGATGGTTTATCAACCTTATTTTGGAAAGATGTTTGGCTATCTGATGTTATCTCAGAACAATTCCCTAGGGCATTTTCTTATGTTGTAGACACAGATGTTTCAGTGCAATAGTTTCTATCTGCTGACAGCCTATCTGATAACTTCTTTTTGCCTCTGTCTCCTCAAGCTCTTGGAGAAATTCAGCAAATGAAGCTTCTATCTGCTAGTGTGGTCATGACTCCAGGCTCGGATGAATGGACATATCCATGGGGAATTTTTTTTACTTCCAGTCAGTTCTATAAGTTCTGCTTCAAGGACATTATTCCTCATATTTCCTTAAGTGGTTGTGGAAGTCAAAATGTACTCCCAGAGTAAAATTCTTTGGATGGCTGATTCTATCTGACACGCTCAATATGAGGAATATGCTTAAAAGAAGGAAGTTCATTCTGAACTCTAGCTATCAGTGCTTGATGTGCTCCAATACTCTAGAAGAGACAGTTGAGCATATGCTCTTATCCTATCCATTTAGTCAGAGCTGCTGGCAGGTCATCCATATGGCATGGGACACCACTGGGTACAGGCTTCACCTCTTCGAGGAAGCCAAGACAAGATGGTGCAAACCTCTTTTCATGGAAATTGCTTTGCTTGCTTCATGAAATATATGGAAGGAGAGGAACATAAAATTGTTTGAAGGGGTTGATCCATCTATGACTTCATGGAAAGCTAGGCTCTAGTCTGACCTTCTTCTGCTTGTTCATAGGACAAAAAGCAGCCTGCACTCCTCAATTCTAGATTTAGCTGACACGTTGTAATCTAGTACTTTCTAGTTGCTTTGATCCACCATGTAAATTTTTCCTTTTTAGGTGGATGCCACTCCCCTGTAAATTGATGTACAGAACTTTGTAACCCTTCCTCTGAGTAATATAGAGGCAGTAGGAACCTTTCCTACTATCATAAAGCTTCAAAAAAAGGGAGAGCCAACAGAGGGAGAGCCAGAAGAGGGTGCTGGAGTTAGTTATGTCAGAAAGATAGTCAAAGATAGGCTTTGGGAATCCCTCATTCCACATTTCACCCTACCAGCCACCGAGGACCCAAAGCTCGCAGAGTTAACAAAGCATAAAGTCAAGGAGTGGGCTCTCAAGAAGATGGCCGCACAGTTCAATAACCACAAGAAAATATTATGGAACGCCTATACCAAAGCCATCGAAAAGCTCCAGAATTAACTGGCCCAAATGAGAACCTGCGGGATCACTGGGACTCATTTGTGGAGTAAGGAATCTTAACTAGGTAAGCTAAGGAGTGTAAAGAATAAGAAAAATTCTACAAAAAAATATATGGCTACAGGACTGCCGAGCCTAAGTGGGATCTAGAAGAGGTCGCCAAGGCATCGTTCTAGAAATAGATGAGTGGCCCACAAGGTCAAGAAATTGGGTACTTGGGCATGGGGTGCCTACGACATGCAAACATGAAAATTAATTAAAAAGAAGAAAGAGATTGATGTACCCGTGATAGCCCTTGTCGAAACAATCGCCGGTGTTTGATAGGGAAAGTTCCATCCAGACAAAGAGAACGACGAGCTGACAAAGACCCTCAAGAACCCTGAACACACAGGACGAACATGAGGCGTGGGATCTGCCACTCCGTGGAGGACTGCCAATGAAAGCGAATCTTAAAGAAGCCAAGAGAGAGCGAAGAAGCAGAAGGCACAGGAGGAGGCAGACCGGTTGCAGAGCCTAGAAAGGTAGCACAAGGAATTGAGAGACATGTATCTCCTGCAAGAGAAGCAACTAGATGAAATTCAGTTGCAAGGGGCAACTCAGCTGCAGCTACATCAACAACCTTCATCCTGCGACCCATCTCAGCTGAGAAGCAGCATGGCTTCCACGGGGGTCAGGGCCAATGAGGCACCGATGGATCGCTACCCCGTGGATGATATCAGGGACAAGACAAACTGTGAGATGCATCAGTCCATGAAGGTGGCGGTCGCGTATGTGTTACCTTGTGGACCTGGAGTAGTCTGGCATGGCCATGAGATTCAAGCTGGCTATGCTCGTGTCGGGGTGGATGCAATTGTACTGGGGTATGAGTCCCTGGATCTTGACATCCCTAGACCTGAAGAGGAGACAACACTTGGAGAAGTCTTTGGTGGTGTCATTCTTTGGGATAAGAAACACATCGTGTTTCCAGGCTCGGCACCAAGGTGGCCACCCTCTCCTCCGAGTCCTCGCAGTTCACCACCTCCAAGTCCACCCTTTGACGATGATAGGGACAACTACCAGAGCCCGAGTCCACCTTGATCTCCGCCTCCGTGTGAGCCGCCTCCGCCCACTCATAAGTCCTAGAGGTATGGAAAGTCTGTTGCTCTGTCGAGTAGTACTGCCTCTCCGAAGAAACATAGGACAAAGAAAGTCAAGGGGCCGCCTCCTGTCAAGAAGTTCCCTTGTGACATGACTAAGGAGGAACTCAACATGGAAGTGTTAGCCGATGTGAGAAGGCAGTTTGCACCTAAATGACCTCCCCCAAAACAGATATTTACTGCATCACAGAAGAAGTGAGCCACTTCATTTCTTACCCAACCATCGCAATATGATTTGAATAAGCCAAATGACTACACACGCTGTCTAGAGAAGCAGGTAGAAGCTAGTAAGACGAGAAGTACAAGTGCAAGCGGGAAAAGAGACGTTGCCCAGCTCGGAGAACAAGCAAAACAATCAGTCTCCCCGCTAAAGGTCTTTGCTAGTGATGCTGGTGGGAGTGTTTCTCAACCTAGTCAGGACCATGTCCAGGTCTTTGCTAATGAAACTGGTTTGACTGTTTCTCAATTGACGTTCGGAGATATCCCCAAGGCTGCTCTAGCATGGAAATATAAAAAGGGGAAGTGTCTGATCACACCTGAGAAGAAAGCGACTCTACCATCACAAATGCGAAGATTGCATGAGTGGTACATGGACGTCGCAAAGGGCGACTGAGAAATTCTTCTTATGAAAGTCATAAAGGAGCATTACTTAGGTGAAGACTTGATCCATATTGACTTTGAAGAACTCTTTTAGCTATTCAATCAATACGCCCTCGACAAATGTCTTCTCGGTTCCTATGTTCTGTAAGTGATTCATTTATTTCTATAATTAGTAAGTCTCTAGCTCAGCTTGTTCTTTGCATGTAATTATCCTCACTATGCTATTATGCAGAATGAAGAGTCTGGAATGTAAGCAAAGGAACGACTTCAACATTGGATTTATTGATCCCAATCAAATTAACGAAGTGACGGTACATGAGAACCCCAAGGAGACGGAGCATAACTTGCTACAGTTCTTAGTTCAGCAAGAATACAGAAGTAAAATACTGTTTCCATACAACTTCAAGTGAGTGTTACTGTCTTGTATACATTCACTTTTCCTTGCTCGATGTTAAGTGTAATTGATGAGTTATTGACGTATATAAACCTGCGCGCAGGTACCACTAGATTTTGCTAAAGATTGAACCTGCCTACAGAAGGGTTGAAATCTTTGACTCGTTGAAAAAAAATACCTTGATCAATACCAAAGCATCATTGATATGCTCCAGTGGTAATTTCAATCATTACCGTACTATATCGGTCTCTTTTGTTTATTTCCGGATATCAAGTAACTAATTAATATATAACTTATCTATTCATTTTGTTTGTCCGGTAGGGTTTGGAAACGGTTTGCAAGCAAGGTAAAAGGTGATTGGAAAAAGGAGCTGAATTTCTGTCCGATCGAGGTAAGTCGTATGAGCTAGGTCCACGCATCTCTTTAATTCTAGTTTCAAATACCATTAAGTATATCATTCTTGATATGTCTTTGATTAAAATCTATTCTCGTATGCGTGTAGTTCGAAGCAAAGCGGAATCAGCTCTCACCGACCGAACACATAGTAGGAATTCTAGAGGAATTGGCGAGAGTTTTGCTTGACCGTGTCATAAACCCAAAGGGAGCATTCCATGTCGGTTTCGATTAGATGGACTCTAGTCCCGGTTGTGATCTTCATGCATATGTAAACAAGTTCTATATACGTGTATATATGTTCATAAGACAAGATATATTATATATGCATCGGCATGTACACTATGTAGTAGTGTACAAATATGTATACGAAAACTTTTTTGAAATAAACCAAAAAATTGAATGGAGAAAACAAAATTAAAAAGATAACATAAGAATTGAAATGCAGAAAAATAAAAAAGAAGAGAGAGAGGCTGCAACGTGTGGAGCACTCTAGTCCCGGTTCGTATTACGAACCCGGACTAAAGGTCCTAGTCCTACGCCCCGAGCACCTCCCAGCGGACATATGGTGAGCCTTTAGTCCCAGTTCGTAACGCGACCGGGACTAAAGGGAGACTCTAGTTCCGGTTGTGTGGTTCCGGTTGCGCAACCAGGATTAAAGGCCCACATGAATCGGGATTGAAGCTCCGTTTTCCACTAGTGATTGTTACGCCACCTCAGATTTTGCCTACGTGACACTTGTGATACTACCTATGATATTCCTATTATGGCTAGTCTTAAAGGATTCCATTCCTGCCATCAAACTTTGCCATGTAAACGAGGCAACCTTCTTAAGCTTTGTACTAGCACATATGCCCGTGCGTTGCAACGGAAAAAAATTTAGTATGTGCATACCTTGGTCTTGAGTATGAACACAAGCATATTTTGCTCTGTTTTTGGAGTTCCCTCTGCAATGTGGGCTTAACGCTTATGGCCTCGGCCAGTTTCCATATCACCGCCAACATAGGAGCGTGCCTCAACCGTCGACTTGACAAAGTCGACCGCTTCATCCAAGATGAGCTTGTAACCGACGATGGTCTGACCACCATCATTTGATTTGAACCCTAATATATATGCCACGTGCTTTCAGTAATTGCTATGCCGCCTCTAGTCAGAGAAACAATTATAGCAGCAAATGCTGCTTATGGACAGTTCCTTTCAGCTATTGGGCAATGTGAAAAAAAAGTAGGTTCTCACAAGGAATACTGAGAATTAAGTAAGTTTGGCAGGTATATTAAGAATATGCAAGACCACATTATCGATTCTTGATGCTAAGAAGAAAAGTTTAGATGACTGTACCTCACTGTTACTCTGTTAGTGTCGACTGAAGCTTCTGAGATGCTAGCTTATTTATTTTCTTCGAACATCTACCATGTAGATTGTCACCATCCTTCGCCCATTCTCCTGAAAATAATATATTCATGTTGAACGACGACACGTATGAAACAACATCTTACTCAAGGTATCTGAAGTACTAACGGTATATGATCCTCACACCGTGGAGTAGGTTTATTCGAAAACATAAATTATCTTCAAAACATCATTCACTTCAGAAACCAATGACAAAATATTGATCTTTCCGAAGCTTTCGAATAATGCATCGTTAGCAACCAATCTAACGCATTGATTCTCTGACCAGCTTTACAATTTCCCTTAAAATCATTGTTGATAGAGAGTATTTTTCTAGCAATCACACACTCAGATGGAAAGAAACTGTATTTGTCCGGACACCATGACACACGAGAAACACATTAGATAAAATTCAGGTTATTGATTCTCAATCTGACTCCTTTGGGAACCAAGGGGGACACGATTAGGTGCTGCAAATTCTTTCACTGAGCACGATTCTACACTGACTTTCTCCTCACGACCACGATCCGCGATACCGAGGCGAGCAAATCGGTGGCAATTAGTTACGGTACGTACTCCACAAATCGTGGTTCTCTGAACATCATGGCTCGGTCTTCTCTGTGGCCACGAGGGCACGCCACTCGGGGTGCATCCCGCGCTCAAGGGTGACCGCTGCTCAACCTGCGCCTTGTAGAGCTGCCACGCCACGGACTGGCGGCTGGCAGGTGGCGACGATGTCGTCCGATCAGGCCGGGCTTCAAGGTGGTCTCCAAAGTGCCCAGCGGTGCTGCATACGTAGTCACTCTTCTTCCCTCGGACAGGCGGCCGGTAGGCGACGATGTTTCGTCAGATCAGACCCGGATTCAAGTGCCCTGGCGGCGCCATAGCCGTCCTCGCTTCTTAGATGGTCGTCTCGCACTTGTGCAGCTCCCAGCGTGGCCGACAGCCATGGGGATCTCACCATAGGCGGGGTAGAGTGAAGCAGATGCGATCGATCGATGCTCGTGGGCTAGGGCAGGTTTGAGTAGTTTTTGATGTAGTCGATCTCGTCTCCTCGATCTATGTGAGCTAGAAAGGTCACACACCCACGGCGATCAGCGCAGGACTTTTCCTCGTCAGGCACACAACAGCGATCGATCGGCTAAACAAAGCACACGATGGCCCACACTCGCGATAACATGTTCGACGGATGAACGAACGAACAAACTAACGACGGAATACTTACTGGTGGCAATGTTGTAATTAGCTCAAAAGGTGGAATCCCCGAAATCTGGGAGAAACCCTTTTGCTTTTATTATTACTAGCACACATGCCCGTGCGTTGCACCGGGAGAAAAAACACAAAATACTGAAAACTCACATCTCTGATTCTGCAAAAATTTATAATTTCACATGTGCATAACTACTGTCGCTTGAACATTGTCATCTTCAGTAACCACCTAGTAAGGCCCCAATAGTACACTAAACAAAAAAACAAAGTAAAATAATTGCACTTAGAATCAAAGTTCACTAACCGTTTGTACTATTTAATCAAACTAAGCAAACAATGATTTTCAATACATGCAATTTGTGGGTGATAGAGCTAAGAACAACAGAACAGATCAATAATTGACACTAAAACATTTCAGAAATAAAGGATTGCCTTGATATTTCTTAATCCATAGTAGTATAATGGTTATTTTTTAATTACAAGGTAAAAAAGATTCGATAGCATGGTAACTGTTGTAAACAATATGAAATACCTATATCCACTTGAGCAATGCATCAACCATTGCGGACGGTGCCTCACGCTCAGGTGTGGCGACAGCAATGTGATATTACATGAAAAGCTAGTGCTTCATGACGACGGATTATATCCTGCCCTGGGGAGCAGATTGCTCTCACATAGATCAAAGCAGATTCAGAGGGTCCTGACCTTTGATCCTTTCTGCTTTTAAAGAAATAGCTCATCAGAACAAGTACCTGGAGGCAATGATCAGCTTTTTTTTTCATACAGAAAGTAATTTAGCACTTATCAGAAGCAGTCCTATATCATAAATATACCAATATAATGCTGGCTAGCCCTATAAAAATGCATGTAAGTACTACAATTCAAAGAATGCTACGGAAGGTAGCAGCAATTACAAACTTCAACGCATACCTGCCCATAGTTTATGCATACGTGTGTGATTGCCATCCTCTGGATAGAGCTTGCTTGTTTGTGTGCATATATCCCGATTCCTCCTGTATCTTCTCTACCTACATAAGTAATACCAGCAACGTGGTAGATCCAATTTGGCCATGTAAAAATTGGAAGACTATATGCTCCTTCGTTAGCTTTCCCTCCATTGATCTTGGCATCTTGCCCACCAGCGCCCGGGGCTGGAGGCAGAGTGCGGGCAGCGCTCGTTGGAGGAAGGGGGCACGACCAATCCTTGGGCGTCTCCTGCCATGATCAGCAGTGGTGGCAGGAGGTAAAGGCCGGGGCTGCTGTGCGTGAGGAAGAAATCAGGAGGAGACAGGCGTGTATCTGCCAAATTCAATTCACATGGATTCTTCATCAAGCAACATAAACAATAGGTGCATACCTTACAGACCTAATCACCTGAAAGGTCCACTAAATTGGGCATTGGCCGTTCCTAAACTGTTAATCATATATACTGACAAAAATTTCCAGTCACCTTGTGCCATTAGCAATATTACTACTGTATTGTGCAACTACTTTCTCTGGAACAATCAGAGTTTCAATGTTAAAAGCAATTCTCATATTCAAGTGGACTCCCAATTTACCATCCTATTTCTAATCATCACGTGTGTAATACGAAAATTTCAACCTGCTAGTATAGTTGAAGCTAGTATTGTTTAATAAAAAAATTGAAATTGCAGCCCATTGAAATAGCTAAAGGTAGTAAAGCTAGCACGTAAATCTATCAGACCAAGAGAGGTGGAGGGTGGCTTCAAACAGAAGGCAATATTGCAAGGCTTCAGCTAGCTAGCGAATTCCGAATAACCAGCCTCCGGATCGATCCGTCATACTCCCAGTAGCGTTCAGCTCATGTGATTGAAGAACACCGTGTTTGCCTGAATACCACACATGTCAAGTTGCTTCTGAACCAAGTCGACGTCGTCATAAAGTAGATGCATCGCTGGCATCGGCTGTGGGTATCTTATCTGAAGTTTGAATTTCGTCCAGCATAGGGATAGATCGGAAGTCGTCTGTCCCCCAACTCTAGCCATCGACCTTGTCTTCTGTCGTCAACGTCTGCCATCACCAACAAAATGATTAGATTGCTGGGCCGCCGCCGAACCTTCTCGATCAGCTCCGACCCGATTGAGAGAAGAACACAGAGGATTGACGCTGTTCGCATGTAATTTGCCAATTGATCTGGTTGTTGGACGTACGTATGGGACAGCTGGAGTTCTACTGCGCGTGCCCTCCGGTGCCCGGCCAAGCCATCGGCGATCCAAACCTTCGAGCCGGCCAATCCCGACCACGTGCGTGATTAGCTGTAATAAGGTTTTGCCAGATCTGACGTTTGATGACGGACGACAGGGCAATGGCGGCGGCGGTGGCTTGGAAAAGATGGATGCGTCTCTTGTCTCGTGGCCAATAATCGTCCTTGCTATTTATATATGCCTAAACTTAATTGGATTTGTATGGGCCGAGTTATATACAGATTGGCATAGGTAGAATAGCACGGCCTAGGCAAAGCTGAATTGTTCCAAAAAGCTGGGCCAGGCCTATACACGCATGCGAACCATCAATCGCTTGTATCGAGGATCGTGACGTACGGGTGAACCAGATCGATCGGGCCAGATCGATCAGGACGGACGAACGAAGGTACGAACTAACCACCAAAACCTTACGTCCTTTATTGTAGAGGTATAGATATAGATTAGGTATAGATATAGATTCAGCTAATCACCAGATGGGTAATATTTCGCCCACAACACCTGTTGCATTTGATCTTCACAAACAAGAAGATTGCAGACATGGGCGGATGGGCCCAAGCCCATGATCTATGACATCTCTAACCTTTCTCCATGCGCGATCTCATGCAAGTAGCAAATTATAATCCAGACAAATCAGCAATTCAGCATCGAACCAAACTCGTGTGGTATCCTATAACCAAACTCTGTCGCCCAAGACCCCAAATAGTTGACTGCTCTACTCTGTCCCGAAGCTAGCTCCTCTGTCCATGGCCAGGGACGCGTGCGCTGGTCCTAGCCTTCTCTTCCTCCTCATCGGCTTGGCCGTCTCCCTCCTAGCGACCTCGCGGGCGCAGCCGACGGACGTGAACGTGGGGCTCATCATCGACGCCGCCTCGCCGGTCGGCAAGATCGCAAATACCACCATCCCCATGGCCCTCGACGACTTCTACGCCGCCTTCCCCAACTCCACCGCTCGGGTTAAGATCCTATTGCACGATTCCGGCGGGGACGTCGTCGCCGCCGCGTCCGCCGGTATGCCCAACGTCGTCTTCACCTGAGGGATTATTTTGACTTGGCGTGTGCATGGTCCTAATTGCCTCCCGTGCGTGCAGCGTTGCAGCTGATAACGAGGCAGGGAGCACGCGCCATCCTCGGCCCGCAGTCGTCCGTCGAGTCAGCGTTCGTCGCTGACCTCGGCACGCGGGCCGAGGTCCCCGTCGTGTCGTTCTCGGCGACCAGCCCGTCGGTGTCTCCCACCACGGCGAGGTTCTTCGCCCGCGCCGCGCTGAGCGATGCCGCGCAGGCCGGCGCCATCGCCGCGCTCGCCACCTACTTCGGGTGGCGCCGCGTGGTGCCCATCTACCAGGACGACGACTACGGAGCCGCCTTCGTGCCGTTCCTCGTGGACGCGCTCACCACCGCGCGCGCCGCCGTCTCGTATCGCTGCGCGATCCCGGCCGCGTCCTCAGGCGACGCCGTGGCCGCGGCGCTCTACCGGATGGAGTCCGAGCAGACGCGCGCCTTCGTTCTCCACACGCGCCCCGAGCTCGCGGAGCGCGTGTTCGCCGCCGCCGCAGAGGCTGGCATGTTGGGCGAGGGGTACGCGTGGGTCATCACCGACGGGCTCACGGGGCTCCACGGCTTCGTCAAGCCGCCGCAGGGCGTGATCGGGCTAGCGACCTACGTGCGGGACACGCCGCGGATGCGCGACGTCGAGCGGCGGTGGGCGCACCGGTACATGCGCGAGCACCCGGACGCCGAGCGGGCGCACGCTGAGATGGGATGCTACGCCGTCTGGGCGTACGACGCCGCATGGGCCGTCGCGTCCGCGGCAGAGCGGCTCAGCCAGAGCGACCTGTCATCGCCGCCGGGCTTGGTCGGCGGCAAGGGCGGGCCCACCGACATCGCCGGACTCGGCAAGTCGATGTCAGGCGAAAATTTCCTCCGCGCTATCATCAATGACACGAAATTCGAGGGCCTTGGCGGCTGGTTCAATCTCACCGACGGCGAGCTCGCCGTGCCGGCCTTCGAGGTGGTGAACATCATGGACAGTGGGAAGGAGAGGAGCCTAGGGTTCTGGACGCAGCAGCACGGGCTGACCCGGCACGTATACCGCCGTTCGAACAAATTGAACGGCGAGCTCAAGCCGGTGATCTGGCCGGGAGACTCGACGGTGCGGCCGAGCGGGTGGGTGCAGCCCACGGTCGCGCGGAAGCTGCGGGTGGCGGTGCCGGGGAATGTCTCCGACAGCTACCATCCCATCGTGCACCTTGACGTCGACCCCGTGACGAACCAGACGACCGCCGGCGGGTTTGTCATCGAGGTCTTCGAGGCGGCCGTGCGGCTGCTGCCCTACGCGCTGCCGTTCGAGTACGTCGGAGCCAAGTCCATGCCCTACGACGACCTCGTCCAAGCAGTCGGCAATGGGGTAAGTAATACTAGTTATCTGACTAACCTGCTTTATCATTACATTGTTTTTGCTTTATGTTATTGTTCATAAGCACATGTTTTGCTTTCTCCTTAGAGTGATATCTTTAAGGCAATGGAGTAATATAACATACTTGTTATTCTGATACTGATCCACATAGTCTTAAAGATATCACTGTAAAATACCGAACCCAATTTCTACCCTGACATGATAATGTATACAATTTAACACATTTTTAAGGATCGTGCCGTTCCGAAAAAATATGCATTAGTAATGGTCAATACCATGGTTATATATAGCTTTTGCGACGAAACTATACTTGACCAACATATAGACCATAGAATAACATATATATGTATATCTATACGTGTGTGACTGAGGTGGATACTTGGACTTAGATTTTTTTTCAAATTTCAGTGTCTGAAAGCTTTGACTCTGAAGAACATTCCTAGCCATTAATCTAGTTGACCGTAGAACACTGCTGTTATCAAACTTGGTTGCAATCATGCATGGACCAGAGGCTAGCTCCAAAAATGTCTTTGTCATTGAAGATGTCATACAACGAAAAACACAATCAAGACTCACAGGACTCATTCTCCCAATAAGGGTCTTTCAACTGAAAGGGGGTGGAAGCAGTAGTATATAGTTCAAATTGTAGGTATCACAAATATCTCAAACCTCAAAATATCCAAAACTTTGGAATTTTATTAGTCAAACTTCATCAATTTAGAGGGTTTTGACCAAAATCGAATGTTGTTTGAATCTAGCTGGCCAAATATGGAGGTGCCAAGTATTCAAGTATCCACCAATACTACCGAAGTGTTGAATAAATTCTGAACCCAGCGAACTACTAAGAAATGCTTAGAAGGTTTTACTAATTCCAAGTCGACTTATAAATAAGTTAGACCTTAGTCAAGTCCTGAGCAATTTTATCCGCTTTGTGATTCGTGCTGGTTCGAGAGCTCCCACATGAGTTGCAACCCAACTGAGGTTTTTCTAGTTGCATATGTATTGCAAGTTGTAACTGACAAAATAGTATTCACAGGACAATATAAATTTGTTTTATGGGGCTTTATAGGTGCACTAAATATGTTTTTCTTTAATTTATTTCAATGTGTATTCAAATTTCAAATCGAGCTTGCAAGATGCTTACCCCGTAACACCACTAGCCACTAGGTCCCATAGCGCCATGACCAAAGACAATATGATGCGCGACGACCAACGTGAGTGCAGTATGTCATGTTGACTATATCACGCCTACATATAAACATACTGAACGTTTACACATCGTCTGAACGCATGCTGCACAGCGTATCGAATCTGCAGTAGTATAATGACGAATGATCGTAGGTGGCCGTGCCTGTTGCTTAGTTTATGGATCGATTCACTCTGTCGATTCCTGCCTGGTGTTAAGTGATTGGCTACGTGAGTCAAACTTCATTTCTGTATAGTCAACTGATCGGCTGCTCCGGGTTACCATTTCGCTTACAAAAATGCAAATGTGTGAAATATATATATGGGGATGGATCCAATGAGGCAATGTGTATAGAATTCAGTCTTGTAGTAGTACACAAGATGTGTGAGAGAGTAAGATCAGATTTTGATGTGCATCGAAAATCTAGCGAATTACCCTGAGACAACTACTTTTTTGCACTACTATATATAGCAGTATGGTCAAAACGCCGGTTAAAGTGCTCAAAGAGTTTCATTTTTCTGAATAAAAGAGTTCGGATTTTTTATAAGGTTTTTACAGAAGAAGTTGAAGCCTGCGACGTTCTTTTGTCTGGTTTTTTAAATAACGTGATAAATGATTTGGATGCAACGTTATTGTGTCTAAACTGACCTTGCTGGCTCTTTCTTTCTGTAGACGTTTGACGCGGCGGTGGCCGACATCACCATGACCGCGAACCGCTCGACCTCCGTGGACTTCACGCTGCCTTACGAGGCAACGGCCATCGCCATGGTGGTGTCGGTGCGCGACCAGCGGAGCAGTAAACGGACGTGGGTTTTCCTCAAGCCGCTCCGCTACGACCTCTGGCTCGTCTCCGCCGTCTTCTTCCTCTTCACCGGCTTCGTCGTCTGGGCCATCGAGCACCGTGACAACGATGAGTTCCGCGGCCCTCCCTCGTACCAGGTCGGCACCCTCCTCTACTTCGGCTTCTCCACCCTCGTCTTCGCCCACAGGGAGAGCCTGAAGAGCAACCTGTCGCGGCTCGCCGTGCTGGTATGGGTGTTCGTCGTGCTCATCCTGCAGTCCAGCTACACGGCGAGCCTCACGTCCATGCTCACGGTGCCGCAGCTGGAGCCAAGCGTCGCCGACTATGGCGCGCTTCTGAGGGGCACGGAGAAGGTTGGGGTCATGAACAACTCCTTCGTGCTTACGGCCATGACGGCGTCGGGCTTCCCGCAGGACAGGCTCGTGCGCTACCCAAATGCGCAGAGCTTCCACGAGGCCCTGCTCAATGGCAGCATCGGCGCCATCGTCAACGAGACGCCCTACCTCAGGATCTTCCTCAAGACCTACCGTGACAACTTCACCATGACCGGCCAGCTCAACAAGACCGGCGGTTTTGGCTTCGCGTTCCCCAAGGGGTCCCCGTACGTGACAGACCTGTCACAGGCGATCCTAAAGCTCACCGAGAGCGACGAGATGAACATGATCGAGCGCAAGTGGTTTGGCGACCCCGACGAGGATGGTTCTGCGCAGGACGGCGGGCTGTTCACGTCAGACAGCCTCAGCTTCGCCAGCTTCTGGGGCCTGTTCCTAATCACCGGCGCCACCTCGCTACTATGCTGCGTCGTCCACCTTGTCACCTTCGTCGTGACTAACCAGCGGGAGCTCCCGCCGCACTTGTCTTGGAAGGGCAGGCTATGGAGGTTGGCCAAGATCTTCGATGACAAGGACCCCTCCTCGCACACCTTCAGGATCAAGGACGACGGTGGTTCCATGGCCGGAAGGACCAACACGGTTGCCTCCCCTCGTATCGCGCACAGTGAGTTTGGCAGCCCGCTAAGCGCTCCCTACACAAGCGAGTGGTCAGTGGCTACAGCAAGTCCGGCAAACGGTGAGATCGAGCTGGCCGAGACGGCAAGCCCGGTGACTGGTGAGATCGAGCTAGCCGCCGGTGGTGAAGAGAGGGTAGAGGTAGCTGCCAACACCGATGGCTCTGGAGAATTTGACAGAGGACGTTAATTGATCACGGCCATGCTATGACTCCTTGCTGTTAAATGACAGTGGTTGTTCGATGCTCTGTGTCATTAGTGGATTGAGACGGCGGTGAACAGATTGCTTGGCATAAGTAAGCAGCGATCAATTACTAGAAATTGTAGATAAGAAACTGTAAGTTGTAAATTATACTAGTCTCTTAGGACTATACAGCACCTAATCTCCAATGCCAAGACAGAGTTTGGACAAAAAAAATTGTAGATTTGAATACATTTCCTTATCTGTAATAATACGGAACAGATCTAACTCATCCCAGAACATGTATTTAACATTACCAAGTAGTTCAGATAGCTACGCCTGCCAAGAGAGAAATTTCCTGAGAACTAAGTGTCCAAGCAATGGTTTGTAGCACCATAAAGAAGAGAATCACGAGAAAGGAGGGTGAAATCATTGATAGAGCTCTCATGCTGCGCGCTTCAATAGTTCACACAACCAATGAAAATAAATGATTACTTGCTAGATTCGGAGAGAGCTCACCGGCGGCCAGAACGATGTTCAAGGACGACTCCTCGCTCCTCCCGCCCCGCCGCTGCCACGCCAAAGATCTTGCCGCCGGCCATCACCAATCGTCACGGTATGGACGGATCACTCGCCGTCGCCACTTCTCGGACAGCCATGGCGCTCTCCTCTCCTCTCCTCGACAAAGATCAAAGTCTAAGACGGTCGCACGCGCAAGCCGCACGCGGTAGCTTCATCTATCTTTGTATTTATAGATAGGAGGCCGGCTGAGTTGTTGTTCAGATCCCAAATCTCAGCGCCAAAACTTTACTTCTCCAGTGGGTTCGTATAGGGAAAAGAGCCCATAATTCCTGGGATGAGGCACGCTGATTGTGATTCCAATCAACAGGAAGCCTAAACGCAACAAACACCCAGGTCGTTCCGTATTCCAAAGATCCATACTTCATGGAGACTTCATTTTCGAGCCTATTCCAATCCAAGGAGACTTTGTTCCCCAATGGTAAATAAAAAAACTGTATACAGCTGGGTGGGTTAGGTATTTTCAACGATGATTTCTCTTCCTAAGTTAAATGCCACTAAAAATTACATGTCGAATTAACTAGAGATTTTCTTATTTTAGTTCAAACCATCAGCACAATTAATGGTTTTGACCCCAAAAAGGGTACTCCTTCTGTTCAATATTTTTTGTCATGATTGTAGTTTAAATTTAAAATAAAACATTACAAGATTTTGAACCAAATCGAAGACAAGAATTATGGATTGAAGGGAGTACCATTCTCACGTGTGCTTGAACTATTGCATTAGCCATTAGGGATTAATCGACTTCATATCCAAACGTATGGTACATATCATTAGTTAGGGATATAATCAAGTCAGTGTCCTCCACCGATGGAAGCTACCTACCAAGTACTCCTTTTTTTCCTAGCTACCTCAAAACCGCTTGTACAAGCTAGCTCACGTAACAAATTAACCAATTATTAAATCGAGAAAACTAATGGAAAAAGGCATTAAAACAAACCAGGGAAATGCCTTTACTTTCTTTAAGAAATAATTCAACACAAGCACATCTAATCAATCCGTTCAAAATTTCAGCATAAACTTTGGGATATTTAGATTACACAGCAATATAATGAACAAAATCGTACTTGCATAGAGCAATGATTCCGTGTCTACGGATTCAAATGTACAATTCACCTCGATTACAAAAACTGATCTGGAGCACTACAAGAAAAAAATACAATCCAACTACCACTGAACCCAAGCCACCGCTCCGCCAGACGGCACATGTCGGTAGCCAAGGGACTAGATGCCATTTGCATCGTCCGCGCATGGTTGCAACTGCACAAAGACAACTTTCAGCAAGTAAATCGTCTAGCTGTCCAGAAACCAAAAGACAAGCCACCACACATCCAGGAGATTGGCATATATACACAAAACATGTCACAGAAACTGCTTGCCTAAAAAAGAATGCACATCTTTGTTTCATGGACAGATTGTCATGGCTACAACTTCTCTACTTCATGGACAGATCGTCATGGCTACAACTTCTATCGAAAATGAGTAAATCGTACAACCATAAAAGGAATGCACATCTATGTTTCAAATTTATTCAAGATTGGGCGTACAAAAGAGACAAGGAACACAAATGGAATGAGCAAATCTTCTCCACATTAATAAGCAGCAACAAAATTAAAAAATAGATATCTATCCCACACAAATTAAGCTGCCCAAAATCTTCACCAAGATCACAAAGATGTACGACGTGATTTGATAGTGTTGAGTTAGCAGGAAGGTGATAACTTGCAAAAATATGATCAGGACACATAGAATGTGCGTGGAAACAAGAAAAACGGAAACAATTTGAATAGGAATCGGA
Organism: Dactylis glomerata; assembly: GCA_007115705.1. Lineage (NCBI taxonomy): Eukaryota > Viridiplantae > Streptophyta > Magnoliopsida > Poales > Poaceae > Dactylis > Dactylis glomerata. Next base: position 702,968 of record QXEO01000535.1, read on the forward strand.
TTCTGGTTTGACATACAAGGAGAATCTAACGAGTGGATTTTGGCGAGTACCTCTGCAAAAGGGAAACGGTTTGCAGCAGTCGGTTGATCTACGCCTTGATCTCCTCAGAGCTATCTAGGTTGTGCTGCTCATGGCGGAGTATGCTCTTGGAGTGAAGTCCACTAGACTCAAACCACGGGCATCCCTGCATGAGAAATACAGCCCGGTCAAAGTCGTGGGTATACTTGGGGGCTTGTTGCCCACAGAAATAGCACAACTATTAGATATGCCTCAGAAAACGCTAGCTCAAAAAGCCTGTAAGCAAAAAGAACATGTTGTGTGTCTCAAGTGAGCGGCCCTAAAGCACGATCAATGCATCAACAATGGATAAACATCAGACATTAACCGAAGATCCAAATTCAACCATCCATAATATCATAACGGATAAGTGGTCAAACAAAAGATTGACAGTCCAGAATAGGAGTCCAAACAACAGTCCTAGATACTAACTTTGCATATAGTCCACAACCAAAGCATTAAAATTTTGGTATCACAAACAGGGAGAGATCAGTTTTCAACCAATGCATCAGATAATAGTGAAGCATTGCAGTTAAGAAACAACGATATCAGTACAGAAAAATGGTGAAGCATTGCAAATTAAATCATTAACTTAAGTGCAAGTGAGTTCAAAGCAAGCAAGGTAGATCATTTCTAATGAAGCTTCTAAGAATAGACGAGCTTGGAACCACATGGTCATAAAGTCCATGTTCTTACAGAGAAGAATGCAAAAACAGGGGAGCAGCCAGGAAAGCTCACAGATGTAACCACATGGTCATCAAGTCTGCCACACTGTAAAAAAGGCATTCAATCCCAGGTAGAATTGCTTGAGCAAGCCCATAAAGATAGCAGGATTAACTGCTCGCAAAAATAGCAGGATTAACAATTCCGTGTAGTGGTACCCAACAGCCACAGCATGTCAGTGCCACGACCAAATCCTAATCATATGACCACCACTGAGCGCTAGATAAGGGGCTCATAGCTTTGCTATCACACTTATCTATCAGGAAGTACGTTGCTAGCAGGTAGATGTGTCCATTGAAGCCCGACATGCTCTTCTCTAGTTATTTTATTTTTCTTAGAAATCTTATGAAGCGGTAATACAAACATTAGTTATTCAATGAAAACTAACTTTTTCCTCTACTTTGTACGCTAGTGACACTCTAACGGGCAGAACAATCAAATGTACAAAAAAAATTGTCCTCCACTTGTATACTCACGGGTAGAAGAGACCCGGCTCTATTCTGCAAATAAGCATCTAAACAGAGTCAAGAAAATGGAGTGCATCCATTACCTACGAAGCACCGATACGTCAAAAGGCGCCGTTTCCGCGTATAATACGCGTCCGATACTCCGATACGTCCGATACGCGCCGATACCCGTATCCCTGGCGTATCCGATTTTCCCGATTTAAAAAAAATTAAAATAAATCAGATACGCAGCGGGGACGGGAGCGATACGTCGGGGACACGTGAAGAGCCCCGACCCAAACAAAACCCTAACCCCGTAGTGCTCTCTCGCCATCTCGTTCTATTTGCAGCACAGCCGCCGCCGCCTCCTGAAGTCGCCCACGCCGCCGCCGGCCAGAATCGTGCCGCCGCCGGCCGGAATCGCGCCGCCGCCGGCCGGAATCGCGACTCCCTCGCCTGGATTCGCCCCTCTCCCTCGCGGACTGTCACCACTCGCCAGGTACCTGCTGCTTGCTCGATCCTCTCTGGCTCTCTCGTCTCGATCTGTTGCTGGCTTGCTGCTGCCGCTGCGTGCTGATGCTTTGCTTGCTCGGCTGGCTAGGGAGTGAGAGTGAGGCATGGCATCAGGCAGTTCGGTTGGGGGTGGTTCTGGTTCAAGCAATGGTGTTGAGAGCAATAGTGTTGTCAATGCAAAGTATCCACTATGGGCTCATGTTTCAAAGGTTTTGATAGATGAAACAGGCCGTGGAGGCAACACCCGGTTTTGTTGCCATTTCTGCAATTTAACTTTCCCGGGCAGCTATTCAAGAGTAAAAAACCATCTTATGACCTTTTATTTTATTATTTTTATACATATACTCGACGTATCGCCGAATCACTGTTTTTTGAAATCGCCGTATCCCGTATCGCCATACTCGTATCGCCGTATCCGTCTCGCCGTATCGGTGCTTCGTAGTCCATTACCTATACATATATACGCACAACATTCAGATTGAGAAACAGACATGTGTGCATAACCAAGAAATATACAAAGTATGACCTGCTTATTCAAAAGACAAGTTTAGATTTAGTGAAATTGACTTCCATCTACTGCATACAAGCATGCTTTTATCAGTACCTAGTGACCTACATGTTCAATTCAACAGGAATGCAAGGGTATGACCTGCTTATTCAAAATACAATTTGTGATTAAGTGAAATGGATTTCCATCTACTGCATACACGCATGCTTTTACCTACCGCCTACTGACCTACAAGTTCAATTCAAGATGAACGAAATGAATTTTTTTAGGAAGGGTACATGTAGGAGGAGGAGGAGGAGGAGAGAGCTCACCGGGCGAAGCTTGTTGGGGGAGGTGGCCGGCGGCAGCGGGACGGAGTGGTGGCCAGCTGCAGCGAGACAGAGTGGTGACCGGCGGCAGGAGGTCGCGGACACTGCCGGCGGTGGCAGCTCGGGAGGTGGTCCAGGAGGTCACCGGCAGCAGAAGCTCGGTGAGGCGAACAGCATCTCTTCCACCATGCCTGCACCGCGGCGAGCACCTCGAGCCCACGGCCCTCCCGCCGGGGGCGGACGTCGCCTAGGTCATCACCGCCCGCCCCAGGACCGCGCGTGGAGGAGATCCCCACCCCTTGGGTCGCTCTCCCCTTTCCTGGCCTCGCTGGTCCTGGCTCGGCCGGCCGCAGGAAAAAGCTCAACCATGGCGGCCGGCCGGCCGGCGCAGATCCCGGCACGGCTCCATCGTCTGTAGCTGTTGCGAGGTAGCCAGGAGGAGGGGATTCAGAGGAGGGTCACCGGGGAGGCGTCCCTACCGCCGGCGGGATGCTGGTCCGGCGGCGCTGGATCGAGAGAAATCTCGTGGATATGGGAACTGGAGCGGCGGCGGCGGTGGTCTCGGGCAGAAGGGGATCGTACTTACGTCTAGTTCGTTTTGTGTTTCGTGAGGTGAGATTCGTTTTCGGTTATTGGATCGATGCATTGTGGACGGTTCATATCATATCGGAGCGAGTTATTGCGCTCTAATAAATGGCCCCAAGTACTAGTAGTAGGACTCACAAATTTTGGTCTCCCGCCTGTCCCGCTCAGCCCTAAAGTACGGAGTAGTATAAATTTGAGTAATGCTACAGTTACGGACATATTGTTACGGAGAGAGCCTTACGGAAGGACGTGTCAAATCGGAAGTTACACACACGTAGTACTAATTAACTGATGCATGTGATTGTTGTACTTGCTAGTAGTATTAGTCTACCACAACACGTTTTTGTTTGCAACATGGCCATCCTCGTGTATACATATATGCACGTGTGTCACAAACGCATATGCATGTCATTGCACTCGTCGGCGTACAGATCAGACACCAACGGTTAATCATCAGCGGCGGTACACCTCAATCTAGGCGGCAGAGGCCAGCAGTGATGGTTCCCACGGCGGCGCTCAGCGCGAAGGTAGCAAGAGGGTCGGTAGAGCGTTCGGACCACAAGAGACAAAGAGGAGCTTTCTCAAGTGACTCACGTGTTTCGGGAGGGATCCATGGGGGAGACGAATCGATGACAGCATGCATCGACCTGCGACGGGGGAAGATGGTGCCGTGTCACCGGCACCATGTGTCCTCAAGGCAGTGGCTTCGAGGGTGGTGGCGGGAGAGCGTTGAATAGGTTGTCACGTTGGAGTTATTGAGAGAGACGGCAACGGTGAAGCGTTCGGGGGTTGGGCAAGACAGGGTAAGGAAGAGGTCACGTTGGAGTGCAGAGAAAGATGACGACGGCGACACGATCACCAGCCAGCCACGTAGTTGCTACTTCATGGGCAGGTTTGGGAGGGGAGCTAGGAATTTTGAATCGACTAGGCAAAATAATGGTGAAAACTTTTGCACTCACTCGTATGTGGTTGCATTCATGCAAAATGATGAAAACTGGCGTGACAACTACACACAACCCCAATGTGGATCATCCATCAACCTAGCTAGTGAAGCCCTAGGCCCATGAGAATGCCGAATGGAATACCTTGATGCTCGGCCCGATGCAACCTGAAGTATATTTTCATCGGTCAGATGAGAAGTTTAAGCTAGAGCACATGCAATCCAACGTTGTTATAGTTCATTCACCCTTCATCGTTCCAAGCCGTTGGAGATGCCAACACATGCCGAGGGTGGATCCATGTGCAGCCTTGGGGGTGCACAGGACACCGAGGAAAAGTGAAATTATTTGTGAAATAGCTTTTTTCACCTCATGTGCAACCCCCAAATGAAGTATTTTTGCAGCTAGGGCACCACTGTGCACCCCGATCATCGGTCCTGTAGATCCGCCATTGGGCGTGTGGGTCGACGCATCAGATGCCAATTGTTGGACATCAATTGTACACCTTGGCATACTTCGGGGTAGGACAAGTTTCAGGGCAAGTCTTGCAAAAGCACTACCCTCAACTATCATGCCTGAGCATGCAATTCTCGAAGCCCGAAAAAAATGTATTATGAAGCACGGGCTATGTCGGAGGCAAAGCTCTATGCCCAACTATTATACTCCACTGATGCGATTTTTTTGTAGTGATGATCTCATTTACAGAACAGATTAATCCATCGACGAAGAAACACACTGATGCGATTTTTTGTAGTTTCTCGTTTATAATTTTTGAAAAGCTAGCGAGATTGAAGAGCTGGTGCGCGAGATCGTGCTCCTAAACTCCTATATGCTAGCTAGACCTCGTACGTGCATGCATGCATGCACGCACCGGCCCGAAGGTCAGCGATAATTAAGTATTAGCAAAGTGGGTTTGTAAACTAATTGCTATATATCTTGTTGGTGACGAGCTACTACCAGTGTGATTATATGCATGCACGTATGGTATACTACTAGGTCGAATCTGATAATGACTTTAGCTTTTTTTTCCAACCGGGCTTCCACCCCTTTCCATTACTTGAACGGAAATAACAAAGTCTGGAACAACAAAACGGAAGTTCTAGAGGGGGAGGTGGGGGGAAAGCTAGCTGAGCAGTATCAGGAAACCCACTGTGTGCGCTCGCCGTCGAAACGCACACTATGGGACGAAAACCTGATACCACTAATTATTTCTAAGTTCAACTTATTACAGACTAGGGGCCAGAGACATCAGAGTCTAACAGAGAAAACGAAAACGAAAGGGAACAGCCGATCGAAACAGCAAAGCCAGCAAGGAGCATCAGATCATCGTCACAATCGCCAGCTGGTGAGAGCCCTCCACCTGACGAGAGTACACCGAAGACGCCACCTGCTTGAGCCTGTTAGCCCCCTCAATAAGTCTCTCCTTATCAGCAGCATCCTTTTGGAGACCTGCCCAGTATATGAGTAAAGAAATAGAGTAGAAAGTAATTACACTAGGGGATTTCAAATGAAACTTATCAAAAGTAACTCTATTTCGAATATTCCAAATAGCCCAACAAATGGAAGCCAGGATAACCATGTGGAATCTCTCAAAACCTGGGAGAACAGAATGGAACCAGGCCATAGCTTGCCAAAAGGAAACTGGAACAGAAGTGGAATCAAAAGCCTTGCTCAAAACCCCCCAAACAACTTTAGAAATGGGGCAAGTGAAGAAGAGGTGATCATTTGTCTCCTCAAGGTTGCAAAAAGAACAAACAGGAGCCCCAGGCCAATGCCTTTTTTTCATATTTTCTCTAGTCAACACAGCATCTTGACATAACTGCCAAAGGAAGACTTTGATTTTCAGAGGGATCTTAGCCTTCCAAATCCATTTATTATGAGAACCAACAAGATTTCTTTCCAACCACAGGTAAACAGACTTGGTGGAGAAACAATTATTTGGATTCAAAGACCAGGAAATGAAATCACTGTCATTTGATCTAGGAAGATTCCTCAAGCTATTTTTGATAGCATTCCAATGCAACAAATTATCACCTCTCAAGGTTCTACGAAAAGGAATATGGAAATCAGAAGCAGAAGCATCAAGAATAGTGCAATCTTTGTCCAAGCACAGGTCAAAAAGCTCAGGAAACTGCAAGGAAAAAGGAGGTTCACCAGAAATAGAATCTTGCCAAAGCCTACAAATATTACCATTTCTAATATTAACTTTCCTTCCAACCATATAAGTGTCCTTAACTTTAAGGAGACCTTTCCAACAAGGAGAATCACTAAATCTAGCAGAAACACTGGCCACAGATTTGTTCCTTAAGTATTTGGCTTTGACAATGTCCTGCCAAAGACCTTGCTCAGTGTCTAACTTCCACCACCACTTGCACAACAAGCTAATGTTTTGTTTGCGCAAGTCAAGAATCCCCAAACCACCTTTTTTCTTAGATCTGCAGACCTTAGTCCACTTCACCATGTAATACCCTCTTTTTAATTTCTTCCCATGCCAAAAGAAACGTCTCCTATATAATGACTTTAGCTATACACGTAAATGCATATGTTACGTTTCGGCGAGTCGATGAATGCATCTGTCTTGCGAGCACGAGTCCAGTATGTGTACACACACGTGCGGCTACTTAATCCGAACTCGACTAATTGCTAGCGTCTATTTCTCAAAATAATATAGGGAAATGCACGTACATACACGTGTGTGTTTTTTTCGAACGAGGACCCATGAGGGAGTGGGCAACACAACTTTTAGTCGGGACAAACCTGTTAGGCAAGCTGGTGGGGGCTAGCGGTGACCATACGGACCAGCGGCCCTCGGTGCGACGACATCAAGAGGCACAACAGAGTATGGGGAGCACGAAAGTCAGCAGAGAGGAGGTCGATCTATAGACTCACATGCTTCGGGAGGGACTTTCTTGACTCGCCGACACCGGGGGAGGGGGAGGTGAGAAGGCGGCAATGCAGTCGGGGAGACGTACATGTTATTCCATGGGCGGGTTTGGAAGCTTGAATTATTGGCTATGCAAACTAATGGTGCAAAGACCTTGACACTCGGGGCTAGCCCAACCCGAAGTATACTGGCTCAAAGCTTGAAAACTGTGTATATTTCAAGCCTAGGGCCTATCTGATGCAGAGTCCTAAGCCTGGTTCGAAGCCCTAAAATAATGTATTTCTCAAGCCCAAACATGTCCAAAGCAAAGACCTAAGGCTAGTGTGTTGAACAAATCCATCGACGATAAAAAAACAGGGATCCAAATAGCTACATGCATGCCAGGCCGGGCGGGATCATGTGGCAACTCGCACCAAAAGATGTAGTTTCAAATTTAGGGACTATTTGGATCAGTCCCCCGCCAGTCCGGGCCAATATTGGCACGCCAAAGAATTGGCGAGCAATTCAGCTGTCTGGCGTGCGCAGGCGTACGAAAAATATAACGGGGCGACCAAAAAATTAGTGGGGTTTGCAGTCTGTGACGTTGATCTAAATAGAGCCATGGGTAATAGTCAACGACCAAAACCCGCTGCTCCGTTTCAAACAGGCCCGTAGAGACCATGATGCATGGTACGCCAAGGCTTGCAATAATCATGCACGCATGCACCGGCCGGCCGGAGTAAGTATTAGCAAAGGGAGCTGGTAAACTAATTAAGCACATGCACTAGCTAGCTTGCTCAATCGATCGCGAGTAGCTAGCTAGATTAGATTTTGCATGAATGTGTAGTATAGGTCGAAGCTGATGATGACTAGTACTCCAAGAGTCCATGCATACATACGTACTTACGTACTCCCTCCGTTTCAAAATATAAGATGTTTTAGCTTTGTGAAGCACATGTATTTAGACATCTTTTAGTGTGTAGGTTCACTCGAATATACACACTAAAACGTGTCTAGATACATTTACTTTACAAACCTAAAACATCTTATAATTTGAAACGGAGGGAGTATGTGCAAACAGTGTGAATTAAATTCACTTGCACACATGCGAACATTTGTACGTACTAGTTTTTATTTTTCTGAAGACATAGCAAGATTAAGAAGCTGGGCGTGCTAATTCGAGCTTTTCAACTATCATGTGGTCGCTAGCTAGGCCGCGTACGTGATGTATACATGCAAGCATGCACCGATGGAAGTCCAAATTTAGTGAGTACTCCTAAAGTCCTAATGAAGCACACTAGTAGCTTGCTCTCGTGACTAGGCGGTCTAGATTAGATTTTGCATGCATGGTATACTATGCGCAGTTGTATAGGTGGATCGAATCTGATAATGAGTATTAGTCGTAGGACTGAGCTAATCAGCTACTCCGATCCTAGCTAGCTACATGGACGTGCATGCTAGCTAGGATCCATGCATCGATCCATCTTACGTGCACACGAGTGCGGTACACGTGTATCCATCTTTCGATCATCAATGCTAGCTATGCCTCAGCATATACCTTGGGCTAGGCGGCGGAGGCCAGCGGTGATGTTTCCCACGGCGGCGCTCGCTCGACGCGACAGAAGCAAAGAAGCAAGTACGGAGCGTTTGGGACACTGGGATAGGAGTCAGGGGGGTGAGCTCGCTCGGGAGACTCACGTTTTTGTGGAGTAGGGAAGTCGACAACACGTGAATGAAAATTGTCACAATGCTACACACGGCCCCAACGCCGATCATCTTTCAACCTATGCACTAGGGCGATGAGAGAATGACGACCGGAAGACCTTGATAGTCGGGTTAGCCGCTAGCCCAGCCCGAAGTATATTTGAATCGGGCATTTTGGGAAGTTTTGACCTAGCTAGCTAGGGCACATGCATGCAGCCCATCGCCGTTATATATAGTTCATTCACCGTTCATGGAGCCGAGCTGTTGGAGATGTCAAGGGTAGAAGATGCAGTTTCTAGAGTATATGTAGAGATCGACCATGATGGCAAGGTAATAATTATCAATTATCAATTAGCAAAGTGATGTTGCAAATCAGTACTACAGTACTGCTGCCCTACGCGCTGCCGTTCGAGTACGTCGGAGCCAAGTCCACGCCCTACGACGACCTCGTCCAAGCAGTCGGCAATGGGGTAAGTAATACTAGTTATCTGACTAACCTGCTTTATCATTACATTGTTTTTGCTTTATGTTATTGTTCATAAGCACATGTTTTGCTTTCTTCCTTAGAGTGATATCTTTAAGGCAATGGGGTAATATAACATACTTGTTATTCTGATACTGATCCACATAGTCTTAAAGATATCACTGTAAAATACCGAACCCAATTTCTACCCTGACATGATAATGTATACAATTTAACACATTTTTAAGGATCGTGCCGTTCAGAAAAAATATGCATTAGTAATGGTCAATACCATGGTTATATATAGCTTTTGCGACGAAACTATCTGCACTGGTACTACTTGATGTAACACCCCGACCACCCCATGGCTCGGGCCTGTTACCCCTGGCAGCTCTCTAGGATCTCTAGGCTGGTCCCACAGACCAACACTAGTCTCTTCTACGCACTTTGTCCTCACTCGTGCGCACTCGGGAACAATTTTTCAGTCGGTCACCCATCCTCAAATTGCTCTGGGCCAAGCACGCTTAACCCAGAGTTCCTTAGGAGTGAGTTCCCGGAAAAGAAGTTGCAACTTGTTGATATGAGTATCCTATTAATCCTATTAAGCCCTGGGCCAGGATGTCACACACTCACCCCCTTAGAAGACCGACGTCCTCGTCGGTCAGCCCCAGGCCAGGAACTTCCCCTCTTGGACACGTCCATGCGTCCAGTGCCGACCCATGTGCCACGACGGGCCACATGTCCGCGCATCTGACCCGCACACGCCCGTGTTACCGCAAGGGTCGGCTCTGATACCAAATGTAACACCCCGACCACCCCATGGCTCGGGCTTGTTACCCCTGGCAGCTCTCTAGGATCTCTAGGCTGGCCCCACAGACCAACACTAGTCTCTTCTACGCACTTTGTCCTCACTCGTGCGCACCCGGGAACAATTTCCCGGTCGGTCACCCATCCTCAAATTGCTCTGGGCCAAGCACGCTTAACCCAGAGTTCCTTTGGAGTGAGTTCCCGGATAAGAAGTTGTAACTTGTTGATATGAGTATCCTATTAATCCTATTAAGCCCTAGGCCAGGATGTCACACTTGACCAACATATAGACCATAGAATAACATATATATGTATATCTATACGTGTGTGACTGAGGTGGATACTTGGACTTAGATTTTTTTTTTCAAATTTCAGTGTCTGAAAGCTTTGACTCTGAAGAACATTCCTAGCCATTAATCTAGTTTACCGTAGAACACTGCTGTTATCAAACTTGGTTGCAATCATGCATGGACCAGAGGCTAGCTCCAAAAATGTCTTTGTCATTGAAGATGTCATACAACGAAAAACACAATCAAGACTCACAGGACTCATTCTCCCAATAAGGGTCTTTTCAACTGAAAGGGGGTGGAAGCAGTAGTATATAGTTCAAATTGTAGGTATCACAAATATCTCAAACCTCAAAATATCCAAAACTTTGGAATTTTATCAGTCAAACTTCATCAATTTAGAGGGTTTTGACCAAAATCGAATGTTGTTTGAATCTAGCTGGCCAAATATGGAGGTGCCAAGTATTCAAGTATCCACCAATACTACCGAACTGTTGACTAAATTCTGAACCCAGCGAACTACTAAGAAATGCTTAGAAGGTTTTACTAATTCCAAGTCAACTTATAAATAAGTTAGACCTTTGTCAAGTCCTGAGCAATTCTATCAGCTTTCGCACTGGTTCGAGAGCTCCACATGAGTTGCAACCCAACCGAGGTTTTTCTAGTTGCATATGTATTACAAGTTGCAACTGACAAAAAAATATTTACAAGACAATATAAAATTGTTTTATAGGGTTTTATAGGTGCACTAGTTTAATTTGTTTCAATGTGTATTCAATTTCAAATCAAGCTACGAGCTAGCAAGATGCCTACCCCGTAACACCACTAGCCACTAGGTCCCACGGCGTCATGACCAAAGACAATATGGCGCACGTACCAACGCAGTATGTCATGTTGACTACATCACACCTACATTTTTTTTAATAAAGAGTGTTTTATTATTTAAAAGTTATTAAGCTTACACTCGGCCTCTGCATAGCTAAGATGCACACAGCCCAAAACGAAGTCATGTTGACTACATCACGCCTACAGACAAACATACTGGACGTACGTTTACACATCGTCTGAACGCATGCTGCACAGCGTATCGAATCTGCACTAGTATACTGACGAGTGATCGTAGGTGGCCGTGCCTGTTGCTTAGTTTATGGATCGATTCACTCTGCCGATTCCTGCCTGGTGTTAAGTGATTGACTACGTGAGTCAACTGATCGGCTAGCTGCTCCGGGTTACCATTTCGCTTACAAAAATGCAAATGTGTGAAATATATATATGGGGATGAATCCAATGAGGCAATGTGTATATAATTCAGTCTCGTAGTAGTACACAAGATGTGAGAGAAGGTAAGATCAGATTCTGATGCGTATTGAAAATCTAACGAATTACCACGAGACTCAACTACCTTTTTACACTATACCATAGCCGTATGGTGAAGACAGCAGTTAAAGTGGTCAAAGAGTTTCATACAGTATTATTTTTTGAATCAAAGAGTTTGGATTGTTTTTTTTTTTGAGGTTTAACAGAAGAAGTGTGAAGCCCGCGTTCTTTTGTCTGGTTCTTTACATTACGCGATAAATGATTTTGATCCAACATTTTTTTTTTCGAATATAGGGCAGAGCCTTAGATTTCATTTAAAGAAAGACGCACGCACAACGCAGCATCCAGTTTATCAGAATCTTAGGCCTTCCATAATGGAGGTTTCTTAGCGCGGTATCCTACGTATTTTGCTTATGTGGCATTATATTAAATAAGGAAAAAGAATGGTGTTATAGCTTAGCTAAGATACAACACTTGCACGAGTTCATAGGCAAAAATTGTTTCTAGACCAATCATAGGCATGCATGAGACCAAAATCATTAATTAAGAGACAACCCTTAAGAGATAATGCATTGGAGAAGTTGTATCTTAAGTTTCTATGAAAACGTGCTAAGAAACTATGCATTTTGGAAGGCCTTACACAACCACCAAACTAAAAGCTCACTATCCAATAAGCTACCACAGCTATAAAAAAAATCCCAAACAAACAACGGGCAACACAGGCCTGAGGGGAAGCAACATTTTTCTCGAGTAGCCATCTACAATTACCATTGACATTATTTGACTTTACCTGAGCACATAGATCTTTCAACCTATACCACATCTGGGTTGTTTCCCCAAAAAGATTTCTTCTAAAACGAATTGCACCCCACCCTTCATTAAAAACTTTAGCAACAGCGATATTAACACTAAAAGTCAGCATACAAAGTCTAGGAAACTCCTCTCTTAAAGTCTCTGTCCAAGCCAAATGTCCTCCCAAAATAGTGTACGCTCCCCATTGCCAACTACTTTTCTACAGAAGCGGTAAAAGACACTAGAAACATTAACAATCCCCTACCAGAAATGAGAATGATTACTTCTCTTAATTCCTGAGACAACATATTCTTTTGAAGGTATTTGGCCCTCACCACATCCTGCCAAATACCTTCAGAATTTTCAATTTTCCAAATCCACTTACTTATAAGACACTTGTTCATGGTTGCTAAATCTACTACTCCTAAACCACCTATACTTCGAGGCTGACACACCTCATCCCATCTAACCAGGTGGTGTTTCCTAACCTCATCCTTCTTTTGCCAAAATAATCTCCTCATAAAGAACTTCATCCTATGCAAAGGACCTTAAGGAATTTCATACAAAGAAAGCGTATAGAGAGGTACATTACTCAAACTAGCCCTTAAAAGAATGAGCCTACCCCCATAAGTTAGGAAATTCCCTTGACAAGTATGAGCCATCTTATCCTCAGATGGCATCCAATCACTATTCCTCAATCGTTTGTTATGGACAGGAACCCCTAAATAAAGGCAAGGACCCCTCTACACAAGTAAAAATAGTTGTATACTCTAAGGTTTTTTCAACCGCTGCCCCCACACAAATCACATCTCTTATGAAAGTTAACTTTTAAACCAGAGAGATGTTCAAAGAAACATAATATAAGTTTGAGATTTCTTGCACTTTCAAGACTATCCTCAAACAGGAAAAATGTGTCATCAGCGTATTGGAACATAGATGCACCCCTGGGAACTAAATGAGAAATCACTCCTTTGATTAATCCACTCTCCACAACTCTATTGACTAGAATTGCTAATGCATCTACTGCAGTATTGAATAAGATGAGGGAGAGAGGATCTCCTTGCCTCAAACCCCTCTTAGTAGTAAAATAATGGGCCTATCTGATCAGCACTGCAACCTTACCATCATTCACCACATTCATCACCCACTTAATAAAAAGAGTAGGGAAACCTTTCATAGTCAGAACCTTCTAAGAAAGCTTTTTCAATCTTGTCATAAGCTTTTTCAACATTGTTGTGTCTAAGCTGACCTTGTTGGCTCTCTCTTTCCGCAGACGTTTGACGCGGCGGTGGCAGACATCACCATGACCGCGAACCGGTCCACCTCCGTGGACTTCACGCTGCCTTACGAGGCAACGGCCATCGCCATGGTGGTGCCGATGCGCGATCAGCGGAGCAGTAAGCGAACGTGGGTTTTCCTCAAGCCGCTTCGTTACGACCTCTGGCTTGTCAGCGCCGTATTTTTCCTCTTCACCGGCTTTGTCGTCTGGGCCATCGAGCACCGTGACAACGATGAGTTCCGCGGCCCTCCCTCGTACCAGGTCGGCACCCTCCTCTACTTCGGCTTCTCCACCCTCGTCTTCGCCCACAGGGAGAGCCTGAAGAGCAACCTGTCGCGGCTCGCCGTGCTGGTATGGGTGTTTGTCGTGCTCATCCTGCAGTCCAGCTACACGGCGAGCCTCACGTCCATGCTCACGGTGCCGCAGCTGGAGCCGAGCGTCGCCGACTATGGCGCGCTTCTGAGGGGCACGGAGAAGGTTGGGGTCATGAACAACTCCTTCGTGCTTACGGCCATGACGGCATCGGGCTTCCCGCAGGACAGGCTCGTGCGGTACCCAAATGCGTAGAGCTTCCACGAGGCCCTGCTCAACGGCAGCATCGGCGCCATCGTCAACGAGACACCCTACCTCAGGATCTTCCTCAAGACCTACCGTGACAACTTCACCATGACCGGCCAGCTCAACAAGACCGGCGGTTTTGGCTTCGCGTTCCCCAAGGGGTCCCCGTACGTGACAGACCTGTCACAGGCGATCCTAAAGCTCACCGAGAGCGACGAGATGAACATGATCGAGCGCAAGTGGTTTGGTGACCCCGACGAGGATGGTTCTGCGCAGGACGGCGGGCTGTTCACGTCAGACAGCCTCAGCTTCGCCAGCTTCTTGGGCCTGTTCCTAATCACCGGCGCCACCTCGCTACTATGCTGCGCCGTCCACCTTGTCACCTTCGTCGTGACTAACCAGCGGGAGCTCCCGCCGCACTTGTCTTGGAAGGGCAGGCTATGGAGGTTGGCCAAGATCTTCGATGACAAGGACCCCTCCTCGCACACCTTCAGGATCAAGGACGACGGTGGTTCCATGGCCGGAAGGACCAACACGGTTGCCTCCCCTCGTATCGCGCACAGTGAGTTTGGCAGCCCGCTAAGCGCTCCCTACACAAGCGAGTGGTCAGTGGCTACAGCAAGTCCGGCAAACGGTGAGATCGAGCTGGCCGAGACGGCAAGCCCGGTGACTGGTGAGATCGAGCTAGCCGCCGGTGGTGAAGAGAGGGTAGAGGTAGCTGCCAACACCGATGGCTCTGGAGAATTTGACAGAGGACGTTAATTGATCACGGCCATGCTATGACTCCTTGCTGTTAAATGACAGTGGTTGTTCGATGCTCTGTGTCATTAGTGGATTGAGACGGCGGTGAACAGATTGCTTGGCATAAGTAAGCAGCGATCAATTACTGGAAATTGTAGATAAGAAACTGTAAGTTGTAAATTATACTAGTCTCTTAGGACTATACAGCACCTAATCTCCAATGCCAAGACAGAGTTTGTAATCTTACCAGTTTGATACTGTACTGTTTCATATCTTACTGAATAGCAGCATAGAAATTGAGGATCCAGTTCGGTGGTGTCTTTCTACTTTTCCCATCAACGTTAAATTTCCAATTGCACTCCGAGTACCAATCAAACATTGCTATACAGTCGTCCTCTGCTCGTGTGTGCATTTTCTCTTGCTACCAAAGGGTATTAACTTTGATACATGGCCCTGCACTGCACTGCACATCGTTGGCTGCTCATGTTGTAGGCACAACGATTTCCATGCCACTCTCCCCCTATCACAACCAACGGCTTGTTCGATGGCGCTTTTCTTCTCAAGGAACTGACAGACATCTTGACATCCGTATATATGGCTGTGATTTGGCTTGTTACCTAGTTCCGTCAGCTGCAAGCCGGCAGAGAGCCCAGCTGAGTCCTTCTTGACAAATCAGATGGCAGCTCAAGCAAAATTGAAGAGCCACCTGGTCGGTGTGTTGTTCCACTTTTCACTTTCACATCAACAATAAATTCTAACTGCACTCCAAGTACCAATCAAATCTTGCTATACATCCATTGTCTTCTCGTGTTGTGTGCATTTTCCTTGCTACCCAAGGGTATTAACTTTGATCCCCGCACAACGCCGTCTGCTCGTGTTGTGCGCACCGCAACCAACTGCTTGTTTGATGGCGCTTTTTTCTTCTTCAGAGCTGACAGACTTTCGGCCATTTGTTCATATATAGTTGTGCTTTAGCTTGTTACCGAGTTCTGCCAACTGCAAGCTGACAGAGAGCCAAGCTTAATTCTCCTCAACGAATCAGATGGCAACTGGAGCAAAATTCATCATAGGTTGAAGTACCGTCAAATCTTATGAGATTAATCTGCACCCTCCATCTCCGTCTGTCATGGATGTCATGACTCATATTCACTGGTCTCGTATTCCTAGGGACCCTGTTATTCAGCAGAAATTATTCCCAGCAGTACCACTCTTCAAGTTGCATAAATCTGCTATGCCCCAAATGTTTTCAAAGACAATATTAGAATACAGATATACTCCTTAATTACTCCACAAAGCTGTATGCCCATACTCAGTGGCCATTGACTAACTGGTTATGCCTTTGCTTGAGAAGAATTGACTAACCTCAGCTATCTTAGTGCCCAGGGAGCGCAACCATTTTTAAAAAAAGAACTTCCCACATTTATCTAAGATTTCCTTGACTTCTTCCTCACAATCCTATTTCGTAGGATCAAAGGTTCTGTCAGAGGAAGTTTCCTTGAATCTGCAGAGCCATCACTTCAAAGTGCAGGTATTATTCACTTTATACATTTATAAATAGAATGATAGGTACTTCCAGAAGATAACCCGAACAGACAGTTGACATTATAGCTCAGAGCTGACCAAGACTTGGTTAGAATAATGCCAATGAGGAGGATTGTTGCTCCGTCCATCAGTGTGATAAATAATGAGAACCATGAGACTGCATTTGCCCCATACATTCTGTTCTGTAGAAACAGCTGGAGGATGGACACAGCAGCTAAGACCACCTCGTTATTGCTGTTGTTGTTGCCATTCCTCAGCTTCAGTGTTGCTCAAAATGCAACCCATGGTGGAACGGGTATACTCAATGTTGGAGCTATCCTCGATCTGCAGTCTCTGGTAGGAAAAATAGCACGTACTAGCATTCTGATGGCTATGGAGGATTTCTATGCAGTCCACAGGGATTATACAACAAAGCTAGTTCTCCACATCAGGGATTCCAACGGAGACAATATCCGAGCTGCATCAGAAGGTACGTATCAAAAACTGTGAACCATTGTTGAGTTTTCCACTGAGTGAAGCTCTGAAAAACAAGAAACTACTGTTAAATTAGATTTCTGTGATAAGGCCAAATCATAGGCAGTTTGAATTCTACTGCAGAGTATATTGATAATCAATTATATCATAACATTTAGGAATTTTTTTAAATAAACATAAATAAATGTGGAAATAGATTTTTTCTAGAGTGAAATGAATCAAAGAAACAGTGCATATTATATTTTTCCTTAACTTCATTAGTATTTTACTTCTGCACTCGTACTGCTACACTTTTCTAGTGACACTACAAGTCCGAAACAAATTAATGGTTTTCATAAAATAGTCCTGAAAAGGACAACCGTGAATCTGTTGGATTAAACCATAGGTACTTTCCCCATGAACCTGAGTTCTTGGTATATTTATATTCCTAATATTTCTGAAACCAGTACCTTAAAAGCAATGATCATAGAGTCCAACTCATTATACTGAGCTATAACATCACGGCTTGCCAAATGTTTACCTTAAAAGCAATGATCATAGAGCTATAACATCATGCGCCAGCTATCTTGGTTTCTTCAAATCATTTGTTTTTCTAAATTGGATTGCACAGCTGTGGACCTGCTGGAAAACTACTCTGTAGGGGCCATCATCGGTCCACAAAAATCTTCAGAGGCAACTTTCGTGTCTGATATTGGGAACAACAGCAAAATCCCTGTTATTTCCTTCACAGCAACAAATCCCGCTCTTTCATCTGGTAACATGCCATATTTTTTGCGAGCAACTCTAAGTGATGCCGCTCAGGTGAATAGCCTTGCTGCTCTCATTAAGGCATATGGCTGGAGGGAAGTGGTGCCCATCTATGAGGAGACAGACTTTGGCAGGGGCATCATACCTTACCTGGTTGATGCCCTCCAAGAGTTTGGAGCTTCTATGCCATATCGCTGTGGCATTTCTCAATCAGCAAACAGTGACCAAGTTGAAAAAGAACTATACAAGCTAATGACAATGCAAACAAGGGTTTACATTGTGCACATGTCATCATATACTGGCTCCATTCTCTTCAGAAAGGCCAAGGAGTTAGGAATGATGAATGAGGGATATGCATGGATTTTGACAGACGGGATAGCAAATATTGTTAACTCACTAAACCCTTTGGTTCTTGACGCAATAGATGGTGCATTGGGTGTGAGATTCTATGTGCCTAAATCAAATGAACTTAGTGATTTTACTACAAGATGGATTGTGAGGTACAAACAAGAAAACCCAAATGACCCACCAACGGAGCCAAGTATTTTTGGGCTCAGGGGTTATGATACTATTTGGGCCTTGGCACAAGCAGCAGAAAAGGTAAGCATGACCAATGACATATCTCACAAGCAGCAACACAGGAAAAACTCGACCTGTCTCAGAACTTTGGGTATGTCAACAATTGGTCCAAAACTCCTCGATGCAATCTTACAGAACAAGTTCAGAGGCTTCAGTGGTGATTTTGGCATTACAAGCAGGCAATTGCCATTCTCCATATTCCAGATAATTAATGTGGTTAGAAGAGAGTCGAAAGAAATAGGTTTCTGGACAGCAGAGAATGGAGTTGTGAGGAATTTGAATCAAAATGGATTCAAACACACCTATCTAAACTCTAGACCTGATCTCGGTCCAGTTGTTTGGCCAGGAGAAGTGCATGTAGTTCCTAAAGGCTGGCAAATTCCTACTAATGGAAAGAAACTCCGAGTAGGTGTAACGACAAGTGGGTATCCTGAGTTTATGAAGGTGGAAAGGGATCCTGTAACCAATGCAATAACTGCCACTGGCTATGCAATTGATGTATTCGAAGAGGTGTTAAAGCAGCTCCCATATGCAATCCCCTATGAATATGTAGCATTTGATAGTGCACAAGGAGTAAGCAATGGTAGCTATAATGATTTTGTCTACCAAGTCCAACTTGGGGTAAGAAGTTTTGGTTCTCCAATAGTCCAATTGTCAATATTATTAAGTCGCGGAAATTGGGCATGCTCCTTTAATTTTACTAGTCCCATCAGTACAACTTAATCGTGTTTTAGCATCATTTAGTCTGAAATTATAGCTCGTTTTGGTTTTCTAGGCAGCAATTTCTACTAATTAGTCCAACTGAATGTTGATTGGTACAAATATTAGATAGATGGGTACAGAGCAGATAATTATGTGAAAATCAAAGGCATCGCCTCTCTCTTTGTATGTGTGTATTGCTGAAGGACTGGATGGATAGATTGTTACTAGTTATTAACTGTATGATTCTACCAGTTAAGGTACAAATTGACTAGATGCATGCCCAAAACATAGATGACAGTACTAGTTTCTTTTAAGATTATGATAGAAGTGATTCTTTGCTGATGGTTTCCACGAGCCCTTATAATTCACAATTTTTGTTGAGCTTGGGTAGTTTATCGAACACGTAATCACTGATTAAAAGAAACAGGGCTACACACTTACGCAGCAATAAATGATATGCTTGCAGGTATACCAAGTAGCAATTGGGGATATAACCATCAGGTACAATAGAACTTCCTACGCTGACTTCACACTGCCTTATACTGAATCTGGAATAGCTATGATTGTGCCAGTCAAGGATGACACGAGTAAGGATACATGGATATTCTTGAAGCCATTAACTACTGACCTGTGGACTGGAAGCATCGTGTTCTTCATATTCACAGGTGCTGCCATCTGGCTATTGGAGCGACGAATTGACAATACTGAACTGACAGGTTCCATTTCCCGCCAGCTTGGGATAGCAATATATTTCCCCATATTTGTAGACAGTAAGTGATGATGTCATCAAATATATTAAATGTTCTTATTTCCATACAATAATCGCATTTTCCACATAATAGAGTCTCAAACAGGATGTTTTAGGATTTTCTTAATAAAATTTCCTTGTTTTTGAAAAAAATAACAACCTGCAGGAACCAGTACATAATTAGGTAATATATTTTCATGTCCTATACCAGAAGTCCAGGACCACAGAACGTAATGTAGCTGCAACAGACAAGGGGTTTTGGCCAATAGCTGCAGCCTACTGTTTAGGGGGACGTAGCTCACCTCAACACGGTCCAGGTGGAGGCCCAGAAGTGGAAAGAGCGGAAGCGAGGGGTCTCCCCGCGCATGTCTGCTTCCGGCTGGAGCACTTAGTGTCTAGGGGGCACCATGTTGTAATTCCAAAAGTGGTCCTTTTTGGACTTATACATCACTCTATTTTCTATCAATGCATGGAGACACAAAGCCTTTTTGTTTTTCTTGGATAAAAAAATCCCCGGAGTCATGATCCAGGTAGTTTAGGGTTGGAATAATAGTTCGGATTATGGTAGGGGCAAGAGGGTTACAATTATTGGTCACTTTTCTCTATCCTCCTCTTGCCCCTACCAGTTATTTTGGATACACAGCGCACTTACTTGGCTTTCTTCCCATTCGCCTGACTAGTTCGTATTCCCATTAATCTCTACTTATCTACATTGCATTCCCATGCAAGAATGGGCCAAAAAACAAAACAAGTTTCTTGCTGCTGCTGTGGATGGAGCAACACCGGGCAGCACATCTACTTCTCCTGCAAGGAGAAGGGGGTGCAGGCGATGCTCCCGAGGATGAGTTGCTGGGGAGGGGCAGAGGCCTCAGGGAAAGTGGCTCTGTAGGGGATGGGGCGACATTGGCCAAAGAAACAATGCATGTTTCTTCCTGCTGCTGTGGATGGAGCAACACTGGGCAGCACACCAACTTCTCCTGCAAGGAGAGCTGAGGAGAGGCAGAGGCCTCAGTTAAAGTGGCACTGGAGGGGATGGGCAACACTGGGAGGACGCCTTATCACAGGGAGGGGGGCAGGGAGGAAGCATTAGTTCAAGGGCTAACGGAGGACGAACTGAGTTTGTTTCTGCAAAATACCAATGACTTTATTGTATGAGGTCAAATTTCCTAAATTCAAAACCTGGTGCTTTCTGACTATTTATCTAGTACTCCGTGAAAATTACTCAATGTACGCTCATGGCTGTTTAATTTTTTCTCAGTATATAAAAATGAAGGAATCTGTCATACAAAGAATAAATTCAGCATTCATGATCGATATGAAGTTTCTCATACATGGTTATTCATTTTGCAGAGGAGAGGGTGCAAAGTATTTTGTCTAGATTGGTTATCATTGTATGGTTTATAGTTTTACTCGCAATTACGTCAAGTTATACAGCCAGTTTATCATCGATGCTTACTGTGCAGCAACTTCAACCCACAGTAACAGATGTTCACGAACTCCGTAAGAAAGGAGAATATGTAGGATATCATAATGGTTCTTATGTAGGGGACCTATTAGAACAGCTTGGTTTTGACAGAAGAAAGATCAAGGCCTACAACAATCCAGATGATTTTGCTGATGCACTATGCAAAGGGAGCAGAAATGGTGGTATTGCTGCACTCATACATGAAATTCCATATATCAAATTATTCCTCGCTACGCATTGCAAAGGTTACACAATGGTTGGACCAATTTACAAGTCTGGAGGGTTTGGCTTTGTAAGTTAGCTGCACCACATACATGCTGGTACATTATATATTTTATTTACCTATAAGTATAAAATCTAGAAAATATATACTTAAAAACTGCTTAGGCTTAAATAAAATGACCAATTGATAAAGGAAGATACTTATCAAAACATGAAACACATATGGAAATGCATGCATACATTAACAAAGTTGCTGGATGACCAACGCGCACTGCTAGCATCTAAGATGACAACAAACAAGTGCACTCAACTAAGCTATGCCTGGTATGAACTCATCATTCTGTACAATCGTCTACCACAATTAGAACTTACAAAGACTTAAAAGTCACTCACACTCGAAGAAATTTGCTTTGACAAGTTACTTATAGTAACAAACTATTGCCAGTGTTGTAAAGTTCACGTACTATATGGTGCACATTGTTTGTACAAGTACAACAAACTTAATAGGAGGATGGAAGTTCTAACTTCTAAACATATAGCTACATTGGAATAGGAGCATATGTAGCAAAATTCAACTTCTAAACATATTTATACATTGGAATAGGAGCATATATAGCGAAGATCATATATTTGGTACTAGAACAAAACTTACCGAGTAAGACATCAACTATAAGCTATAGGCAGTTGAGTGACCTATCACCAAGAAACCAATAGAAACTTCATATCCTAATTTGAATGACACAAGGAGAACCTTAAAAAAACAGCAACAGTAGATACCTTTTAAAGGGAAAGACAAAGGGTTGCTATTTACTGAAATATATGTTCCTTACAATGTCGAAAAAATATAATCTGGAACTTTAAATGATGGTATATTGTTCTTCATAACATTATTCTGAAAAAAATTCATGTTTGAACTTAATTAGTATTTAATAGAACGAGTTAATGATGTCTTAATACATGCTATAGAATATGGCTAGTCTCATAGAAACTCTACAAATGCATATCAGGTTCCATCAGCTCAACATCAAAACAACATCTTGTTCCAGAAAAAAAACAGAACTCGCAAGCATTTGTTTGCAAAAACAAGAAAGTGCAGTAAGTACCATGCGATTTATTTATCTTAAGTAGTTTTTTTGTGAATTTAAGAATCTTAGAATGAAACAACTACGCAATTTATTTACCTTAATATAAATATATGAATTCTTATGTTATACTACTTGCTTAGGCATTCCCCAAGGGATCCCCTCTGGTCTACGACTTTTCAAGGGCAATCCTAAGTATAACAGAGGGAGATGTCATCATTCAGATGGAAAGGAAATGGATAGGAGACCAACCTTCCTGTCAAAATGATGGTGCCATCATCGGCTCCAGCAGATTAAACTTCAAAAACTTTTCAGGACTCTTTCTGCTCACGGGAGTTGCTTCAACTTCTGCCCTTTTAATAGCCCTGGTGATGTTCCTCTACAAGAAGCACAAGATAAGGAACAGTACAGGCCCCGATCAGATTGAGATGGGATATGGAGAAGAGCATATAAATGAACAGACTCGAGAAAGGACAACAGAATCTACCCCGCCCCAGAATATGCAGTTAACTGTGCTAGATGATTCAGATAGCTACACCTGCCAGCAAGAGATAGAAATATCCAGAGAACAAAGTCCTAGTTCAGAAGTCCAAACAACTCCAGATTTTACACCTCATGGAACATCAACAATGGGTTTGTAGCGCCATGTTAAGTCAGCCATATTCAGATTCTTAATTCTTCTGAATACGACCAGTCATATGTAGTATGTTGTTCTTTGGTGTATATTGTGTGCCTAGTGTATACGGATGCTGACAGTAATGCCTGCTACCTGCATGTCAGTGCAGCAGCAATGCAACTGTAAGTATATAGGGTATTCTCATTTTACTCAGGTTCCAAGTGTATTTTAAACATTCTATCAGTGTAATACGATGTGATCCAGGGAAATACCAAATTAAATAGAATAAAAGGTACTTTTGTAAATCAACTTCATCATCTACCTTGTGTGTGTTTAACAACCATACCACTTCCAGAGAAACAAGCATAACAAATTTGTCCATGGCACGTGGTGATCAGTGATCACTGGTATATATAAAACAAGTTGGCCCAAAATTCAGCCCCTATTTCATAAGAAGTGACAGCTTATGCTGCCCCAAAGTTGTCTCGCAGCAAGAGAGTAGTATCACGGTAACCTGAATTGCAATTTGGCACCTCTGCACACTGTCCCATCTCCAGGTCATCCGAAAGCACCATCCACTCTTCTTCCAGATTCGACCATGAACACTCTACAGCTTCTTCTCGACCTGAACCAATGCTCACGTTGATCAGGCGTAAAGAAAAAAGAGAGCGATTTCATTACATGGACAACAATGCGTGCAGCAAAATCCCGGACCCGCTTGGAATGGGTGTAAATTTAGTGTGCTGAAATACCGGTGGCCACACTAATTTTACATATATTCCACGCAACCATGATGAAATAGGAAAATCTCCACCGCGCTCACCTCACCTCCCGTAGGTTTCGAAGAGCAGGAGGAATCCCCATCGCTCGCGCGAGCTGCGAGTGTGCCGTCGCCAGCCGCTCCTCCGCAGAGTTTCCCGCGAGATCTGGCGGCCACACAGCCGCGGAGCCGCCACTGCTTCCCTGCTCGAGCGGCGGTGCCAATTTTTGCGCCGCCGGTGTGAGCAAGAACTTGAAATGGGCCGGGAGACGAATAATTTCTCGTGGAACAAGATCCAACTGGGCTGAAAGTAGGGGTGTAAACGGATCGGATCGGATCGGATCGGATAATTCCAACCGGGCTACCCTTTCCATTAATTTCTTAACGGAAATACAACGTTCCACCACCACAAGTCTCAAAGACCAAAGCAAAAGAAGGGATAAGAGAGGGGATAGCTAGTTGGGGCACCAATGGGAAACCCGTTGTGAATGATCGCCGTCGACACATTCACTACGGGGCGAAAATCCATTGCCACCATCCAACCTAGAAACTACAGAGCAACAGAACCAAAGTCATACAACAACGTCTTAAGCACAACAACACCACCAGGAAACTAGAACAGGAAAGCCTCCAAACTACTGAAACCCACAGTTTGTCGCCACCTTGCAAACCACAGCACGAACTCGAGCAACTTCCAGGAAAACGTCCTCACGCTCCCGATCCAACCATCCCTGTGAAAGGAATCATCAACCTGTTACCCCCCTGACCGCTCCGCAACAGATCTGATGCCTTCTCCATAAGCTTCGACACACCACGTTGGATCATCTCCTTTCCTTGACCTTTCTGCAGACCTGCCCAGTACATTAACAGAGCAGAAGCAAGATACATTATTTCACAAGGATTCCTCATTTTATGATTCTCAAAGGTTACTTTGTTCCGAGTTTTCCAAATAGCCCAACAAATTGCCGAGATACCCACCATAAAACCCTCACTTCCCCTAGGAACAAAAGCATAAAACCAAGTTAAAGCTTGCCAAAGATTATTAGGACAAGTATTTGTCCCCAAAACACTCCCCACTGCCCCCCAAACACATCTAGCAGTAGGACACTGGAACATTAAATGTAAAGCAGATTCATGATCCCTGCAAAAAGAACACACAGGAGATCCAGGCCACTTCCTTTTTTTCATATTATCTCTAGTGACAATAGCATTTTGGAACAATTGCCACATGAAAATCTTTATCTTCAAAGGTAACTTAGCTCCCCAAATCCATTTATAATTTGCACCTGAAATCGTCTTCTCCAGGAAAACATACATCGACTTTGTCGAAAACTTCCCATTCTTATTCAAGGCCCAAAAAACCACATCAGAATCCTCATTCCTGGGTATCTCACAAATATCTTGAACCATACTATTCCAATTGTTCAAATTATCTCCACGCAAGGTCCTCCTAAAAGCCAAGTTATAATTATTTCCTTCTAAATATTCCACCGTGCAGTCCTTATCATGACAGATATCAAATAAAACTGGAAATTTCACACAAAAGGGAACTCCTTCAACAATGGGGTCTTTCCATACACGACAAATATTGCCTTTGTTCATAAGCACTCTTCTGCCCTCCAAATATAAATCCCTTACTTTCAAAATGGCTTTCCAACTAGGTGAGTCATTGACTCTAGGTTTCACATCAGTAATTTGTTTTCCTCTCAAATATCTCGCCTTCACAATATCCTGCCATAAACCCTCCTGTGTCTCAAGCTTCCACAACCATTTACATAATAAACTGATATTTTGCCTTCTCAGATTTTTGAGACCCAAACCACCTTTATTTTTTGATCTGCACACCCTGGACCACTTGACCATATTATACCCTTTTTTCAACTTCTTACCATGCCAAAAGAAACGTCTTCTATGAGTATCCACTTTCTCAATAAAAGTTTTACTTAGGAGCATCATTGACATAACATACGACAAGAGACTCGAAAGGCTAGAATCAACCAACACCAATCTCCCCCCAGAAGAAGCTGCATTCCCTTGCCAAGCATCCAATTTCTTCACACACTTCTTATCAACAAAATCAAGGTCTATATTCCTCAATTTCCGAAAAGTTACAGGCATACCGAGATAAGTCATAGGCAACAGACCAATATTGCAACCAAACATCGAAGAATACATCTCAGCAATATTATTATCACCTCCAATCACAAAAATTTCACTTTTAGAATAATTGATCTTCAGCCCAGACATAAGCTCAAACATATACAGCAAAAGCTTCAAATTCACCGCCTTTTCATCATCATGAGATATACAAAGAACCGTGTCGTCTGCATATTGCAAGACAGCCACCCCATTCTCCACTAGCTCAGGAACCAAGCCAACCAATAAACCATTCTTCTGAGCATTTAACACCATCTTTGTTAAACATTCACCAGCCATATTGAAAAGAGTCGGGGACAAAGGATCACCCTGCCGAACCCCTTTACAACTCTGAAAATACGGCCCACATACATTATTCATCTTAACCAAAACAGTTCCATTATGAAGAACCTTCTTAATCCACCCACACCACATCTCACCAAACCCTTTAGCTTGGTGACAACTCAGAAGGAAATCCTAATTCACCTTGTCGTAAGCCTTTTCAAAGTCTAACTTCAAAACCACACCAACCTTCTTTTTCACATGAGTATGATGAAAGATCTCTTGCAAGGAAAGAATCCCATCCATAATATTTCTTTTCTTAATAAAAGCAATTTGATTCTTGCTGAATAACTTTCCAGCATAAGGTTCCAGCCTAATAGTCAAAACCTTAGTAATCAGCTTGTAAATACATCTCAGGAGGCAAATTGGTCTATATTGAGTGATTTTATCCGCATCTGACACCTTGGGTAACAAAGTAATAATACCATAGTTGATCCTCTGAATATCAAGAGTGCCACTATGAAAAGCAGTAAACAAACTAAATATATCACCCGTCACAAATTCCCAGCAATGTTGATAAAACTCAATAGGAATATTGTCTGGACCTGGAGCCCGGTTTACTTTCATCTCAAATAAGGCTTTCTTGATTTCTTGATCGGATCGGATAATGTTCTCTTTATATCCTTTATTATATTTTTTGACGAATTTGGAGCGAAACGGATAATGGTCAGATACGAATTCAAATGCGGATTATTCAGACTACAGATTTGGATCAAAAGTGGAGCGCATTTGGACCGGAAATGAACAAAGATTATCAGATAAATCGTGCAACAAGATATATTTTCATCATTGCAAAAAATACAAACAAAAACTATTCATCCTTGCAATTCGTTCAAATTTTCACCAATGTGAAGATCATAGAACTTAATAGCAATACACCTAGACAAAAACCGTATGTAAATTATACTTACATAGTAAAGGTTTTGTTGGGCTTTCATGTGAAATAATAAAACCAAGGTAGGAGGAAACAAAAAGACTAGAATAAACGTACAAGCATGCATGCTAAGTAACTATTTGATTGCTAGGGTTATATTGTATATATAAAGAAGTTTATTTGGCTATTAATTACATAGTTGGAATAAATTTTGCGTATATAAATCGGATTATCCTAATTGATAAGGTCGGATAATCCGCCAAAAATAGCGGATAATCCACATCTATCCGCTACCATATTAGTCGGATATCTGCATGAACAATAACTGTATCCGCATCCATATCCGTCGGATTTAAAAACGGATGCGGATGCGGATTCGGAGTGGAAATTATCCGTACTATTTATGCTCCTAGCTGAAAGTAGTACTCCCTCCGTTTATAAATATTAGATGTTTTAGCTTTATGATGCAAATATATCTAGACATCTTTTAGTATGTAGGTTCACTCGAATATACACACTAAAACTTGTCTAGATACATTTGCTTCACAAACCTAAAATATCTTATATTTATAAACCGAGGGAGTATGTGACATTTATATAAAGGAGACATAGGGCGGTTTGAAATCTCTAAAACAAAGGCCGACCTGGCCCGCCTCCTCCTGACCTCTGCCTCGCCAAGTGTGGTTTTCTCTTTTTGATGTCTTATGCTCTGAGCTTCTTTTTTCGAGATCTTTGTTAGAGCATCTCCAACGCTAGGGGTCAAATTGTGTCCCAAATTGTCCCTTTGGGACAATAACTTGTCTGTTGTCCTCCGTCTGTCCTCCCCCTATCCGCCCCCCTTCCCGATTAGTGAACCCAACGCACAGCCCCAAATCTTGTCCGCGGCCAGATTTTGCCCAAATTTGCATATAAGAGGAAAAAAATCATGCAATAAAATGTTTAAACCATCCAAATTAATCCCATACGGGTCCAATAGCACGAATGCATCAAATTCAAAATACACAAATTCCAAATAGTAGGAAAGATCACATGTCGCAAGCCATGATCTCCCTTTGGTTCTTCTCGTACCATGCCCTCATGTTGTCGTCCAAGATGGTGAGATCTTCGGCGCCAACGGCGGCGATACTTGCAGGTGTCGTAACCCTCTTGAGGGCGTCGTTGTGGGTACCTTCTCCACATTTGGGCTCCGGGTGAAAACTCTTGACCATCTTGGTCTCGATGACGGTGACGTGTAGCGTCGTTACCCTCTTGGGGGCGTTGTCGTGGAGCTTTGGTATCCTTGGTCTTGCTTCGATGTCTTCAGTGGCAAGCTTGGCGCTTCTTGTTTTCTCCTTTCTATCTTTGATCTGCTGTGTAAGGGGATTCCCTCATCACTTTGTATCGGTTTGGCCATTGTGGTTTTATTTATAAAGCGGGGCAAAAGCCTGTTTCAAGAAGAGAGATCTTGGGTCATCACATGAGTTTCCTCGATGAACATCTTGAGCTCCACCTCCTTTGTTTTTGCGGTTGCCTCGATCTTGGCTGCCTCAGCCTCAATGCGAAGCCTTTGGTATTTGCCAAGGCATCGGCTCAGTACTTCTCTTGAAGAGTGTCCATGAAGCTCTTGAAGAGCTCATCCTTTTTGAGTTCTCGAATCTCACCTCTCGTGCCACTTGAGCTCTCTTTGTCAGAGATGAGCACTTTCAAAGATTTTTGGAAAGAGAGAGTAGAGGCCTCACGCTTCAAATCTTCCTTTGAGAGCTTCCTTCCTCGGGGCCGATCCGAGCACTTTCCCAAACCTTCATCTATCTTGGTGGTTTCAAGATCAATGGTGCCATTGTTGGAGCTTCTTTTCTTTGACTTTGCCTTGCCGGTGTTCTTGTTTTCGAGTTGGAGATGGGCAACAAGTTATATCCACTTTGGAGCTCCTTGAATCTTGAACCATGCATGGATCAAATTGAAACTTCTTCTATTGTTTTGTGCTTTGAAAGCACCCATTGCTTGTGCCACTTGGACGTTCACCCCAATCTCACTTTGAGCTCGAACGACAATAACGTTGTAGGCGGTGGTAAACTTGCTACATTCTTGAGAGATATGCGACCACCTATGCCCAATGGAGTTGTCGTTTGGAACACTTGTTATGTTGTAGGGGGCTTGTTCTTGTATTGATTGATGTAGGCATTGACTCCTGCCCAAAATGGCTTGCCTTTTTGCTCCGCACCATGATTTGGATCTTCCAAAATCTTTAACCATGCCTCACAAATGAGCTTGTCTTCGTCCTCGGTGTATGACCCGGTCCTATTGATGCACCCGACCAATTGGAAATTTTGATGTTCAAGCTCATCTTGAAACCCCTCACCGCTTTCATCATAGTCTTCTGGTTCATCATTTTGGACACCCAAGAAGTCATTCTCGTTGATCAAATCATGCATCATAGAATCATCGACATACGCCTACAAGTTCATCACCATTTGTAACTTGCAATCACACACAAAAACAAATAAAAGTAGAGAATTTGTGAGCCGATAATCATACTAGAAATTGAAATGGAGGTACGGTCATTTTGTCGAACACGTTCGGTGCGCTCGACGTGTCGGCATCGGTGGCCGCGCCACCAAAGAGCATCTTGCCTTCCGGCGTACAACGCGGGACATGCGCCCTGCGCATCGACGGAGAGTTCTCGAGTGGGGCGTTGAGGTTGATGGCCGCAGTTTGGCCGGCCGAAGGAAATGAGTCGGCCACCTCTGACGATTTGCTTCGAGGGCTTGGTGAGAAGCGGGTTGTGCCCACACCCGGTCCATTGCCTGGGATAAACCCGTACTGCGGTGGCGACTGGCTCCAAGGAGGCCGGAATGCGCCCGAGCTCTGGCTACCGGTGTTTTGCGCCGCCTGCTGCGCCGACAAGGCAAAATCCACTGCCCTCTGATTCATCATCTGCAAGGACTGCTACGCGGCGACTTGCCTCTGCGCCTCCTGCTCCAGCTCGTATTTTTCGAGCGCCGCCTTCTCCGCAGCAAGGACGGCCTGCACGGCGATGGCATGGGCGGCGGCTTCTTGCTCCTCCCTCTGCTTCAACCTCCTCTTCTGCCTCTTCTTGCTCTACGACAATGGGGACTTCCTCGCCGGCATGGCCGGGATCTCGACAACCTTGTCCGGCGACGAGGGGGTGGGAGGGGTGGCGTCCATGGCTGCAGGGCGGCGGCGTCAGTGGCGCAAGGGGTGGAGAGGGGAAAGGGATAGAAGGGGAGTGGTGTGACTGGCGGGCCAGGGGGATGGGGGAGGACAGTGTCTGTGTCCTCTTTGGCCCCCAAATTTGGGGCCGGTTTGGGGAGAAATGGGTTGGCCGAGGGGCGGACACACGTTTGGGGCAGCGTTGGGTGCAGTTTTCGGCCCAGTGTTGCCCGTTTGGACAAAAACGGACCGATAAGGAGGATTTGGGGCCAGCGTTGGAGATGCTCTTATGTTTGCATGCTCGTTAAGTGTCGCAAAGAGAACGAAAATGAGATTGAATATCAAGGTATGTGAGGGTTATAGTTTTTGCATTTTTTTAGTGAAACAAAATTTCAAATTGAAATATCTTTACCGCTTGTCGTGGGTAAGTCACCATGGGAGCTACATGTCCTCTCGATAGAGTGCGTAATGCGGTTGAAATTCGGGGAAGGGATTGCACATGGTGTTTACTTATGTTTGAGGCCTTCACGGTGGCGGCAAACCCTACTTTTGCTTTATATGAGATTATCACAATGTACAGAGTACAATGACTCTTATTTTCCTTCCAATGGTTTCCGTAGGCTGTCTTTATATAGGAAGCCAGTCCTAGGGTTTATAAATAGATGCCTTCGTGAGTGGCCACATAGTCTAACCACATATGATTAATTAGGAAGATTTGGAAACGCAAGCTAGTTTAAGTTAGAGATTCCCTTTAAGGTGTTCAGAAAGACAACAACAATGAAGATGAATCTTTTAAGAGACCGATCCCAACCTTTTTTTCTCGCCTTTTCGACTTTATGGGAGGTAGTAACATCCTAAGTTTTTCCAAAATTTACATTAAAATTAATAAAATAAGTTAAAACTGAATTGTTTGACTATGTTGAAACTTGTGAAGAAACAAAAAAACTTATTAGGACTTGTTTGAATTTTCTCAACCTTGATTTAAAGGCATTTTATGGACTACGATCTCTATCCAACTTATTTGAATTTTTAAATCCAAATATTTGGATTTTGGTGTTTCTAAATGATTTCCAATACTTGTTTCATTTTCAAAGACAAAGAAGATACTATGACTTCTTCATTTTTATTTAGATATTAAAATGGTTATTCTATCTATGTTCTATAATTAAACATATTACTTTTGTGATTTTCTGGAAACCTGTGACCGTCTCACCGCCCCGCCCTCCCCTCCACCGTCAGCCTGCGCCGCACATGCCCTCCCTCTAAGAGCATCTCCAGCCGTCCCCCCGACTCGGCCCCCGGCGACCGTTTTTTACATCCGGACGGCGGTATTCGACCCAGTCACGCCCCCGGTTCCTCGTTTTCCCCCAGATTTAGGCCTTCATCCATCCGGCGAGCCCAGGCCATCCCCGGTCCCCCGGGGCACGCTCGGGGACTCCGGACGAGAGAAAAGCGGGAACAGGCCCGCTGTGTCGGCGAGAGAACACGCAAACCCTACAATCTGGTCGCAAATCCCCCTCTCCCTCCCCTCGTTGCTCTGCCGCCGCCGGCACCACCCCTCACCAGTCTGCCGGCTGGTTGCCTAAACTTCGCCATCCCTCCTCCCACCAGCCTATATTCCTCCATCCGGCGTGCCGTCTGGCCATATTCCGCCGTTGGGCAACTCCTCCCATCGCAGCTCGTCGATATGCCCGGCAGGTGTTCGTCCATTTGCCTGGCCGGAAATGGACTCGGACGACGAGGAGGAGCAGATGTTCGCCGAGATGTTTGAAGAAGAGATGGCAGCCGCCGCCCAAGACGAGGAGCACATGCTGATTCTAGCTTGCCTGTCAGGCTTGTACGCAGAGGCGGCCATTGGTCGCCGTGGTGGGTCGGCACCAGGTCGCAAAAAGTGCAAGTCGAGGCAGCGAATGAAGGGCTACTGCATACTCTACGCCGACTACTTCGCCGACAATCCATTGCACTGTGAGGCTGTTTTTAGGCGTCGTTTCAGGATGAGCCGGAAGCTTTTCCTTAAAATTGTATATGCCCTTCGAGACTACGACTCCTATTTCATATGCAAGTTAGATTGCACCGGCATGGCAGGGTTTTCCGCCCTCCAAAAATGCACGGTGGCTATGCATATGCTGGCATACGGAGCTCCTGGTGATACTACCGATGACTATCTTTGGATGACGGAGTCCACCGCCTTTGATTGTTTCTACCGGTTCTGTAGGGCGGTGATAGCAGTGTTTGGGGACACCTACTTGAGATCACCCACTGTTCAAGACACTGCTCGGATCCTCGCTTTCAATGAAGCTCGAGGATTTCCGGGGATGCTTGGAAGCATTGATTGCATGCATTGGAAATGGAAGAATTGTCCGTTTTCCTGGCAGGGAATGTACAAGGGTCACAAAAAAGGCTGCACTGTAATACTTGAGGCAGTGGCTACCCATGATCTCTGGATTTGGCACTCCTTCTTTGGTATGCCGGGATCCAACAACGACATCAACGTCTTGCAGTGCTCGCCAATCTTCTCCAAGCTTGTTGAGGGTCATGCTCCCCCGGTTGACTTTGTGATCAATGGCCGACACTACAACAAGGGATACTATCTTGCATACGGTATCTATCCAAAGTGGGCAACATTTGTGAAGACTATCTCGGGTCCCATCCTCCCGAAGGAGATGGAGTTTGTGAAGGCACAAGAAGGTTGTCGAAAGGACGTCGAGCGTGCATTTGGTGTCCTCCAGCAGAGATTTGCTGTAGTCCGGTTCCCCGCTATGAGTTGGTCCAAAGATCAGATATGGGAGGTGATGAACTATTGTGTGTGCTTACACAACATGATTGTTGAGGATGAGCGGAAGTATCCGGTTCCTTTGAGCGAACAAGCTATACCATATGAGAGAGAGTGTCCTCTTGCACAGCCTAATCACCAGGTGCCGGCATTGTGGGCTGCGTTCATCGCTATGCGTCAGGAGATTCGATACTCCACTATGCATCAACTACTGTAGGATGATCTGGTGGAGCACATATGGAGGTTTCGAGGCAACACCAACTAGTTTCCATTTGATTTGTTTGAAAACTTGTCAAATTATTTGCTTGTTTTGTTAAACTATATAAAATTCGCCGAACTATAACGTTTATTTGAGCCAAATGTTGGCAAACTGTATGAAATTCGCCGAACTGGAACGTCTATTTGTAAAAATAAGCCAAAAACGGCGATTTCCGGGCGTCTTCCTGGGGTGCCGGCTGGAAGTTCGGCGCTCTCCACGCCTAATTTTCATCCAATCCGGCGCAATTTACCGCCGGATTTGGCCGTGGGGGGCGCCAACGGCTGGAGATGCTCTAAGTCCGGGTAGTTAGGATTGTATCCAACGGCAGCATTCCCCTCCATCCCCACCCAACTAAGTTTTTCCAGCGGCAACCTTGCCTCTGTTGGCGCTGCTGCCTCCGCATCGTGAGTCACCTTTGGCTTGGTCAAGGCTCGCCCTCGCCGCCAAGGTCGGCCGCATTGTTGCCGACTAGGGCTTGGAATGGTCTAGAGTAGGCCAGGAAGAGAGGAGGAGCACCCACATCGCCTGATCAGATACTAGAATTTGGAAATTTCCTGTGATGTAGCAAATCTCGAATCAAATTCCTTCGCCACATCTAATTTGAGCATGAGCGCTGGGATCCCTGCTCATACATAAACGTGGTCCTCCCCTACACTCCACCAGACCAGCACATGAGCTTCTTCTCCTCCATTGTTTCTCTTACGTCGGTCCTCAATTCCTCCTCCGCCCCCTTGGTTCCTTCAGTCCTCCACCCCGAGTAGAGCTCACATAACGAACCACTGTTATGGCTTCATGGTGGAGTTTGGGAGGGATCTAAAAAAAAGTTCCTGCAGCGCGAACTCTTTTTTTTAGCGCAAAACGCCAGGAGCTCTGGCTATTCATTAAGAAGAGGGAAAATGATCCGGTTTATAGGAAAACCAGATCAAAAACCATACAACAAGAAAACCCGACATGCGGACTACTCCCAGAGCTTAAAACAACAGCGCAACAAGATAAAACACCACGGCACCCACAGCCAGCCACAAATGCGACGATTCCACACAAGAGATGCAACATTTGCATCTATCATGTAATCTCACTTGTCTTCTTCTTCTTCTTCTTCTTCTTCTTCTTCTTGACATCGACATTTTTGCCTTTAGGCTTTTTCACCTTCTCCATCTTCTTCACAAGGGAGCCAAGCATCATGATGGACCTAGGCGACAAAGGGGTCTTGAACTTGTCGTTGAAGGCGGCCAGGGCATTGTCATCAAACTCAGTGTTCTCTTCTAGAAGGCCCAAAGTGCGCGCGAGCAACTCTTGAGTCGTACCATCCTTTCGCTTCTGCTTTTGCTTCTCGATGCGACAACTCCGACGAGGTGTGGTGGCCACCTCCATAGGAGCACGAGCGCGCCTAGGGCCCGGCGTAGTGAGGATAGGCGGAGGCAATGGCCGAGAAACCAAAGACAGAAAGGCATTGCGCTTGACGATGACAGGATCCTCTGGATCAACTTGAATGCCCTCCGTAGCCACAGCTGAAGGAACAAAGACACTAGCGGTAGCAGGGATCTCCTCCAAAGGCGCCGGCAAGAGCGACATGGGCGCCTGCCTTTTCAAAGCCAAGTTGGCTAAGAAATCGGAAAGCTTGGTGGAGTCGGCCACCTCAGGATCAACTGGAGCTTCAACAAAAAGCTCAGCCAACCCAAAGCGCTCGGCAACATCAGAGGAGTCGCGAAGAACCTCCAAGGATGCAACATTATCTTCATGTGCATCCGACAACACAGGTGAAGGACCAGAGGAGCATTCAGGAGGCATATGAATGTCATCCAATCTAACAGGAGGCGAGCCGCAGACACGATGGACAGGCGAGAAGGGGCCAAAGATCTCAAAGAGCTTAGAATCCATCAGCCTAACATCCGAAGTTCGAACAGGGGCGCACCCAACACCACGGGTATAATCCACCTCCGCACGCTCCCAACTTCCAGCAGCACGCGCTAACCAGAGCTTGATTGCATCAGCCTCGTCCCGCAGGGGCCGAGTTACCTCTTCGATGCGATCTGCAACAAACTGAAGTAGCTCGGTGCGCAGAGAAGCGAACTGGGCCTGCAAATCGAAGTCTAGAACGACGCTGACCGAGCCATCCCCACCAACTCCAGGAGGGGATGATGGCAAAACTGAGGCAGGCTGCGAAGATTGGCACACAACCTCGGCCCAGGTCCGAGACTGCACATGGCGAGGAGAACCAGCTGATGGAGAGCGAATTTGAGGAGTAGGAGAGCGGTCGACTGGAGATCGACGGTGGCAATTACGCTCCCGATGACCCGGACGATGACAACAGATGCAACGGAAGCCCCCCCCCCGACAGGTGCCAACTTGGTGGCCGCGCTCGAGACAGAGGAAGCACCGCCCTCGAGCCCACCTCTTGAAGGCGAGACTCCGCTCGAGCGCTTCCACCCTCGAAGATGGGGGCGGGATGGCTCGGCCTGAGCGACGGCCTGAACCCACATGCTGCCACCCCCCCTTGTCGCCCAGACCCGCGACAGGAGCATGGGGCGCACGGGGCTTTGAAGAAGAAGCTGGCGACCGCGCCAGCGAATCCTCAGCGAGAGCTTGGGGGCAACTGGAGCAGCGGAGGACCAGCCTCTCCGCAGAGGAGAAACTGTCGGCCGGAAGGGAGACGGCGGAAGGGAGCCCGGCGGCAGCGGCTACAGAAGAGGAGCAGGTTCCTGGAGCTTGAGTAGCGGAGACGATGACGCGGCAGGTTCCCGGAGCTTGAGCGGCGAAGACGACGACCCGGTGGGATCCTAGAGCTTGAGGGAGTCCAGGTCGGAGACAACACCGCCGGAGCTGAGCGGCGGCGACGCGGCGCGGCCGTCCAGCCACGGGGGCGCAAGACGGCGGTGGCGCGGGCACATCCGCGCTGCGCCTCAAGCAAACCAGGAGCGGCCCATGGCGGAGGAGCAGCGGGAGCGGGGATGGCGGCAGCACGGCAGACAGGGCATCACGGCCACACAGGGCGGAGCTTGAGAAACGGGGGGACGTTGTGGCTGGGCACGGCGGACAGAGGACGAGGAGCCGGAGCCGGATCTGGAGGCGGCGGCCCAAGGCGAGGCCGGAGGAGAGAGATCAGGCCGCCGGCGGCGGCAGGCTTCCCCTCGTCGCAACGGTCACGAGAGCCATCCTCGGAATATTGGGTTGTGGCCTTGGTTAAAATGACTGTTGTGGCCTGAGTCCCGCAGTGCGAACTCTAACATATGTGTAGTTCTCCATTTTGCGTGTATTGCAAGTTTGCAACATATGTTCAACAACAAGCATGAATTTATTGCATGCATACATTTTTTTGTTGTGTGAGCTCATCCAAAAATTATTCCATGCGAGTTTGATGTGGTACTGGATGCCGGTTGACGCCTAGGCCAGGCCTCTTTTTTTCAGGGGAGCGTTGTGCTAAACTGGATATGTTTACACGGACACCAACAGGTTAGGCCTAAATGGAAGAAGTCAACCCTCCTCTCAAAGAAAAAGAAAACCTTGCGTCGACATCAACTTGCACACGCATTCAAAAAAGAACTCGTTTATTTGCACAGACAAATTAGGGATCAAAGATACACGCCATCCCTACACATCTTTCATCCTTTTTTTTCTCTCTCCGAGTACAATTTCATTGGTGCAGAGAAAACTCCGCTTGAAATTTCCAGTACTTACGCTGCAAACGAACAGCATAAGTCAAGTGGAGGACGAACTGACACACAAGCTCAAAAAACAAGTGACCTCTCAACCTTGCAAGTTGCAACTTCCAGTTTGACCACGGACACCATTATTAGGAAGCAAAGTCCTCAACTAGTACAGCCCTATATAAGAGGGTGAAATGCTCCAAGTAATGGAGAGAGTACCTAAAATGGAGAGAGCACCTCGAGCCATCCTCTTGTTACTCATTGTCAATTTCGGCGCAGCTCAGAATACCACCAGCAAAGCAGATGAATTCCATGTCGGAGTAATCCTCAATCTTGGATCACTGGTGGGGAAGGTTGCACGAACCAGTGTTTCATTGGCTGTCGAAGATTTCTACGCAGCTCATCCGAACTACAGCACAAAGCTTGTTCTCCACATTAGAGATTCCATGGACAGTGATGTCCAGGCTGCATCAGCTGGTATGTGTTCTGCAGTATGTCACGTTATCTGGATTTAGGAAAACCAAATAAATTTGTTTGCTACTTCCCAAATAACATTACAGAAAAAAAATAAAGGTATTTAGTACTACTTGGTTATTTGATAAGAACCTGAACTATGTAGCTTTGGTTTCTATTATTTGGTAAGAACCTGAACTATGTAGCCCCTAGTTTTCAAGAAAAACACTTGGTTAGTATGGTCAGTTTCTCAGTTTTGTAATAGATAAGTGACCTTAGATGAAACACAAGAAGTACAGGAACCAAATATACAGAAAGCCAAGGTTTATTTTCTATTTGTAAACCATACCTGAGAAACATATTTCTCCAAATGGGTCCAGTAAAACAATCCCCTTTGATAACTATGGCCTATACTTAAAAGATGCTGTCAAGCTCTCCCATTTTCCACAATGTTGGAGCTAAGAAAAAGCTAGAAAGATGTCGTTTGTAACAAAGCTATGAAATAACTATTATAAGCCTCTCAAAGCCGGTGAGAAATTAAAACGGAAATAGAAGAATACAGTGTGCTAAAAAAACATTCCAATCCAATTTGACTAGCATAGTTAGAAAGACAATACATTCTAGTTTACTATGGTGTCACAACTCACGACCTTATTATTTCTGTTATGAGTGGATGGGTTCATATTTCTGCTTTTTGGCCTTGTATCTCGTATTGTGAACAAAATCTGCTGGTAAACATCACTTTATACTCCCCCACAAAAATATCTTTGTAGTGTTGCCCCTATAATTCCAATATATTTAAGAGTGGATTCCACCTTTTACCCCCTAGTTATACATTTGTGACATTAATTACCCCGTCGAGCGATAATTCGTCTAGATTGCCTCTTTTAGAAGATTTGAACCCTCTCTTTTTTATGTGTGCTATTGAGCAAGGCGTCAAGTGATGACCGGAGTTTGAAAATATCAAAATGATGACAAGAAATTGAACAGCTAGATAGAAGTCTGGAGATGATTGTCGATGGCGAGCTCCGATCTTTACACATTTTTTCACGCCACATCAACGTAGCATGCCGGTACTATCTAAAAAAAAAAAGAAAAATGCTAAAATGGGGTAAAACCATGTTTAAAGTCTCCTAATTGAGACATTTCGGTAAAAGTTCCAGTAAATGGGTAATATGTGTCACAAATGCACAACCACATGGTAAAAAGTGGAATTCACTCTATATTTAATAAGCAGCAGGGCTCTCCCCTGATGTGTTCCCTAGAAAGAGGGGAAATATAAAGCACTGTATTTTCTTGCACATGTGTGTTGTATCAAACATTTACTTTTTGTAGCATTGCTTGACTATTAGTTATGTCAAGGCATCATTGACGAAAATTTGTTACAGTTGTCATAGAAATTTCTATTCTAAATTAGAGTCTTGACCAAACATAACCGGAAGGTTGAAGTTCATACCTTTTTCCAGTCTTGAAAATACTGGTTATGATGCTGAGCACTGCACATTATTTCACTTGTATTAATCGACATTATCTTTTTTGTTCCCTACCAAAAGCAATTGAATTACTGGAGAACTACGAAGTGCAAGCCATCATTGGTCCCCAGAAATCATCAGAAGCTGTATTCATATCTAAACTTGGAAATATAACCCAAGTCCCCACAGTATCTTTTACAGCAACAAGCTCCTCTCTCACTTCTGATAGTATGCCATATTTTGTGCGTGCAACAACAAATGACTCGGCTCAGGTGAATAGCATTGCCTCGCTTATACACGCCTATGGATGGAGAGAAGTAGTGCTAGTATATGACGACACTGACTATGGGAGAGGCATTCTACCATACCTCAATGATGCACTTCAAGAAATTGATATATGTGTTCCATATCGCAGTGTCATCCCTTTGTCAGCAACAAGTGAAAATATTAAGCAAGAACTCTATAAGTTGATGAAAATGCAAACAAGGGTATTTATTGTTCATATGTCATCAACTATGACTTCTCTACTCTTTACAAAGGCAAAAGAGTTAGGGATGATGAACAAAGGATTTGTGTGGATTATCACAGATGGAGTAGCAAACATCCTTGACTCACTAAATTCAAGTGTTCTTGAGGCAATGAATGGTGTACTAGGAGTAAGGCATCATGTCCCTAAATCACAAGAACTCGATAACTTCTCCACAAGGTGGAGCAAATGTACCAACGGGATAACCCAGACGAATCACCCTTTAATAAGTTAAGCATTGTTGGTTTATGGGGATATGATGCGGCATGGGCATTAGCACAGGCAGCCGAAAAGGTTGGGATATCCAGTACAAGAAATAAGCGGACATGGTCCAGTAAAAACTCCACATGCTTGGAATCCATGGTTATCTCTCGAAATGGTCATGAACTCTTAACAGCAATTGTACAAAACAAGTTCAGAGGTTTAAGTGGTGACTTTGACCTAACAGACAGACAACAACTTAAAGTCTCTGTGTTCCAAATCATTAATGTGGCTGGAAGAGGTTGGAGAGAAATAGGGTTTTGGAATGTGGAAAGTGGACTATCACGGCAGTTAAATCAAAATGGCTTGAAAATAACAGGATCGGCATCAATGCCTGATCTAAATCCTGTAATTTGGCCAGGAGAGTCAACCGAAATACCAAGGGGCTGGGAAATTCCTACAAATCAGAAGAAGCTTAGAGTCGGTGTGCTCACAAGTGGATATCCGCAGTTTATAAAAACACAAAGAGATTCTGTCACAAATGCAACAAGAGCGAGCGGCCTTTCAGTTGATATATTCGAGGAGGCGGTAAAGAGGCTATCTTTTGCACTTACTTATGAATACGTAGCATTTGGCACAGATGATACAACGAGTTCAGGGAGCTACAATGATTTTGTTTACCAAGTCTATCTTCAGGTAAGAAATACTTCATAGAAGATGTAGCTTCCGTCTATCAGTTTTCCATGTGCATAATCTAGAAGCTAGCATTTCATAGTTAAGAAAAGGCTCACTATACGTATTTTCTCAAAGCAAATCAAAAGTCTATTGCATGCTAAAATATTGCTTTTGTTGAACAATTGAGCTTCTAGTATCTATACTACTATTAAACAAGCAAACATGAATTTTCTTAAATCCACCCTGCAAGTGTACCCGGTCTCACTACCACTGCTGCTTTGTCCCCCTTGGTTAGATCTAACGGCCCAAATTTCTCTGAGCGGATGTCCCACGTATCTATACTACTATTAAACAAGCAAATATGAACTTTCTTAAATCCACCCTGCAAGTGTACCCGGTCTCACTACCACCGCTGCTTTGTCCCCCTTGGTTAGATCTAACGGCCCAAATTGCTCTAAGCGGATGTCCCACGTATCTATACTACTATTAAACAAGCAAACATGAACTTTCTTAAATCCACCCTGCAAGTGTACCCGGTCTCACTACCACCGTGCTTTGTCCCCCCTGGTTAGATCTAACGGCCCAAATTGCTCTGAGCGGATGTCCCACGTACGCCTAGCAATTATTTTGGCGGAACATGTTCCGCCAGACGAAATTTTCTGCCATGCAGTCCGCCACTCCGCCCCGAGGGAAAGGAGAATCTCCCTCGCACGATCATGTAGCCACACCCGCGTCATCTCCTCCTTAATTTTCTCCCCTTCCATTCTCTGCCTCCCTAACCGCCATTGACCAGCCCTTAATTAGGTCTGCGCCATCGCAACCTCTTTCCTCTACTACAGCCATGCATCTCCAGTGGCGGAGACAGGGGGGACCAGCAGGGGCCTGCCCCCCCTAACACCATTGATTTACTCCCTAATTTTTATGAACAGTGCAGATTTTGCTAATTTTGCTCTAACCGGCCCCCCTCAACTTGCAAATTTACGCAATCCTGCCTCCGCCATTGTGCATCTCCCTCGAGTCCTCCCACGCCGCCTTCCTCCGCCGCTACCTCCTCACGGACGCATCCGTCACTGCCGACCTCTTCGACCATGTTCTCGAGATCGCGAAGGCCGGCCTCAATCACCACCGAAACCATCCTCAACTTCGGGCCACGGACGGTTCAGAGCTCAATCACCGCTTCCAGGGCCAGCCTATCCTCTCAAGGTACTGGTGCTGTCATGCTTGCCTCCTAATTTTTGCGTGAATATTTGTTGGATGAGCTGTACCTACTGAGTTTGGAGAAAGCTATGCAGATAAGATTACTAACCTCACGTCCTCACTCACGGAGATCGGATTCTAGACATGCGAGTGGCTTACGTTCGTGATCAGCGATGTACGAGCCATGCAACGACCAACGAGTTGGAAGAGACGACTATATATGATTAATCTGTAATGGGGCAAACCATAGGGTGTATGTACATGGGAGAATTAGATCTGTATGTCTCTTCGCTCTAAAACGATTTTTCAAATATTTAACATTTGCTTTGAACCAGGCAGTCGTAGCATCTCTGTTGAAGAAAGACCAAGCCAGGACAGAATATTCTTGCCGCAATTGGACAGTGTGGACTAACCTGTATCCTACTTTGTGGAGTTATAACATCAGCATGCCCCACAGGACGGTAGTCCTCTTCGGCGGCGACGTTGAGTTACTAAACAAAGCCAGCAAATTGGCTATCTACTCTTGTTCTGTTTTTGGAAATTGGGTGTTTTAGTTTCCGCACTGAAGATCAGCTTTGGTATCATGTACTGTAATTGGTTCTTAGGCTCTGTGGGGGTGAACATATATTCGATCCTGGTGGCAATTGGGGTGAAGTTGATGTGGTATGATGTTTGTGTTCATTGAGCTGAATTGTCATGTGCATTTGTTTGCTTCTATTTAATGGTTATTTGAATGGTCTGCACTTGTTAGGCTAAGCCCATCGGGACTGAAGATCAAGCAAGAGGCATCTAACATTTTAAAGTATGGTTTATTCTGAAGTGTTGTTGGGTATAAGGAAATAAGTGGGAGATGGTCTGCAGTTGTGCCATGATCAAACTCACGCATGTTGGTGTTTTGTTTTTTCAGGTTGTATGAATATTTGTATATTCTGAATTCTTGTTGGGTATAAGGAAATTAGTGGGAGATGGTCTGCAATTGTGTTGTCATCAAATTCTTTTCTGGTCCGTGGCTTGTTAAGTGAATATATTTTTTCTGCTCTACGCACATAAGTTCATCAAATTACCCTGTGGAACATCCATATTGTTTTATTTTAAGATATATATTATGGACGTCAATCTACCCTTTCATGGCGCAATGTATTTTGTGAATTATTGTTGGCTAATAGGGAGAAATGAGAGAAGATAGGAACTGTTCCTGTAAATTTAACCAATGAAGCTCTATGTTATTTCAAGATTCCATCAGTTTTTACCACTTCACTGACTAGAATTATCTACTTATCTTTTCCCATTTTGCAAATGATATGCTTAGATCCATCAGTGTACCTTTTATTGTGAACTATATATATATATATATTCTTAAAATCATATGGAGTTACACACCTAAATATTACTTCTCAAGTCCTAGGCGGACCTGCATGGAAGGCTTGCAGGCCGACGTCGACATGCTTCTCGACTACTTGATGGTGAAGCACGTGCAAAAGGTCTCGCCATCCCGCGCATGACTTTAAGGTGAACGTCATTCTGTGAAAATCCAATGCTCTACTCTTGTAACTGGTTATCTAGGTACTAACTTATTGTTGATGTGTTTCTTTCTTAAGTTTATCTACAAGTTAGTGAGTGGACTACAGGTGACGGTAAAGGCCACTATGCACCTCTATTGCTTGGTTTTCAATGTTATGTTTTATTTGCTCTTTGTAATTCTTCTGGTGCGTGAGGAAAATAATTTCTTACATTCTGTAGGGCAGATGAGGTGTATGCATAGCTTCTGTTAGGCTAATACCTCCGGTATCAAGGATGTTGTCCGGATTGTCGAGGTTGTCTTCATATGCTAAAGAAAAATCAGGCAGTCCCTACTCAGGTATGTTTCGCATCGGTACTGGATGAGGTGATTTTGGTGTTGCCCGACAATATTGCTGTGTTCTTCCCTCTACGGATGTGTGTAATCACATGTCTTCTTTGTCCATATATCTGATAATTTATTGATTGTCTCATTTTCTAACTTGCGCGATTTTCTACATTCTGTTTTGACAAAGATTTGCTACATATCAAGGTCTGCTTGTGGTTCAGGCACTTAACAGAGACATCATTGATTACTTGGAAGATAAAGCTTCAGGTTTGTTACAATAGGCCATTACAGTGTCACCCGGAAGTGCATCTTCCAGTCTTCCCGTCGTTGTCCTGACATTGGATGTTATCCTTTACGGTTTGGAAATTGTTGCATCTGGTGTTGGATTATAACTTTGCAAAATCATATTTTTAGTAATTATTTGTAATACTTTTTTACCACTATCAGATTATCTTTTTTGTACATGTAAATTGCAACTAAATATACTCTATATTTTATCTTGTTGATATTTTATTTTTGTGCTTGTGTATTTTAAATATATTGATCAACATCGTGCGTTGCACGTGCAAATTTACTAGTCTAATCAATCATAAAACCTAGATACTCATTTTTTTATTTTCAAATATTTAATTTGACTACTGTTAATACCATCGCAGAAAATTGACATAGCGGTTAGGGATATAACTGTAAGATACAATAGAACATTGTATGTCGACTTCACCATACCATACACAGAATCCGGAGTAGGGATGCTTGTTCCAGTCAACCAAGACATGATCAAGAATATGTGGATTTTCTTGAAACCATTAAGCACTGGAATGTGGTTTGGCAGCATCATATTATTGATGTACACAGGACTTGTTATTTGGCTGCTGGAGTATCTCAATGGCAATGAACATGTGCATGGTCCCTTTTCACTGAAACAACTGGGGACTACAATGTTTTTCTCCATTTTTAAAGAGAGTGAGTAAATATTACAGTTTCCTAAATCTTTGCAGAAGTTTTAACAAGCATTTCAGTTGCATAGATAAATTACATGCTACACTATACTAAATAGGTAGAAGCATCGAAATGTCCCGGCACGAAAGATTACTACATTTATCTGACCAAGCTATACCTCTATATTAGGAAAGGAAAAATCATCTTGAATTGTATCCCAAAATAAGAAGTTCAATGCAAAGAAACGCAAAGGTCTTTTTGCGTTTTCTCGAAAAAAATATCTGAATAATTAATGGTTGTTTAAAATAATGAAATATTAAGTATCATAAAGGTAAAAAAAATCTAGTTTGATCTGCT
Organism: Dactylis glomerata; assembly: GCA_007115705.1. NCBI lineage: Eukaryota > Viridiplantae > Streptophyta > Magnoliopsida > Poales > Poaceae > Dactylis > Dactylis glomerata. The sequence goes on from QXEO01000535.1 coordinate 747,641, forward strand.
GAAAACCCGTTTAAGACATATGTTCTTCATAATTGCACTTCACTAAAGAGAGAATCCATCTCGCCCCTGTGCTCTGTTTGCATCAGTTCAAAAATTGATGGTAAGACTTGCATTTATCATCGACAGAAATGTATATTACATATGTTTTCCAGCAAGTCTGAAATAGCGCCCATTGCAGTATCCCAGCTTTCAAATTTGTTTAGCGTCTTATACCTTTATTGTTATTCCTGCAGAGGAAAAGCTGGAACGTTTTCTATCTAGAATTGTTCTACTTGTATGGATGTTTGTTCTTCTGGTACTTACTTCAAGTTATACAGCAAGCTTTGCATCAATGCTAACAGTACAGAAGCTTTCACCGACAGTGACTGATGTTCATGAACTCCAGAAGAGAGGAGAACATGTAGGGTTCCACCATGGTTCCTATATAGAAGGTCTACTGGTGGATATTGGTTTCGAAAGATCAAAGATCAGGCCCTATGATACACCTGATGATTTCTATGGTGCTCTTTCGAAGGGAAGCAAAAATGGTGCCATTGCTGCGCTTGTTCATGAAGTCCCTTACATCAAATTGTTTCTTGCAAATTACAGCAAAGGTTACACACAAGAGTGCGGGATTTGCATTTGTAAGGTTAATACATCTACTATGACATATTTTTAGTCCCTTGAAAAATGAAAAATAAAACACCCACTATATCTAACTCTAGTCTTCTTATCAAACAGAGTAGTAACATAATTTTCACAGCTTCCTTTTTTAAATAACTTCAAAATAAGTACATCACCACACATCACACCAACCACAAACTAAGCCTGAAAGCAACCCTAGCCCATATGATCAGTTTACTGGATCTTTGTACTATTTATGCAACATTAAATATGATTATCATGTGGTAAGGTACTGCTAAATAATACCATTATTAACCAACTTTCATTGTATCAAGTTAGCTAAGAATGTTCAGTCCTATTAGAATTTTTACTTTCAGGCCTTTATTGGGTCAGATATTACGATGTGTAATTATTTATATGCTTCATTGCGCAAACCTATAACAGTGATCTCTTTGGTGATTAGGAGCTTCCCAAGCAATCTCCACTACTTGCTGAAATAACAAAGGCAATACTCAACATAACAGGAGGAGACAGAATCAATGAAATTGAAAAGAAATGGATAAATCACGATAGCCATCAAAATGAGGATAAAATTGACGGTTCAGGCGCTATCACTTTTGGAAGTTTTGGCGGATTATTCCTCTTAACTGGGATTGTGACAACCAGCTCCCTTTTTGTAGCCATGCTGATCAACCGCTGCAAGAAAATTCAGCAAATTGCGGGGAGCAAAGGAGATGATCAAAATGGATGTGCACATATGCAGCAAGAAGAAAATGGAGATTCAGTAGGAGAGCAAGGAGATCAGAATAGTGATGACAATGGAAAATGCAGTGATATAGAGAACCAAAAAACATTGCCAGTGCCTCTCAGTTCGAACACAAGCAGTGATCAGCTACCAGGCAGTAAGAACAACAACACAGGTTGTAAATGCACAGAAATTAACAAGGCAACATCACTGACTCATACTGGTTCACAGATCATTCTCGGGGGAGACAAAAGTGGTATGTCATTAAGTGGCTCGAGTTAGTTCACGGCTGAGCAAGGCCTTTCAAGCTCAAAGGTCCACAACTAACTGCAGGGGAAGCTGGCCTGGCTGAACGTGGGTAAAATCTCAGTTAGATATGCTTCAGACTTTCAGGCAACGCTTAGTCAACAGTTGAAAAGCTAACCAGTCTCATTGTATCATGTATTTTACCCTGGACAAGTCAAAGTTCACTACGAACTAGGGTTTTCGAGTTTTCTCATGATAATTCTAATCTACCACCACATTTTTCACATTACAAAAGAATCATGTATATCAGGTTCACATAGAGCATCCATAGGTGAATAACTTGTTCGTGGCGATCTGGAAAAGGTTGCGTGGGCATTGTAACGAACACCTTGCCCCCATCAATTCCAAGATAGCTTCTCACGAGATTCCACTAATTTCACGGGAATCTGCCTGGCTAGTGGCTACACCGATCCAAAACATTCGCGAGCGCATAGGATAGACGATCGAAGTCGAACACGAGAACCGGAAGCAAGAGTTCACTTTGGAAGTTTGCACTACGCAAGCAAATACTTATTGCTGGATTATGAGTCTCGTCGTACCTCGCCGGTTGCCGGTTGCCGCCAGGCTCGCCGCGCTGCCGGATGGTTCCTTCCTCTGTCGATATGGGTGGGCGAGCGCCTCCATGCCGAGGATTCGTTGGGGCGGCAAGGGTGGCAGGGCTGAGCGGACACACAGCTCGAAAATGGCGGAGAACCAGGTGGATGACACTACGTCGGGATGACAACAAATATACTCCTTACAACGAAGTCGTTGCCGTTTTTTTCAGCTAGGGCATTAGAGCATCTCCAGCCGTTTGAGTCCCCCGGACCGAAATTCGGCGTTATTTTTGTCCGGATTGGATGTAAAACGCGCGTAGGTGACATTATTTTTCCAGTCGGCATCCGGCGTTCGTCCATCAGCGCGGATATAGTTTCAAAATAGCGTCTTCCCGCTACACAAAAGCATCGCCCAATAGTTCGGCGATCGGATCAGCCACAATCCGGCGATCGAAACAGAAACTAAACTACAACAGGCTCGTCGGCGGTGCCTTCCTACGCCTCGGGCGGCGCCTTCCTACGCCTCGGGCGGCGATGCATCGTCCGCCGCTGGAGTGGATGTCGTCAAAGGGGAGGACGATGACGGAGGCCGGAGGATGGCTTGGCGATGGGTGTCGTACCAAGCCCTCGTCTCCTCGTCCATCGCAGCGTCGTTGCCGCCGATCAGGAACGCAAGGTCGGTGTTCCTCTTCTTCGCCGCGGAGGTTGTCTTGAGCAAGGCGATCCGGGCGCCCTAGTTGGCGAGCATCTCCTTCCACCGCGCGTCGTACTTGGTGTCCCTCCCGGCGGCGTGCGCCCTCGCGCCGGCCCAGCACTTGTCGAAGGACGTCTGCAACCTGTCGGCTGGATGACCCGACTTCTTCAGTTCTTTCAGCTTCTTTTGGCCGAGCTCGGGGCGGCCCGTCGACGCGGCAGCGGCTGGAGCGTCGGGGTTGTACTGCTCGTCCTTGGTTCTTAGAGAGGTTCCGGCGTACTTCTGCCCACTTCTCGTAGGTCTCGATGCGGGCGAAACATTGAGATACTTGAACGTCTGGCCATCGGTGTCGTCGCCGTACATGTCGAACGCCCTCCGCATCTGCATAGGGAAGCCGGCGAATCAAAACTCGGCGATCCAAGGTCGACGAAGACAGCGAGTAAGCATACCTTGCACTCGAAGTTGGCGCCGCTCACCGGACGATCGGCGATCTCCTCCTGTATGCCGTGCCACCTGTTGCACGCCGCTTGCATGATCCCCCAATGCGTGGCCATGGCCTTCTCGCCGCGGACCATCACCGTCTTGTTGAAGTAGGGATCGATGATTTTGCGCTCGTCGAACGCCATCTTGACCCGCTGCCAATATGTGTCAAAGTTTTGATTGGCGCCGGTAATGCCGTTTATGGAAACAGTCTTCCAAGCTTTGGCGAGGCACTCCTCTTCTTTGCCCGTCCATTTGATCCGCGGCTCGGTCGGCAGCGAGTTCTTCTTCCTTTTGTTCCTCCCCTTTGACGTCGCCGTCGGCTCAGGCGCGTCGTCCTCCTCGTCAAGGTCGGCCTGCTCCTCTTCTTCTTTGTCGATGTCTTGGGTAGCGTCTCCGAGCCCGTCGACGCCACCCCGCGCCGCCACCGCGACGGCTTCCGTCGCCCTTGCCTCCTCTTGTGTGAAGAAACTCGGGCTCGACGCGGCGGCCGTGGAGCCCGACGTGATCATGTCGTGCATCACACCGTCATTCGGCGGCGGCATCCCGTGGGAGAAGGAGAGCGGCCCTCGGCGCAGGGCAGGCGAGATGCCCTCGTGCATCGCAGCGTCGTACTCTGGCGGCGACGGGGTGAACTTCGACATGCCGGGGACGTAGGTCTCGTGGAACATGGGCGAAGACGCCACCGCCGAGTAGGTGGAAGGTGAGCCGACCGTACCTTGGGTTGGCCATGGACCGGGGAATTGGCCGACGCGCGGCTGTCCCATGGCCATGGAGACCAGCCTCGCCTGCTCGTCCGCCGCCGCCGCCCTCTTCGCCGCGAGCTTCTTCTCCCTCTCCGCCCTGCCGCGCATTTCGGTCTGTCGGCGCTCCACATCCGCCGCCCACGCCGCGTTTGTCATACCCGGCGGCCTCTCTTTGGGGGCCCCCGACTTCCTTGCCTTCGGCGCGCCGTCGTCAGCGATCCTCTTCGGCGGCATGGTGGTGGAAGAGAAGAGGAAGAGCTGCAACAGTGGAGGATTTTGGCGGGGAAAATGGGTATATGCGGCGCATTTTGGAGGGAAACGAAATTAATGGCGGGGAACTACCCTTCCTCTCGCCGACACCGTGGGCCTGCTCGATGTTTCGCGCGTTTTTGTTTCGGCCGGAGTCCCCGAGCGCACCTCGCAAAGTCGGGGATGGCCTAGGCTCGCCGGATGGATGAAAGCCCAAATCCGAGCGAAAACGAGGAACCGGGGGCGCGGCTGGGCCGAATACCGCCGTCCGAATGAAAAAATGACCTGCCGGGGGCCAACTCGGGGACACGGCTGGAGATGCTCTTAGAGCATCTCCACTCGTTTGGGCTCCCAGGCCGAAATCCGACGCTATTTAGCACCGGATGGATGTAAAATTCGGCCTGGAAAGACCCATTTTCCCAACGGCGAGCCAGGGGAAAGAACGAATATAGGCGAATTCAAACATAATTAGACGAAAAACGTTCAAACTTAGGCAAAATTTAGAGATATTTAATATATATAGGCGAGTTCTTACATATATATAGGCCGAATTCGTAATATATTTGAATTCGGCCGGAGGGAAACATAAACTAAACTTAAAACACGGCGTTCTACATGCCCAAATGGCGGTAGAACGCCGTGTAGTCGCCCTTGTCGTCGTCGCTGGAGTCGTCGCCGGCCTGCGGTGGCGGCGCCTGCTGGCTGCTCTGGCCGTGGGCCCAACGGCTGGACCCCTACCCAGGATCGCCGAGGCGTGGCGGCGTCGGCTGGTACCAGTTGTCATCGCTGGAGTCCTCCAACTTGATGAGCGGCGCTCCTCTGGCGGGTGCGGCGGCGGCGCGGCGCGGCGCCGCGCGGCCGCCAGGTCCAGCAGCTGCCGCTGCTGCTCTGCCTCCTCCCTCTCCCAGTCCTGCCTGGACCAGGCGAGCGCCGCGTCCATCGGCAGGGCGTTGTCGGCGGGGACGAGGTCTTGGAGGGACCTCGCGATCGCCTCACAGACCACCGCGTCCTTGGCCCGCGCGGCCTCCACGGCGGCGAGATCAGACGCAGCTGCGTCCTCCTTCTTCGGCTTCCTCTTGCGGCCGCGCGCTGGTGACGACGAGGCGCGCGCCCCCTCGCGGATGACGAGGGCGCCGCTGCTGCGCCCTCTGGTTGGCAGTGTCGACACTGGCTCCTTCTTGACCATCATCCTCGGCGTCGATGCCGACCCAGACGAACAGGATGCCGACCTCGACGCCGACCCGCTCGAAGCCGACCCGAACGAGTGGATTGCCATCCGCTGTGGCATCCACGAGCTCCCGTGTCGACGCGACACAGAAGGCACCGCCGGCGGCGGCATCCCCAGGATGGGGTAGTTGCCACCCTCGATGTGCGCAAGCACGTTTTCGAGGGTGCGGCCCGGCGCGCTCCACCTACGGCGGTGGCCGGCGGCGTTGTTGCACGCGGGAGGAGGGGGAGGTCCGTCATAGGCGGCGAGCTCGCATTCGTACCTGCGCTGAAAGAAGTCATTCCACGCCTCGTAGTTGTCGGGGAAGAATCTCGGCTCCGCGCGTTGCTCATCGCTGAGGGTTTCAATCACAGCGTCGATCACGGCGTCGAGGGCGTCGCCCATTGGCGGCGGCGGGATCAGGACGCCTCCCGCGCTCAGACGCCAGCCTCCGGGTGCGCGAAAGTCCGGCGGCGCCGGGTAGCAGCCTCCCCTCCCATTGGTGCACAGATCGTCGGCCGAAGCCGTTGTTCGCTGCGCCGTCGCCGTAGCCCGCCATTGCTCGAGGAGGTTTCGGGGAGAGAAGAGTGGAGAAGGGAGATGGCGGTGGTGAATGAGGCCAGACACGGTAGGTCCGCGATAAATAGAGCCGCGCATTAACTCGCCCTTCGCCGTGTGGAAGCTACGCGTCCGGCGGCGGCAGGCTTTTATAGCGCGCGAAAGACGATGCGATGAGGACGACGACCGGCCTTTCTCGCCGACAAGTCGGGGCCACCAGGCGCGCGGGAGATGTTTCCCGCACTTTTGTTTCCTCCGGACTCCCCGAGCACGCCCCGGGGGGCCGGGGATGACATGGGCTCGCCGGATGGATGAAAGCCCAAATCCGGGCGAAAACGAGGATCCGGGGGCGCGACTGGGCCATTTTTCGCCGTCCGGATGAAAAAAAGGCTATCGGGGCCTCGTCGGGAAGACGGCTGGAGATGCTCTTATGCTTGGTCTACTTCCTCCATTTCAAAATAGGACATGGCTAGCTAGCATCCGGTGCTAGTTAGTCAATTCTAGCACTCGGATGCTAGCAGGCTTCCTGAGCATTCGGATGCTAGCAGGCTCGCTCGAGCACTCGCCTGAAGAGCGTCTGATCCTAATCAATTCCGACAAGTCTCTGCCCCTGCCACCCACCACCGGCGTTCCCGCTGTCCCATGCCGGGACTCGCTAGGCCACCTGCGACAATGTCCCCGCCGTCATGGAGAATCCGATGGTGGCGAGGCATGCGATCGGAGGCAGGCACGGGAGGAGCTCGAGAGGGAGGCTAGACAGAATAAAAATAAGATGTGCTCTTTGCGCAATAGGTTAGGTTTAAAAGGTTTTGTGGGTTCTAGTAGTGATGGTCTTAGTGGTGGTCTAGCTTTATTCTAGCATGAGAATGTTTCTGTGGAGATCCAAAGTATTAATGAAAGAGTGATTGATGCATATGTTTGTCTTTCTCCTAATGCACCAAAGTGGCGTTTAACCTGCGTTTATGGTGAACTACGTGTAGAAAACCGTCATCGCATGTGGGATATGCTTAGGAGTCTTAGGACGCTCTCTGATCTGCCTTGGTTAGTCATAGGTGATTTTAATGAAGCCCTTTGGCCTGAGGAACACTTCTCAAATACACCCCGCCCCCCTAGCAAGATGGATGCTTTTCGGGAGGTACTTTCTGACTGTAATTTGTTAGATTTGGGTTTTGCAGAGCTGCCTTACACCTACGACAATAAACGCAAGGGTCAAGCCAATTGAGCGGTCGCTAGCCCGGAGTGGAGAGACATGTTCGCCGACAGTCATGTACAACATCTGGTCTCACCGGTCTCAGATCACTGTCCGATTTTGTTGAATATTGAAAAAGAAGTGCGGATGATGCCGAGGTGCCTAAGAAGGCAGTATGAGATTTTCTGGGAGCGTGCGCCGGAGCTCGCTGAGCGGGTTGTAAATGCATGGCGCGAGGCAGGTACTAAGCATGATTTATCTGACATTATGGCGGGTCTGGACTCAGTGATGTCAACTCTCCAAGACTGGAGTAAAAAAAAGTTTGGAAATATACTGAAAGAACTAAGCAAGGCACGTAAGCATCTTGAAATGCTCCGGTTAAGTAATGCAGATCAAAAGGAGATACGCAAGGCCACAGATCATATGAACTACTCTATAAGGAGGAATTGCTCTGGATCCAACGGTCCCGAATAAGTTGGTTAAAGGAAGGTGATAAAAATACAAGATTCTTCCATCAAAAGGCGGTTTGGCGTGCTCGTAGGAACAAAATAAAAAAGGTCAAAGACAATGAGGGTGTCTGGAAAGAGGCACCAACTGAAATGGAGAGAATGGCCACTTCGTACTTTAAAGAACTTTTAACCCGTGACCCCTCTCTTAATGCTAATGGGTTTGTTGACTTGATACAGGCAAAGATGACTCTGGAGATGAATGTGGAGCTTTGCAAGGAGTTCTCTGAAGAGGAAATAGGAGATGCACTGTTCCAAATCGGGCCTTTGAAAGCGCCCGGGGTGGACGGTTTCCTGACGAGATTTTATCAAAGAAACTGGGGTGAGATCAAAGCTGAGGTAATTAACGCGGTTAAACTCTTCTTTATTACGGGGCAGATCCCAGAAGGTGTCAATGACATGGCTATTGTACTTATCCCAAAGAATGATCAGCCGGAGACACTCAAAGATTTTAGGCATATGAGCTTGTGCACTATTGTGTACAAAATCATCTCAAAGTCTATGGTGAATAGACTTCGACCTATCTTGGGTGATATTGTTTCTATAAACCAAAGTGCGTTTGTCCCAGGAAGAATGATCAAAGACAATGCAATGGTGGCTTTCGAGTGCTTGCACTTCATCGAACAAAATTCAAACCAAGACAAGAATTTCTGTGCATACAAATTAGACCTGTCAAAAGCATATAATCGGGTGGATTGGGATTTTCTAAAGAAGGTGATGCAAAGGTTAGGTTTCTCTCATCGATGGGTGGACTGGATAATGGCATGTGTCACATCGGCGAGATACAAGGTTAAATTTAATGGAAACCTCTTGGATTCATTTTCGCCTTCCCGGGGTCTTTGGCAAGGTGATCCTCTTTCCCCCTTTCTGTTTCTTTTTGTGGCTGATGGTCTTCCTGCCCTATTACAGCGTGAGGTGTCCCAAAAAAACAATTGAACCAGTCAAGATATGTCGACGTGCCCCTGGTATCTCCCATCTTATTTTTGCAGACGATAGTCTTCTTTTCTTCAAAGCAAACCAGGCCCAAGCTATAAAAGTAAAGGAAGTTTTGGAAATGTATGCTTCTAGCACCGGACAGCTCATTAACCCTTCCAAGTGTTCTATTTATTTTGGAGAATCTTGTCCTATGCAACACAGAACGGCAGTCAAGGCAGTACTTGGCATCACCCAGGAACTCTTTGAAACGAAATATTTGGGGCTACCTACTCCGAAAGGGAGGATGAATAGAGGGAAGTTTGAAAGTTTACAAGCAAAACTAGCAAAGTGCCTAGTAGAATGGGATGGTAATCATAAGTCGCAAGCAGCAAAGGAGATCTTAATTAAGGCTGTTGCCCAAGCTATTCTTGTCTACGTGATGAGTGTGTTCAAGCTGCCGTTTGGTCTCTGTGATGAACTTACTAAGTTGATTCGGCGATACTGGTGGGGTGCGGAGAAAGGTAAAAGGAATACACATTGGATTGGCTGGGATAGCATGCTGAGACCAAAATCGCAAGGGGGGATAGGATTTCGGGACATGAGATTGTTTAACCAAGCTCTCTTGGCTAGACAAGCTTGGCGGTTCATCCAATACCCTAACACTCTGTGTGCCCAACTTCTAAAAGCAAAGTATTTCCCAAATGGGGTGTTGACCAACACTATCCTCTCTGGAAACAAATCTTCAACATGGTAGGCCATTGAGTATGGGTTATAACTGTTGAAACGGGGTGTTATTTGGAGAGTGGGTAATGGGGCGGACATCAGGGTTTGGCGTGATCCCTGGATTCCGCGTGATTGGAACCACCATCCCCGATCGCCACAAGGAAGATGTCGCCTCCAATGGGTCGTTGATTTCCTCAACCCGGATGGGTCATGGAAGGAGGCCTTGATAAATCAATACTTTGAACCTGAAGAAGCACAGCTTATTTGTCAAATAAGAACCTCACAGAGAAATGAGTCTGATTTCATCGCCTGGTACCCAGAAAAAAGAGGTTTGTTCACGATCAAGAGTGCGTATGACCTGGCGATTAACCTGAAATGACAAGGGAAAAGTTGGGGTGCGTCGAGTGACAGTCCCTCTGGCGATAGGCAGTGTTGGAAGGTGATCTGGTCTAGTCCAGTTCCACCTAAGGTAAAACTTACTATTTGGAAAATCTGTCGCAATGCTCTAGCGACCCAATCCAACATGCAACGAAGAGGTATGGCAACGTCTAATATTTGCACTATCTGCGGCTGTGAAGAGGAAGACACGTTCCATGTGTTCATGTGGTGTACTCACGTGAGATCACTGTGGCTTGCAATGCGGGAGATTCGGGAATTACCAGCACATGATAATATCAAACCAACATGCTCGGAATGGCTGCTCCATGTCCTAAATGAGGTTTCAGAGACTAAAAGAGTCAATATGATGATGATTCTGTGGAGGATCTGACACAATCAAAATGAGATCACCCATGACAAACCTTGCCCGTCTATCGAAGAATCGCGATGATTTCTGTTTAGTTATTTAAATTCGATGTTGGTGATCAAGCAGTTCTCGGAGGTGGCTATTGAGAAGGGCAAAATGATCATTGATCCTGAAGCGGGTTTTCGTCGGATCCCTACGATACAAGACGGACAACAGAAGACTAAGCAGAGATGGTGTCCATCGGTGGAGGGACAGGCAAAGTTAAATGTTGATGGGGCGTTTGCAAGCAGTGGATGAGCGGGGGCGGGAGTGGTATTCGTGATCACCGTGGGCAGGTGCTTCTGACGGCATGCCGAAATTTGCCACAATGTAGAGATGCTACAGAGGCCGAGCTATGTGCAATTGAGGATGGGCTCAAGCTTTCTCTGCAATGGAGCCAGCTTCCAGTTATGGTGGAAACTGACTGCTCAGAAGCTGCTGAGCTGCTGCAGGATGGTACTCCGAATACATCGATCTATGCTTTCCAGATGTCTGTAATCCGAGAGCTTTTGAGAGAGAGGAATTTCCCTCTAGTTAAGGTTAGCCAGAATGTTAATATGGTTAGCCATGAACTTGCAAGGTTAGGCAGAGTAGACCGCAGAACTGAACTGTGGCTTTTGGATTTCCCTAAGGAGATTGCCAGAGCTATTGCGGTTGATTGTAATCCTTTTGTTCCTTAATATATTTCTCTCTTTTTGCAAAAAAAAGATATGGGTGGGCGAGCGCCTCCATGTCGAGGATTTGTTGGGGCGGCAAGGGTGGCAGGGCTGTGCGGACACAGAGCTCGAAAATGGCGGAGGAACCAGGTGGATGACACTACATCGGGATGACAACAAATATACTCCTCACAATGAAGTCGTTGCCATTTTTTTCAACTAGGGCATTATGCTTGGTCTACTTCCTCCATTTCAAAATAGGACATGGCTAGCTAGCATCTGGTGCTAGTTACTCTATTCTAGCACTCGGATGCTAGCAGGCTTCCCGAGCACTCAGATGGTAGCAGGCTCGCTCGAGCACTCGCCTGAAGAGCGTCTGATCCTAATCAATTCCGACAAGTCTCTGCCCCTGCCACCGTGTTTCCCCGCCACCCTCCACCGGCGTTCCCGCTGTCCCATGCCGGGACTCGCTAGGCCACCTGCGCCAATGTCCCCGCCGTCATGGAGAATCCGATGGTGGCGAGGCATGCGACCGGAGGTAGGCACGGGAGGAGCTCGAGAGGGAGGCCAGGAGCAGACGCGGGGTTGCGAGTGAGGTCGTCCGCGGGGTCGCACGAGCTGGGCGCTGCTGTAGGCTACGAAGGCGTGAGTCGGGAGGCAACGTTTAGCCAGAGTTGGGTGTGCGAAGCTGCACTGGTAACCGGCGGCCAGAGCAACACAGGAGGAGGCGAACCGCGTGGGTTAGAAAGCGTGTACGTCGGACGGCCTACGGGCGGCTGCCGGTGAGGGAGGCGGACTGGGCAAGGTCGGCCAGAACTCGGCCGGAGCTCACGCTGGACGAGAGGGAGAGCAGGGAGGAGGCTAGCATGGAGGGGAAGTGACGCTTGCGGTGCTGGCCACTGGGAGAGAGACGAGGCGGCTGGAGGGGATCGAGCGGCGCTCCTCCCGTTTGCGTCGGGTTTGGAAGCGTGGGGATAAGGAGAGAAGAGAAACCTTATCTATTCAAACCTCATCTCTACAAATTTTTATTTTAGTCCTCCAACTTTAACGAATTTGTATGTACTATTCTGTTCAATCCTTTTAAGCTTAGTTTAATGTTCCATTTTAGTCCCTTTCGTCAAAACATCACGCGCTTGATATCGTGTCCCTCTTCATCTCACTCAATTCGCTCATGCCACCGCGTACGCCAATCTAGACGGTCTGCTCGCCAACCCGCCTTATCCATCGCCCTGGAGCTCCAACCCGCCATCATTTGGCTTGGATCCATAGAGGATTGGGCAATGCTAGTATCAAAATGACATTCCTTCGACTTCTTCCAGCTCGTGTGCGTCTCGTGTCGTGGCTCGCCACACCGGCCACATCCATGTTGACTGAGGTGAAATTGTACCTTGTGGTGGCGGCTGCCCCGAAGGCAGCAAATTGTTTCTGGACACATGTGCTAAGTTGTATTTATGTCGGCGGCATTATTGTTTCCACACATGACCTAAGTTGTATTTCTTGCACACAATAAAATTGTTCTCTTATACATATTTTCTAAGTCGTGTTTTGTAAAAAGTGTATTGTTTCACACATGTACTAAGCTGAATACTCATTATTACTAAGTTGTATAACCCTGATACGTCTCAAACGTATCAATAATTTTTGATGCTCCATGCTTGTTTTACACCATTTGCTTCATGTTTTGTTTACACTTCGTGGCATTTTTATGCAATTTCCGGAACTAACCTATTGACAAGATGCCACAGTGCCAGTCCCTGTTTTCTGCTATTTTTGTGTTTCAGAAAAGCTACACATGAAATATTCTCAGAATTGGACGAAACAAGTTCGGAAACTCTTATTTTTCCCGGACGGAGGATGAGGACCAAACGGGAGCCGGAGAGGGGCCAGAGGCTGGCCACACCACAGGGGGGCGCGGCCCAGCCCCTGGCCACGCCCACCCATGGTGAGGCCCCCCTGGTCCACTCCTGACGACGCCCCTTCGCCTATAAGAAGCCTCCCGATGGAAAACCCTAAAACAATCAGCAAAATTTCTAGAAGAGTTCCGCAGCTCCGCCACCGCCGCCGATGAATTTTGGGGGACAGAATTCTCTATTCCGGCATCCTGCCGGGATGGGGAAGTGCCCCCGAAGCCATCTCCATCGGTCTCCATCGACGTCTCCGCCGTCTCCATCGACCTCACCGCCATCTCCATCGCCATTGATGCCTCCGATGATGAGGAGGGAGTAGTTCTCCCCCGGGGCTGAGGGCTCTACCGGTAGCTATGTGGTTCACCTCTCTCTCCCATGATGTGATCTTTATGTGATCGTGAGCTTTGTATCTAGTTGAATTGGTAGATGCTATTATTCAGATATTATGCTACTCCCATGCTTTATATTTGTAATCTCCGGAGACACCTTGTATCATGATGTGAAGGTGACAGTGTGCGCATTATGTGTGTCTTTTTGCTTAATGTCTCTATGAATTGTTGGTGTTTGTTGGAACCATCTAGTGCGTTCACGGTGATAGTGTGGGACAATCTAGTTTGGGGAAATATAGACTTTGAGGAGTGCTTTGTAGCCCTACGCATGATTAGTGTTCGTTTTCCATTGGAGAATTGTTTTGAGTTGCATATTGAAGTTAGTATCTATTGGTTCAATTATGTTATATTTGTTGGGAGTGTGTCCACTAGTGAAAGTATGATCCCTAGGCCTTGTTTCCAAGCATTGCACACCGTGTACATTCAGTTTTGTTACATGTTTGCTCGCAGCGATATTTATTTCAGATTACATTTACTACTTATAATTATCACTACTACTTGTATTTCACTATCTCTTCGCTGAACTAGTGCACCTATACATCTGACAAGTGTATTGGGTGTGTTGGGGACACAAGAGACTTTCTGTATCGTAATTGCAGGGTGGCTTGAGAGGGATAACTTTGACCTCTTCCTCCCTAAGTTCGATAAACCTTGGGTGATCCACTTAAGGGAAACTTGCTGCTGCTCTACAAACCTCTGCACTTAGAGGCCCAACACTGTCTACAAGGATAGAAGCGTGCGTAGACATCAAGCTTTTTTCTAGCACCATTGCCGGGGAGGTAAGGTAAAAGGTACTAGCATCCTCCTGTGTGAGTGTTCGAAGTTATTTCCTTTAGATTCTGCAATTATATCTTTTTGTTTCTTGTTTTTATTTTCACTAGTTAGGCTTAATGGAAAATAAAGAGTTCTTTAGTATTTTTCCTACGTTAGGATATGAAGTGTTTGAAGAGAAAATTGAAAAACCTTTGGAGCTTAATTTGCATGCTAATAGTGTTGTTAGTATGAATGCTTTGAACACCGTTATTGCTAATGCTATAGAAAAGTCTAAGCTTGGGGAAGCTAGTTTTGATAAGCATGATATTTTTAGTTCCCTAGCTTTAGTGGAGAAAATTTGCTCTGATGATATTTTATCTCCCATGTGTGATAATTCTTATGATGCTTATGCTCCTCATCCTTTTAAAATACCTATGAAAATTGTCGAACGTGCTATGAATAACTGCTATTTAGGAGATGGAACTGCCCATCCTGGTGATCATTGGCTCTTTATACATGAATTATACGAGTTGTTCAAGTGTGCATGTATTTCGATGAACCAAGTTAAGAGGAAGATATTTTCTTTATCACTGAAGGGTATAAAACACTGAAGGATGGCTGACCTATTGATTGGGAGGAAATTGTACCTCTCTTTTATTCTAAATTCTATCCTTCTAGTGAGGTTTATAAAGATAGGAATTATATTTATAATTTTCATCCGCATGAGGGAGAAAGCATTGCCCAAGCGTGGGGAAGATTGAAGTCACTAATGCTCAAATGTCCTATTCATGATCTTCCCCATAATATTGTTATTAATAATTTTTATGCAAGGCTTTCAGGATATTACAAGGACTATCTAGATGCATGCTTTGATGGGTCTTTCACAAGCAAGGATGTTGACGTCAAGTGGGATCTGCTTGAAACAATTGAAAACAATATTGAAGATTGGGATAGTGACAAAGGTAAAGGATCAGGTATAAATTATGAGTATGATTGCATTAAGTCTTTTGCTGAAACTGCTGATTTTCAAGAGCTTAGTGCAAAGTATGGTCTTGATTCTCAAATTATGGTTGATTGTTTTAGAGCCTTTGCTTCCCATATTAATGTTCCCAAAGGAATTGGGGACGTGTATCATTAATCTTTTAAAGACACTTGCATAGAAAGTGATATTGTTATTGATGATTGCAATAAACATGCTCAAATTTCTGAAAGTACTACTTCTTATAAGCATGTTAATTTTTGTGGAGTACTTAGACCTTGTGAACAGAGTCACAACAAGGAAGATTATTATATCCACCACAGGAATGAAGAAACCCGAATGTGGCGCAAGGCTCTTGATGAGCTTGGTGAAAAGGTTTGCGAGCTTTATCCTTTTATTTGTGAACTTTGCCATGAAATAGGTCATTTTAATTTTCAATGCTCAGGCCCTAATAATGACCCTTCTAATCAAATAAGTACCACAAGCTTGTATTGTGATGACAAGATCACTCTCAATCAGCATGATGAGTTTACTCTATTTTTGGGGTGTGAAGAGATATCTAGAAAGACTTCTTTGGTAGATATGAGTGCTCTTGATATTAATAGCACCCTTCGTGGTTGTCATCTCTATTGTATTAAAGCTGCTGACCTGAAACAGATTTCGGTGCTGCACCGTAAATATTCGTGAAAATTCTCAGAATATCTTTTTGACCTGCGATTTCTTGTGCATATGCCCCAGATTATATCCAAACTTTTATTAGTTTAACACTTTTTCATTTGAGCAACAGAAGGACCTAGAAAAAATCGACCTTTGTCAGCTGTTCTGTTTTGACAGATTCTGCCACTGTTTGTGTTTGCCTCTCGATCGCTTTCTTTTTGAGTTCTTTTGATCCGGGAACTTTTTGAGGAAGTTAGTACAGTAGGAGATGCTTTAATATGTGGTGGGCTTGAGTTGAAACCTGAACCAAAAGGGTTGATTCATTGTTATGCTTACACTAATGTTGCTAATAGAATTGTGTTGAGTTTTGTATGAAGGAAGTTTTCAAGTGTAGGGATTGGAGAATGATGAGATGAGGTGAAGAATGGACAAAAGCTCAAGCTTGGGGATGCCCATGCAACCCCCAAGAAATATCCAAGAGGTACAAGCGTCAAAGCTTGGGGATGCCCCCGAGGCACCCCTTCTTTATCGGCAAAAATCAGGTCACCTTTCAAGACACTATATTTTTATTGCTTCATGCACTATGCGTTTTTCTTGGAGCGTCAGTTGTTTTTGCTTTCAGTTTCTTTTGCTTTGTTTGATGCAAATAAATGGTTGGATCACATCATGTTTGTTTTGGAGAGAGCTATGCTCCGTTTTTCATTGCCAAGAACACTCTAGTTTTCACTCTTATCGTTCGACGAGTGTTCTCTTTTTCTGCTACTGTGTTTAGCTTTTGTTTTTCGCCTTGATTTTTGTTCAGATCTTGTTAAATCTTTGCATCAAGGTGTATTTACACCATTGGTCTATGTTGGTTTTCTTCAAAAGAGTTGTTTCGAAACGGTTTGAATGGTGTTGGAAAAGAGAAAAAGTTTCATGCAAAAAAGTGGTACAAAAAGGAGCCTGTTTAGACTGCGGCTTAGACTTTTGCATGCCATGCTTGATGTCATTTTGATAGTATGCTTAGTGATTTTTGCTGTAGCATGACTTGTCTCAAATGACTGAGATTGCTTAATGAGCCTTTGAAAAAATCATGCGTTGTTTTTATTATTTGGAAGCATTAATTTGGTTTTCTCCTTGACGCTTTATTTGGGTTGACTTGGCGCATGCTTACAACATGTTAGACTCATACAAAGTCGCCATAAGCCTCTATGATCATTTAGACTTTGACTTTTGATGCCATTTTATGCTTCTCTTAATGTTGCTTTGTCGCTTTGCATGATTATGGCCATTTTTGCTCTCTTAGTTGGTCGCTCCCAGTCTTTTGCTAGCCCTCAATTTGTATTGAGTATGAGCTCTACTCGTGCATTCAACTTCCAAAAAACCAAGTTATTCCAATGTGTCCACCATACATACCTATTAGCAATTTGCTATTCCAAAGTACATTTGACTTGCTTTTATCTATCCTTCAAATAAAACTCTTTTTGGTGTTATGCGAAAATTGGTCAGTAAAGCTCTCACAAACCTGATGGCACACTTTACTTTTCTCATTCTTAAAATTTTGACATTGTGGCTCTCTTATGTTGAGTTGTTATGCTTGCAAGTTGTAAGTTGGAAATTAGCCAAACCATGCCGTCATGGGGTAAGCTTTCAACATTGCACTTTTTATTTGAGTTAATATCGTGATCTTTTGTTTATGGATACTCGCGATGTGAAACAAGTTGGGAATCTTGCGGGATCATAGAGTTTGTATACATGTTAGAGAAACGCCTGGGCCGCTAATCTAAGCCATGCATAATTCATGGTGGAAATTTACAGCATGCCCATAGTGAACATTCGACGACGCATCTCAAAATAAAAAGCTATACCAATGGTAAATAAAAGAGATGCCGAGGTGTTCATTGTCTGTTTGTCCTGTCATTTTGATGTGGGCTTGTTCCATGTCATCGGGCACGGAGGTACCCCGTTGGCGGTTCTCGATGATATGTGTATACTTACAAAGACAAGAGCTTGCTTGGGACTCTAAGTCGAGTAGCATGAGGTTTGGGTATTCGTACTTCACAGGACACGAGGTTTTCAACTTATGATTTGTCAAGCATATGCTTCATAATTGTATTCGCATTAACTTTAACCATTCAAGATGCCTATGATGGGGGCAATGAGAGCTCAAAGCTACTAAGTACCATAATTTTTGAAGGTTTTTTTTAAAACTTGCAATCACTGCTTCCCTCTGCGAAGGGCCTTTCTTTTACTTTTATGTTGAGTCTCCACCTTCTACCTTTATGCACCATCTAAGAGAGCATAGTTGCCATTCCGAGTTTAATGTGCATTGTCCCAAAGTTATCATTGATTGATTCATTATTTTGGTTTCACTTGTTCTTAAATTATTTGTATATAGTCGCCCTCTTAAACTTGAAGGTGTCCTATGCATTTATGTTTTTCTATTCCATGAGGGACAAGCTGAAAACCATTTGCTATGTTTTCCATATGATTTAAACACACGTTTGACTTTCATTGTTTCATTATTCATGATCTTTTGTTTATGTTCTTCTTCATGTTATAACATGGTTGCTAAGTTTCTTATTGTCAAGATTATATCTTTTATGCCCATGTTTTAAGTTCTTTTGATCCTAGCACTCAATGCTTACTTAGATGATCAAGATTGTGATGGTGCATGTCACCTCAAAAATTATGCTTTTGTTATCACTTACCTACTCGAGGACGAGCAGGAGTTAAGCTTGGGGATGCTTGATACGTCTCAAACGTATCTATAATTTTTAATGCTCCATGCTTGTTTTACACCATTTGCTTCATGTTTTATTTACACTTCATGGCGTTTTTATGTGATTTCCGGAACTAACCTATTGAAAAGATGCCACAGTGCCAGTTCCCTATTTTCTGCTATTTTTGTGTTTCAGAAAAGCTACATAGGAAATATTCTCGGAATTGGACGAAACAAGTTCGGAAACTCCTATTTTTCCCGGACGGAGGACGAGGACCAAACGGGAGCCGGAGAGGGGCCAGAGGCTGGTCACACCACAGGGGGGCGCGGCCCAGCCCCTGGCCGCGCCCACCCATGGTGAGGCCCCCCTGGTCCACTCCTGACGACGCCCCTTCGCCTATAAGAAGCCTCCCGACGGAAAACCCTAAAACAATCGGCAAAATTTCAAGAAGAGTTCCGCAGCTCCGCTGCCGCCGCCGACGAATTTCGGGGGACAGAAGTCTCTATTCCGGCACCCTGCCGAGATGGGGAAGTGCCCCCGGAGACATCTCCATCGGTCTCCATCACCGTCTCCGCCGTCTCCATCGACCTCACCGCCATCTCCATCACTGTTGGTGCCTCCGATGATGAGGAGGGAGTATTTCTCCCCCAAGGCTGAGGGCTCTACCGGTAGCTATGTGGTTCACCTCTCTCTCCCATTATGTGATCGTGAGCTTTGTATCTAGTTGAATTGGTAGATGCTATTATTCAAATATTATGCTACTCCCGTGCTTTATATTTGTAATCTCCGGAGACACCTTGTATCATGATGTGAAGGTGACAGTGTGCGCATTATGTGTGTCTTTTTGGTTAATGTCTCTATAAATTGTTGGTGTTTGTTGGAACCATCTAGTGCGTTCACGGTGACAGTGTGGGACAATCTAGTTTGGAGAAATATGGACTTTGAGGAGTGCTTTGTAGCCCTACGCATGATTAGTGTTCGTTTTCCATTGGAAAATTGTTTTGACTTGCATATTGAAGTTAGTATCTATTGGTTCAATTATGTTATATTTGTTGGGAGTGTGTCCACTAGTGAAAGTATGATCCCTAGGCCTTGTTTCCAAGCATTGCACACCATTTACATTCAGTTTTGTTACATGTTTGCTCGCAGCGATATTTATTTCAGATTACATTTACTACTTATAATTATCACTACTACTTGTATTTCACTATCTCTTCGCCGAACTAGTGCACCTATACATCTGACAAGTGTATTGGGTGTGTTGGGGACACAAGAGACTTTCTATATCGTAATTGCAGGGTTGCTTGAGAGGGATAGCTTTGACCTCTTTCTCCCTGAGTTCGATAAACCTTGGGTGATCCACTTAAGGGAAACTTGCAGCTGCTCTACAAACCTCTGCACTTGGAGGCCCAACACTGTCTACAAGGATAGAAGCATGCGTAGACATCAAACCCCTAGTACCAAGTTGCTAGGGCATGACTGCAATTAAATTACCACCAACGACATGTTTATTTTTTAATCCCAAGTTGCATTCATTTTCTAGTTGGGTTCTATCTGAAACAACCAAAGTTATATGATGGAGTGATAAGTTTCTTTTCTTATCTCATGTGCCAGGTTGATTCAATTTTCATGGTCTAACGTTTGCATGCTCTTTGGGTTTTGTGGTACTAATTGAGTAAGTTATAGTATTTAGGTCACCTAGTTGTTTTCTAGGGTGATCTAGATTGATGTTTTCCAACCAGTGCTAGTAGATGTTGATTTTTCTTTGATTTATACGACCTAGCTGGGATACAACTTAGCAATGCAATTTAGTAGAATATGAAGCAATAAATTAATGTCTACAAAACACAACTTACTAATGTATGAAAGAATAATTTATTGTGTGCAAAAAACAACTCCTTAGTATCAGGACCCGCAACTTTGCACTACTCTTTGCCAACCATATTTTCTAGTATCGTTGATAACTTGGTTTCTGAGATAGACAACTTAGTAGCAACAAAAAGACAACTCAATAGCGAATAGTGCGCAACTTAGGTGGATCGGTAGGCACCTTCATGAGAATGATACACTACTTCACAAACAGTGATTCCAGCTGACTTAGTACTACTCGTACACAACTTATGTATGGTGATATGAAAGTGCACAATGATGGCACCCAACTTCACCATAATGGTGCTACAGAACTCAACACAAGTGGTACACAACTTATGTGTGGTGCTAGTAGACTTAGTACTATTTATTGGCAACTTACACATGATGATAGAAAAGTTCACAATGATGGCACAAAACTTCACCATAATGGTGCTAGCCAACTTAGTACTAGTCGTACACAACTTATATGTGGTGCTAGCACACTTAGTACCGGTGGTAGGCAACTTAGGTGTAGTGGTAATCATCCCCATTGTACGCAACTTATGATGCAACTAATTCTTGTAGCCGGTGCAACTTGATTTAATTGTCTAAGTAACTTATTGGGTTAAATGCATAAATTAAAAATCCGCCCAAAAACATTTTTTTTAGAAAAACTGAAATGTGACTATGTATGTTCCATTTACAGCTACATTAGAAAATAGATGCAACTAACCTCTATACTATTGCAACTTAACATAATAATAGATGCAACTAAACCTTACAGCACTAATGGTTGTACCAATATAGTTATGCAACTTAGCACAATTGTGAAGCAATAATTAAACACGACTTAGCACTCATAGTTGATGTACTCCTTAAAATAAATTGTTAGCGGTGGTGTTTTAATTGTCGCAATACACCAACTATGATGCATTTCTATACCTCTAGTGGGTGTACAACTTAAGAACAATGGGTATGGAACTTAACACTACTTGTATGCACTGCAGAATGGGTTTGGCCCATCTGAGCTCCATCGCTGCAAAACACAACTTAGCAATGTGTGAAGTAATAATTTATTATCGCAAAAAACAACTTACCATCTTCAACATGGTTGTAGCTAAAACATCCAAAGTTATATAATGGAGATAATAAGTTTCTTTTCTTATGTGATATGCCAAGTTCACGTAGTTTTGTTGGTCTGAGGTTTGCATGCTCTCAGGGTTTTGTGGTACTAATTGAGTAAGTTGCAGTAGTCAGATCACCTAGTTGTTTTCTAGGATAATCGAGGTTGCTTTTTTGTAACCACTTCTGACAAATGTTAATTTTTCTTTGGTTAATAATAATTGATGTCTACGCACGCGTCTGTTCTTGTAGACAGTGTTGGGCCTCCAAGTGCAGAGGTTTGTAGAACATCAGCAAGTTTCCCTTAAGTGAATCACCCAAGGTTTATCAAACTCAGGGAGGAAGAGGTCAAAGCTATCCCTCTCAAGCAATCCTGCAATTACGATACAGAAAGTCTCTTGTGTCCCCAACACACCCAATACAGTTGTCAGATGTATAGGTGCACTAGATCGGCGAAGAGATAGTGAAATACAAGTAGTAGTGATGATTATGAGTAGTAAACGTAATCTGAAATAAGTATCGCTGCAAGCAAACATGTAACAAAACTGAAAGGAAACAGTGTGCAAAGCTTGGAAACAAGGCCTAGGGATCATACTTTCACTAGTGGACACACTCCCAACAAATATAACATAATTGAACCAATAGATACTATCATCAATATGCAACACAAAATAGTTCT
Organism: Dactylis glomerata; assembly: GCA_007115705.1. NCBI lineage: Eukaryota > Viridiplantae > Streptophyta > Magnoliopsida > Poales > Poaceae > Dactylis > Dactylis glomerata. Next base: position 769,577 of record QXEO01000535.1, read on the forward strand.
CCAATGGAAAACGAACACTAATCATGCATAGGGCTACGAAGCACTCCTCAAAGTCCGTATGTACACAAACTAGATTGTCCCACACTATCACCGTGAACGCACTAGATGGTTCCAACAAAAACCAACAATTCATAGAGACATTAACCAAAAAGATACACATGATGCACACACTAGTCACCTTTACACCATGATACAAGGTATCTCCGGAGAGTACAATAATAAAGCATAGGAGTAGCATAATATCTGAATAATAACATCTACCAATTCAACTAGATACAAAGCTCACGATCACATAAAGATCACATCATGGGAGAGAGAGGTGAACCACATAGCTACCGGTAGAGCCCTCATCCCCGGGGGAGAACTACTCCCTCCACATCATAGGAGACAACAAGGTTGATGGAGATGGCGGTGAGGTCGATGGAGATGGCGGAGACGGCGATGGAGACCGATGGAGATGGCTCCGGGGGCACTTTCCCGTCCCGGCAGGGTGCTGGAATAGAGACTTCTTGTGACACCCCAACTTTTGTAAGCGTGTTTAAGCAAAGTTTAGTAAGGCAAAAATGGGGGCCAACAATTTTTTTTTAATTGATCAATCCCAATAAGCACATACTCATAAAACTTTTTTAAGTATTATCCTTGACATGATCATTTTGTAAGCACATACTCATAAAACTTTTCTTGTGTTGATTGGTTATTAGCATGTGTTGATCTGTGTGGACCTTGTCATAATTCTTGTGTGGTAGTATTATCTACTTGGGTATGTGACCCAACATGTCACCTTTAGTTCTTACCTAATAAAGTTTATGCTTATCCTATCCCTGAAAACTATCTTCTGAGCATGGTTTTGAAACCCTCAAAAACAACATCTTAAACCTCATCCTCTCCATCACCTCACCCCTACCGCCTTCCCTATGAAATACTCATCCCTTTTTCCTTCTCATTCATTCTTGACCTACATAGCTCAATCCAAACCTTGTGTCTTCTTATCTAGCAAACCCTCTTTATTTATTTGGATTTTCTCATGTTTCCTTGACACAATGACGCTCACCCTGATTTCCATCTCCCAATTTGTTTTCAAAAAAAATCATCATGTTTTATGCAAACCATATGACCTATGGAACTTCTTTCTCTTTTGTTAAATTATTATTCTCTTCCCTCATTGTTTAATTCTACTTCTTCTTATGAACAATTCATGGAACACCTTGTTTTCTTTTGTTTCCTTATAAATTTAAACCTAATCTAGTTTTCCCTCTTTAAAATGAGACCTTGGTGATCATCTAAAAAGTATCACCCCTTTGGTCTCCAACTTTTCATCTCTCTCTCTTGTCTTTTGTGTTCTTCAAAAAAAATTGAAATATAGAACTACCCAAAGCAGCCATTTGTAACTCAAACATCTGCACTTCATCTTTTTCTCTATCGCATGGTTCCCTAGAAATATCACATTCCTTGTCTTACCAAATTCCTTTATAAAATGATTTTAGTTTTTGGTCATCAAAAATAGAATGTGAGGAATACTACCTCGTTTGTTTTAAAATGATTCTTATAAAAATATGCCCCTATTCTATTACCTTGCTTGCATCAAATTCTTTTGTTGGTCGCAATACTCATCTTTGTGCGAGAAAACCTAGACACTCTAAAGGAGCCCTTTATGGCCACCTTCTAAAAATCCAAACCGTAACCCCATCTAGTGCTTGTTTTTCCTCCACTTGTTTTCCTTTGGAAAAATTCAAACTAAAACCCAATCTTGCTGCCATCCAAATATGTGAGAAAATATTGGGATCCTCTTCATTCTCCAAAGGATCTCTTGCCCATTTTCAAATTCTACCAAAAACCCCCACACCTTTTATTTGCCTAGCTTCTATTTGGGTATTTCTTATCTAAAGTAATCACCATCTTGGGAACTTTTTTTTATGAAAGTTTTTTTAAAACCTTCATCATCTCTGAAAAACCATAGTCGGTCGTTTTCAAACATCCTTGAACTCCCTCCGGTTTCAATTTCTGACCAAAGCCTTTGGTTTGAATTTATTTTCAAAATGACATCAAACCATCCCTCTCCTTTTCTCTGGTTCCCTCACGCTCGAGGCCCAGCCCACACACACACACCGGCCCTTCTTTTGCCTGCACGAACACGAAGTGGAAACCGATCGATCTCCGTGACACGGTCTGCCCAGGAACGGAGGCCCTCGACCACCCCAGCCCTAGCTCCTCGACGCCCATGTGTTGACGCCAGCCCTACAGCGTCACCCTGACGATACCCGCCCTATGTCAGCCCTCGCTCTCACATTGGCCGAGCTCGCCACCCACCGTACTCACCCGAGCCGTCCCTCGCTATAAAAAGTGCCCCCAGGCCTCTCACTCACCTCACTCCTCTCCACTCCCCGCCCCAAACCACCCCGGAGCACAGCTGCGCTGTGCTTCTCTCTCTCTTGCTGAGGAGAGCGAGAACCAGCCCGTAGGTCACCGCAAGGTGACGAGCAGGCGGCCGCCCCTCCCAGCTCTCTCTCTCGGTGTCCTTCACCCCAGTGAGTTCCCCATTGTTATCTGACCCTAACCCTGCTGTTCCCTTGTGCCAGAGACCGCCATAGCCACCGCCATCGACCCACACCTAGGAGCTACGCCGGCAGGGAGCGGAGCCGCGCCATCCGCAGAAGTCATCCCTGCTGCAGCTACGCCTATTGCGGAGCCGACCCCGACCTCCTGCGACCCCGCCGCACCCTCGTTGACACCTGCGGAGCTCTCCCGGTGAGGCCCCGTCCAACCCTAGCTCCGCCCGTGCCCCATTAGGGCTTTCTCCTGTGCCTGCGTTAGGAGGTAGGAGACAGAACCTCGGCCGTCTGATTCGTTCTAATCCGACGGCCCAAAACAGCAGATACCCCTTCGTTTAAGTTAGATGCTGACAGGCGGGCCCCCGTGTTAGGCCAAAAAAATTTAGACTCCCGCCCGCACCGGATGTGCTGCTGGGCTGGCCCGCACTGTCCCACTCGGTCCAGCCAGTTTTTGGTCCGCCTAGTTTTTTTAGGGAGAATCATTTAGCAATTGTTTAAATCCTGCATACTTCAAACTTGAATAGTTTCAAAACCATAAATCCAAATGAAGTGAAACCAACGCCCTTAGATTCAAAATTTCGTTACCTATCTGTTAGAACTAGATTCATTTCAGTTTGCTCTCTTTTTATTTTCGTGGTAATTTAATTGGTGAATAGCATTAGGTTTTACCTAGTTTCAAAAATCTGAAATGTTTGAATGCTTGCAGCTTTCTTTCATCCAATTTATTAGGAACAAATTGCAGTAGCTTAACCACGACCTTACCTTTTTATTGCCACTGGTCCCATACCCTTAGCCCTTGTGTAGAATAAATAGTTATTTATTGATGGACCATGCTTTGTTTGAATTTAAAATTTTAGTTGAAGCTTATTAAGAGAACCCTTAATGTTTGAAAACCCTAAAACTTTGACAAACTTCTTGCAGCAACTTTATAAACTCAAGACCTAAATTTCTCATCTTGTTTTGATTGTGTTGTTGTGGTGAATGTTTGGATGGTGATTGTATTTGTTTTGTGTGTTTCTTTATTTCGCAAACGGTAGATTTGAACGTTGACGGACTCGAAGGAGAAGACCATTTTGAAGACATTGAAGAAGACTAGGGACAAGCCACCCAAGGCAAGCCACCTTTACTTGTTGCATATCTTGATCCCAATTTTATTTATGCAAGTCTTCCTTTATGTTTATTTCAAAGATGCATTGTTTTATAATTGCTATTCCCTCTTGATAGCGATTCATTTGCGACTAGGCTCCACTAGTCACTTGTTATCATCTCTAAGATGACACCCCCACCCCTTGATTCCTACTTACTCCATTACTTAGTAGGGCTTGATGCTTAACATCATGTTTCCCCCTTGTAGCCTCACTTAGTGGAGCAACAACTCTAGGTTGGGACACTCAAAAACTTTGGGAAATGATTTTTAAAACCTTGAGGAGGTTTTGGTCTTGTTCAAGTGTATGATATTGGAAAGGAAAAGGAGGACATTGTTGCCTAAGTATTCACCCATACCAACTAAACCGTGCAACCACATTACTCCGGAATGGGACGGGGCTTAGTCCGTAATTTTTTCGTCTTAGTATGGGCTACCTCACAACTCTATAAGGGTGTTTGATCCCTTGAAGCCGGGTTGCTAAATTTTGGGGGCAATACACCATAGTTGCCTATGGCCGGACGATACTACGGGTCTCTTGACGTGGCGATGGTGTCGTGGAGTAGGGGACTACCATGGTGCCGGAGAGGTTAAGCCTGTGGGGTAGGTGCCTATACTAGGATGACTAAGTGAAAGGCTTTGATCGATTATCTGAAGCCCACATACTTGTATGACGGTCCGTGGTAGAGTCCCGGCGGATTTATCGAATGATGTGGGTAAAGTGTACAACCTCTGCAGAGTGTAAATCTATTCGAATAGCCGTGTCCGTGGTCATGGGCGGTTGGAATGGCCGTTGCTTAGCGGTAGTGCCTTTGTTTTTGGGTTTTCAACAAGGATATTGTGGAAATGGTTCGGAGTACCGATGGGGTACTACCGTGGAGGAGGAATTTGGGTAAAGGAAATGACAACTTGGGTCACCCTTCCTAGAGATTTTACTTAAACTTGTTTCAGAAAAATGTTTTTTAACAAAGATATAGAGATGTCGTGGTACATGCTATATCGACAAGAGAAAGTTTTTGAAAGGAAAACAAACTTAGACTAGAGCCACCCTTGCTTCAAGCCATACTAGCATACCTCTTGCATATTGTTCTTCTTAGGTGGTTTGCGAGTACAATTCCACAATGTACTCACGGCTTTGTCCCTGGCTATTTACTTGGTCAGACTTCGATGACTATGAGGAAGATGAAGGTTTCGATGACTACTTCGCGAACTAGGCCATTCTCCCGGTCAGCTGCCTGTAGGGTTTAAGGCATGACTTGGGCTCGATGATGATGCTACTGTTATCCGCTGTGTTATGTGTTGAACTTCGCCTTCAAGGCATTTGATGTAAGACTTGGCCATGATGCCATTGTTGTAAGACTATTTTAAATTCAGTTGTATGGATGATATACTTTGATTACCAGTTCGGTTATGTGGATTCATGAGCATTTCTGGGATCATGAATTTTATGCATAACTGGAGTTTCGGACAAGCGGTCCGGGGCCCCCACAGAGCTGGTATCAGAGCCATCCTGACTGTAGGAGACCCTAGTTAGCATGGGCGATAGACAGGACCATATTTTCCTAAAAACAAAGAGATGATTATACGCATAAAATATTTGCCTATGTCTCTCCTCTTCTTTTTCAAAATCTACGTTCACAAAGTTAAACACTTTTCATGCTTAAAATATTGCACACTGACTTAAAAAGCTCTTAAATTGTAAAGGTCAACACTATGGAGCATCGTCGAGTTGGAGATGGAGACTATCCTTTTGAGGTAGAACTGAAGAATCTGGTAGAACGAGTGGGATGCCTTCCACCTGAGATTGAAGGAGTTCATCTTCCAGGAGCTTCCCCACAGAGATCCCATTGGATAATCAGGACATGTATCCCCAAGAAACCCGAAGATCCCAACTCAAAGGATATCATCTACAAATTTCTAGATAAATGTTGGATGGACGGAGTCATCCGTGCGATGCAAGAAGGCATGGCACGCCTATGTGAGGTCCACAAAGAAGAGCTTCAACACAGCTCATACCAGCACTTCGGACGGAGAGACAAGTATGGACTCCCCGTAGAAGCTTTCCGAGAATGTCGGATTGGACACCAAATGGAAAATCTAGAGTATCTCCTTCAGCGCCACCAGGAGGATCTAGACAAACTCCGTAGGGAAAATACCCTCCTAAGGATGGATTGCACCTTATTGAAAACTCGAGAGCGTTGCCTCAAGGCTGAAAATCAACGACTGGCCAAGAAGATAGCATCCTCCAAAGCATCATCCTCCGAAGCCCCGAGTGAAGACGAAGCACCCAAAAATGAATATCTCGCTCGCATCATGGGATCAGACTACCCCTCTATCCTTTTGGAACTTGAGGATGACGAGTGAGATCACATAATAGGTTCACTCTCGCGCCATAGGAAAAAGATTGTATCCTCCATTTTTAACGCGAGTCCAGTCCTTGTAATGGTTAAATGTGAACTCATCTTTATGATTGTTTAAGTGTTGCTATGTTATGCTGTGGTCTTGATTGTTGCTTGTGGGGAAGTGTTTGGACAATCTGACTTTAACCAAGAAGTTTTGTAGTATTTATTTACATCTTTGGCACACCCCCTTAAAAATATGTTTCCTTTTTATGTCCTTGTACCTAACTTCAGCTCCCTCAAAGATGGATCCAAGCTCCAACGTTGATCCTACTTTGGTATACGACCAATTCTGTAAGATATTCCAACACAACATGCTTTTGATGAATCGAAAGTATCCCCGAAAATTCAAGACCACATTTGGAGCAAATTCAAAAGGAGGTCGCCAATCTCGAACACCCCCAAGGGTATCTCTGACTAGAAGCCAAGAAAAAGGGAAAGAAGGCCTAAACCCCTTGCACATATGTTTTTCATGTGGAGATCAATACCACATATCTAGGGATTGCCCTACAAACACCATTGCTAACATGAAAAACCTTGAGAAGAAGGCTTGTAGCCGATGTGGAGAAGAAGGCCATCCAGCAAGCAATTGTCCAGGGAACTGTCCTAACTGCGGAGCCATCCACTCTGTCGAAGGCTGCACCACAAGACTTGTCACATGCTACCTATGTGTAGGCAATGATCACACCCCTAACAAGTGCCACATGGACTTCTTAGTAACTTTGTTAGCTAGCATCCAACAAGGCAGTTTCCGTATAGCTTCTCAAAGCTTCACAAGAGGAGGTCAAGAAAAGAAGTCGGAGATCGAGAAGACCTTGATCGATGAAAAACCTAAAAATACAAGCAAGACCAACCCAAAGATTGGAGGTGACCACAACCACGGGATCAAGAACATCGACTACCTCAAGCGCAAGGGCAAGTGCTGCACTTGCGGAGAGCCCGGTCATTTCTCCCGGGGATGCCCCAAGGAGAATGTTGCTTCGTGCCCCAATGCACCGAAAATAAAACTCAAGGCCAAGGGTATCCAAGGATCAAAGCGACGACGCATGAAAGGCAAAAAAGACAACTCATCAAAAGTATCAAGTACCCCTGAAGATGTGACCTACCACTGACCTAGTCTCCAAACTTCCATAGCGATACACTTAGGAATCTCGGGGATGAGATTCTTTTAAGGGGGGGAAGATCTGTGACACCCCAACTTTTGTAAGCATGTTTAAGCAAAGTTTAGTAAGGCAAAAATGGGGGCCAACAAATTTTTTTTTAATTGATCAATCCCAATAAGCTCTTGTGCATGTTTGACTTGTTTGTTGTGTAACCTTGTCTATGAGAATTATTTCCTTGAATCCACTTTGTTAATCAACACAATTTTTGTGCTCTTGATCATGTCACACTAAAAACGTTTTGGTAAATAGATTATCATGGCAACCTCTCATTTTCTAAAATGATTTTTAGTTCTCCAAAACAATTTGCCGAGATTCTTTTGACAAAAAGCACTTCAAAAAAATGATAATATGTTTTTATAAAATTTATAGGGATCTATAAGTTAGTCCCACTATCTTACAAAGCTATTATTTACCAACTTAGGTTTTTAAAATAATTCCAAATGTATTTATAACTTATAGAAGAAATCTTTAAGAAAGGAGATATAATGTCTCCCTTGATTTTAGAGAAAATAAAATACCCAAACCAGGGTATCTCCCTCAAAACTATTTTCTTCCTCAAAGCCGTTTTTAAAGTATTATCCTTGACATGATCATTTTGTAAGCACATACTCATAAAACTTTTCTTGTGTTGATTGGTTATTAGCATGTGTTGATCTGTGTGGACCTTGTCATAATTCTTGTGTGGTAGTATTATCTACTTGGGTCTATGACCCAACATGTCACCTTTAGTTCTTACCTAATAAAGTTTATGCTTATCCTATCCCTGAAAACTATCTTCTGAGCATGGTTTTGAAACCCTCAAAAACAACATCTTAAACCTCATCCTCTCCATCACCTCACCCCTACCGCCTTCCCTATGAAATACTCATCCCTTTTTCCTTCTCATTCATTCTTGAGCTACATAGCTCAATCCAAACCTTGTGTCTTCGTATCTAGCAAACCCTATTTATTTATTTGGATTTTCTCATGTTTCCTTGAAACAATGACGCTCACCCTGATTTCCATCTCCCAATTTGTTTTCAAAAAAAATCATCATGTTTTATGCAAACCATATGACCTATGGAACTTCTTTCTCTTTTGTTAAATTCTTCTTCTCTTCCCTCATTGTTTAATTCTACTTCTTCTTATGAACAATTCATGGAACACCTTGTTTTCTTTTGTTTCCTTTTAAATTTAAACCTAATCTAGTTTTCCCTCTTTAAAATGAGACCTTGGTGATCATCTAAAAAGTCTCACCCCTTTGGTCTCCAACTTTTCATCTCTCTCTCTTGTCTTTTGTGTTCTTAAAAAAATTGAAATATAGAACTACCCAAAGCAGCCATTTGTAACTCAAACATCTGCACTTCATCTTTTTCTCTATCGAATGGTTCCCTAGAAATATCGCATTCCTTGTCTTACCAAATTCCTTTATAAAATGATTTTAGTTTTTGGTCATCAAAAATAGAATGTGAGGAATACTACCTTGTTTGTTTTTAAATGATTCTTATAAAAATATGCCCCTATTCTATTACCTTGCTTGCATCAAATTCTTTTGCTGGTTGCAATAATCATCTTTGTGCGAGAAAACCTAGGCACTCCAAAGGAGCCCTTTATGGCCACCTTCTAAAAATCCAAACCGTAACCCCATCTAGTGCTTGTTTTTCCTTCACTTGTTTTCCTTTGGAAAAATTCAAACTAAAACCCAATCTTGCTGTCATCCAAATATGTGAGAAAATATTGGGATCCTCTTCATTCTCCAAAGGATCTCTTGCCCATTTTCAAATTCTACCAAAAACCCCCACACCTTTTATTTGCCTAGCTTCTATTTGGGTATTTCTTATCTAAAGTAAATACCATCTTGGGAACTTTTTTTCATGAAAGTTTTTTTAAAACCTTCATCATCTCTGAAAAACAATAGTCGGTCTTTTTCAAACATCCTTGAACTCCCTCCGGTTTCAAATTCTGACCAAAGCCTTTGGTTTGAATTTATTTTCAAAATGACATCAAACCATCCCTCTCCTTTTCTCTTGTTCCCTCACGCTTGAGGCCCAGCCCACACACACACACCCCGACCCTTCTTTTTCCTGCACGAACACGAAGTGGAAACCAATCGATCTCCGTGACATGGTCTGCCCAAGAATGGAAGCCCTCGACCACCCCAGCCCTAGCTCCTCGACGCCCACGTGCTGACGCCAGCCCTATAGTGTCACCCTGACGATACCCGCCCTACGTCAGCCCTCGCTCTCGCATTTGCCGAGCTCGCCGCCCACTGTACTCACCTGAGCCATCCCTCGCAATAAAAAGCGCCCCCAGGCCTTTCACTCACCGCACTCCTCTCCACTCCCCTCCCCAAACCACCCCGGAGCATAGCTGCGCTGCGCTTCTCTCTCTCTTGCTAAGGAGAGCGAGAACTAGCCCGCAGGTCACTGCAAGGTGACGAGCAGGCGGCCGCCCCTCCCAGCTCTCTCTCGGTGTCCTTCACCCCAGTGAGTTCCCCATTGTTTTCTGGCCCTAACCCTGCTATTCCCTTATGCCAGAGACCGCCGTAGCCGCCGCCATCGACCCACACCTGGGAGCTACGCTGGCAGGGAGCGGAGCCATGCCGTCCACAGAAGTCTTCCCTGCTGAAGCTACGCCCGTTGCGGAGCCGACCCCGACCTCCTGCGACCCCGCCACACTCTTGCCGACACCTGCGGAGCTCTCCCGGTGAGGCCCCATCCAACCCTAGCTCCGCCCGTGCCTGCGCTAGGAGGTAGGAGACAGAACCTCGGCCGTCCGATTCGTTCTAATCCGATGGCCCAAAACAGCAGATACCCCATCGTTTAAGTTAGATGCTGACAGGCGGGCCCCCGTGTCAGGCTGGATTTTTTTTAGCCTCCCGCCCACACCGAATGTGCTGCTGGGCCGGCCCGAACTGTCCCACTCGGTCCAGCTAGTTTTCGGTCCGCCTAGTTTTTTTAGGGAGAATCATTTAGCAATTGTTTAAATCCTGCATACTTCAAACTTGAATAGTTTCAAAACCATAAATCCAAATGAAGTCAAACCAATGCCCTTAGATTCAAAATTTCGTTACCTATCTGTTAGAACTAGATTCATTTCAGTTTTCTCTCTTTTTCTTTTCGTGGTAATTTAATTGGTGAATAGCATTAGGTTTTACCTAGTTTCAAAAATCTAAAATGTTTGAATGCTTGCAGCTTTCTTTCATCCAATTTATTAGGAACAAATTGCAGTAGCTTAACCACGACCTTAACTTTTTATTGCCACTGGTCCCATACCCTTAGCCCTTGTGTAGAATAAATAGTTATTTATTGATGGACCATGCTTTGTTCGAATTTAAAATTTTAGTTGAAGCTTATTAAGAGAACCCTTAATGTTTGAAAACCCTAAAACTTTGACAAACTTCTTGCAGCAACTTTATAAACTCAAGACCTAAATTTCTCATCTTGTTTTGATTGTGTTGTTGTGGTGAATGTTTGGATGGTGATTGTATTTGTTTTGTGTGTTTCTTTATTTTGCAAATGGTATATTTGAACGTTGACGGACTCGAAGGAGAAGACAATTTTGAAGACATTGAAGAAGACTAGGGACAAGCCACCCAAGGCAAGCCACCTTTACTTGTTGCATATCTTGATCCCAATTTTATTTATGCAAGTCTTCCTTTATGTTTATTTCAAAGATGCATTGTTTTATAATTGCTATTCCCTCTTGATAGCGATTCATTTGCGACTAGGCTCCACTAGTCACTTGTTATCATCTCTAAGATGACACCCCCACCCCTTGATTCCTACTTACTCCATTACTTAGTAGGGCTTGATGCTTAACATCATGTTTCCCCCTTGTAGCCTCAATTAGTGGAGCAAAAACTCTAGGTTGGGACACTCAAAAACTTTGGGAAATGATTTTTAAAACCTTGAGGAGGTTTTGGTCTTGTTCAAGTGTATGATATTGGAAAGGAAAAGGAGGACATTGTTGCCTAAGCATTCACCCATATCAACTAAACCATGCAACCACATTACTTTGGAATGGGACGGGGCTTAGTCTGTAATTTTTTCGTCTTAGTATGGGCTACCTCACAACTCTATAAGGGTGTTTGATCCCTAGAAGCCAGGTTGCTAAATTTTGGGGGCAATACACCGTAGTTGCCTATGGACGGACGATACTACGGGTCTCTTGATGTGGCGATGGTGTCGTGGAGTAGGGGACTACCATGGTGCCGGAGAGGTTAAGCCCATGGGGTAGGTGCCTATACTAGGACGACTAAGTGAAAGGCTTTGATCGATTATCCGAAGCCCGTATACTTGTATGACGGTCCGTGGTAGAGTCCCGGCGGATTTATCGAATGATGTGGGTAAAGTGTACAACCTCTGCAGAGTGTAAATCTATTCGAATAGCCGTATCCGCGGTCATGGACGGTTGGAATGGCCGTTGCTTAGCGGTAGTGCCTTTGCTTTTGGGTTTTCAACAAGGATCTTGTGGAAATGGTTCAGAGTACCGATGGGGTACTACCGTGGAGGAGGAATTTGGGTAAAGGAAATGACAACTTGGGTCACCCTTCCTAGAGATTTTACTTAAACTTGTTTCAGAAAAATGCTTTTTAACAAAGATATAGAGATGTCGTGGTACATGCTATATCGACAAGAGAAAGTTTTTGAAAGGAAAACAAACTTAGACTAGAGCCACCCTTGCTTCAAGCCATACTAGCATACCTCTTGCATATTGTTCTTCTTAGGTGGTTTGCGAGTACAATTCCACAATGTACTCACGGCTTTGTCCCTGGCTATTTACTTGGTCAGACTTCGATGACTATAAGGAAGATGAAGGTTTCGATGACGACTTCGCGAACTAGGCCGTTCTCTCGGTCAGCTGCCTGTAGGGTTTAAGGCATGACTTGGGCCCAACGATGATGCTACTGTTATCCGCTGTGTTATGTGTTGAACTTCACCTTCAAGGCATTTGATGTAAGACTTGGCCATGATGCCATTGTTGTAAGACTATTTTAAATTCGGTTGTATGGATGATGTACTTTGATTACCAGTTCGGTTATGTGGATTCATGAGCATTTCTGGGATCATGAATTGTATGCATAACGGGAGTTTCGGACAAGCGGTCCGGGGCCCCCACACTTCTATCCCCCGAAATTCGTCGGCGGCGGCGCGGAGCTACGGAACTGTTCTGGGAAAAACGCTGATTGATTTAGGGTTTTCCGTCGGGAGGCTTCTTATAGGCGAAGGGGCATCGTCAGGAGGCGACCAGGGGGGCCTCACCATAGGTGGGCGTGGCCAGGGCCTGGGCTGCGCCCCCTCATGGTGTGGGCAGCCTCTGGCCCCCCTCCGGCTCTCATTCGGTCTTCGGTCCTCTTCCGGGAAAAATAGGAGTTCTGAAACTTGTTTCGTCCAATTCCGAGAATATTTCTGTTTAGCTTTTCTGAAACACAAAAATAGCAGAAAACAGGGAACTGGCACTGTGGCATCTTGTCAATAGGTTAGTTCCGGAAATCGCATAAAAATGCCACGAAGTGTAACAAAACACTAAGCAAATGGTGTAAAAACAAGCATGGAGCATCCAAAATTATAGATACGTTTGAGACGTATCAGCATCCCCAAGCTTAACTCCTACTCGTCCTCGAGTAGGTAAGTGATAACAAAAGAAATAATTTTTGAGGTGACATGCACCTACACAATCTTGACCATATATGTAAGCGTTGTGCGCTGGGATCAAAAGAACTTAAAACATGGGCATGAAAGACATAATCTTGATAGAAGAAACTTTGCAACCATGTTATAACATGAAAAAGAACACAAACAATAGATCATGAAAATGAAACAATGAAAGTCAAACGTGTGTTCAAATCATAAGGAAAAACATACAAATGGTTTTCAGCTTGTCCTTCATGAGAGAGCAAAACATAAATGCATAGGACACCTTCAAGTTTAAGAGGGCGACTAGATACAAATAATTTGAGAACAAGTAAAACCAACATCATGAATCAATCAATGAAAACTTTGGGACAATGCACATTATACTCAGAATGACAACTATGCTCTCTTAGATGGTGCATAAAGGTAGAAGGTGGATACTCAACATAAAAGTAAAAGAAAGACCCTTCGCGGAGGGAAGCAGTGATTAAACATGTGCTAGAGCTTTTCATTTGTAAAACAGAGATAAAACTAGGGTTTTGAGAGGTGGTTGCTTTTGTCAATGACTGGCAATGGGGTCTTACTATCTTCCATAATAAACAAGTGAGAGTGGTTCCGAGTTCTTTGAAAATTTGCCACATTGGTGCTCTTTTATAAAGCTTTGGCACTCCTCCCCACCTTTTTTTCCTTTCTCAAACCATGGTTAACCGATTCCATCGGGTGCCCACCAACATTCACATACCATGGAGGAGTGCCTTTTTTTCTTTTTTAGAATTAGATTGCAATGGTCTGACTAGCTCTCATGCAAAATTAATGACGAGCAGATGAAGCTGCCTAGTCGAGGGGTACTTAATTTAATATGGAAGATAGCAATTCCGACCACTACGTCCCCATGAGCTAAAAACAGTGGCACAAAATGAGAAGTAGTTGAAAATTTTGAAAGGTAGCACATGAAAATTTACTTGGAATGGCTTACAAATACCATGCATAGGAATTTATAGTGGACACAATGGCAAACTTGGTTTTTAGGAGTTGGATGCACGAGTAGAGCTCATACTCAGTACAAAATGAGGGCTAGCAAAAGACTGGAAGTGACCAACTAAGAGAGCAATAACGGCCATAATCATACAAAGCGACAAAGCGACATTAAAAGAAGCATAAGATGGCATCAAAAGTCAAAAACTAAATGATCATAGAGGCAATGGCGACTTTGTATGAGTCTAACATGTGTGAGCATGCGCCAAGTCAACCCAAATAAAGCATCAAAGGAGAAAACCAAAATAATGCTTCCAAATAATTAAAACAACGCATGATTTTTTCAAAGGCTCATTAAGCAATCTCAGTCATTTGAGACAAGTCATTCTACAACAAAACTACTAAGCATACTATCAAAAAGACATCAAGCACGACATGCAAAAGCCTAGGCCGCAGTCTACACAAGCTCCTTTTTGTACCACTTTTTTGCGTGAAACTTTTTCTCTTTTCCAACACCATTCAAACCTTTTTGAGGAAACTCTTTTGATGAAAGCCAACAAGTACCAGTGGTCAAAATATACCTTGATACAAAGATATAACAAGATCTGAACAAAAATCAAGGCGAAAAACAAGAGCTAAACATAGTAGCAGAAAAAGGGAACACTTGTTGAACGATAAGAGTGAAAAATAGAGTGTTCTTGGCAAATGAAAAACGGAGCATGTCTCTCTCCAAACACATGATGTGATCCAAACATTTATTGCAGCAAACAAAGCAAAAGAAAACTGAAAACAAAAACAACTGACGCTTCCAAGAAAAACGCATAGTGCATGAAGCAATAAAAATATAGTGTTTTGAAAGGTGACCTGATTTTTGCCGATGAAGATGGGGTGCCTCGGGGGCATCCCCAAGCTTTGATGCTTGTACTTCTTGGATATTTCTTGGGGGTTGCATGGGCATCCCCAAACTTGAGCTTTTGTCCATTCTTCATCTCATCTCATCATTCTCCAATCCCTACACTTGAAAACTTCCTTCATACAAAACTTAACACAATTCTATTAGCAACGTTAGCATAAACATAATAATGAATCAACCCTTTTTGGTTCAGATTTCAACTCAAAACCACCACATATATAGCATATACTACTGTAGCAACTTCCCCAAAAGTTCCGTGATCAAAAGAACTCAAAAAGAAAGCGATCGAGCGGCAAACACAAATATTGGCAGAAATCTGTTAAAACAGAACAGCTGACAAAGGTCGAATTTTTAGAGGGTTTTCTGTTGCTCAAATAAAAAAGTGTAAAACTAATGAAAGTTTGGATATAACCTGGGGCATATGCACAAAAAATCGCAGGTCCAAAAGATGTTCTGAGAATTTTCACGAATTTTTACGGTGCAGCATCGGAATCTATTTCAGGACAGCAACAACCCCAAATCTTACCTCACTCAAATTAGAAGCTTCTCTTGGCACAAAAACAAAATAAAAATGATAAGGAGCGGTTATTACAGTAGTAATAACTTCCAAGACTCAAATAAAATAAAAAGTACTGAAATGTAAAACATTGGGTTATCTCCCAAAAGTGCTTTTCTTTAACGCCTTTGAGCTAGGCGCAGTAATTTGTAAAGATGCTCATGTGGGCGCCATATAAGAGCTTAAGGCAAAGGTGCCATATAAGAACTTGAAACAATAGAGAGCATCAAAAAGCAAATATGAAACACATTTAAATCTAAACCACTTCCTATGAAAAATAGTCTTGTAAAGAGACAAGTCTTGAAAGCGCAAAGCAAAAAGCATAGGAAGGCAAAACAAGTATAACTTCAAGAATTGCAACATAAAGAGGGGAAACTCAATATTGTTGAGATCCATCAAACCATGTTTCCCTCTCTCATAATAACTTTTAGTAGCATCATGAATAGAATTAACAATATATCTATCACATAAAGCATCCCTATCATGAGCCACATGCATAAAAGAATTAATGCTCCCCACATGAACAATCGTAGTAGGAGCAGATTCAACAGAATAATTATTCTCATCACCACAATCATCAAAAACAGGAGGCATATTGTAATCATAACTAATCTTCTCCTCAAAAGTAGGTGAACTGAAAATATTATACCCATCATCATAACTATCATAAACTAAAGGCTTAGTATCATCACAAGCTAGAGAACAGCTATTTCACAAAGCATACTCATCAAACATATCATCATAAGAAGGAACATGGATAGTACTAGTGGTACAACAATTATTAACCTTAGAATTGGTACCAAAAAGATTTTCAATATCAAAAGAAGAGTGCTTTTCCCAATCATGATCACTAACATAGGTAACAGGCATAGGAACATCATCCCAATCAGGATTATCATAATCTATAAGGGGATCATAATGCTTAGGGGAAGATACCGTGTCCTCTCGCCTTTTACTCCTCTTCTTCTTCTTCATACTCTTCTTACTCTCTCCTTTAGGAGGGAGAGACTTGAAGGGCATCTTCTCCACATATCCTTTAGGAGGGAAAGGCATCTTCTCCACATAATCTAGTTTACTGACAGAAACAACAGAAGAAACTTTGGAGGATTCCTCCTCTCTATTAATAAGATAGAAACATCTATCAGTCCTGTCATAGCTTGGCAAAACATCATGTTTTATAAGGTTTTGTAAGTAAGTATTTGCGAGGCAATCTTTAACACAATAGAGATGACAACCACGAAGGGTGCTATTAATATCAGAATCACTCATATCTATCAAAGAAGTCTTTCTAGATATCTCTACGCACTCCAAAAACAAAGTAAGCTCATCATGCTGATTGAGAGTAATCTTGTCATCACAATACAAATTTACGGTACTCATTCGATTAAATGGGCATTGAAAATTAAAGTGACCCGTGTTATCGTAAAGTTCACAAAGAAAAGGATAAAGCTCACAAACCTTTTCACCAAGCTCATCTAGAGCCCTGAGCCACATACAGGTTTCTTCATTTGCGTGGTGGACACAATAATCTTCCTTGTTGTAACTCTGTTCACAAGGTCTATGTACTCCACAAAAATTAACATGCTTATAGGAAATAGGACTTTCAGAGGTTCGAGCATGTTTATTAAAATCATCAACAACAATATCATTTTCTACGCAAGTGTCCTTAAAAGGTTCATGATACACGTCCCCATTTCCTTTAGGAACATTAATATGGGAAGCAAAGGTTTTAAAGCAATCAATCATAATTTGAGGATCAAGACCATACTTAGCACTAAGATCTTGAAAGTTAGCAGTTTCAGCGAAAGATTTAATGCAATCAAACTCGTAATTCATACCTGATCCTTTACCTTTATCGCTATCCCAACCTTCAATATTGTTTTGAATTGTTTCAAGCAGATCCCACTTGGTGTCAACATCCTTGCTTGTGAAAGACCCATCAAAGCATGCATCTAGATAGTCCTTGTAATATCCTGAAAGCCTTGCATAAAAATTATTAATAACAATATTACGGGGAAGATCATGAATAGGACATTTGTGCATTAGTAACTTCAATCTTTCCCACGCTTGGGCAATGCTTTCTCCCTCATGCGGATGAAAATTATAAATGTAATTCCTATCTTTATAAACCTCACTAGAAGGATAGAATTTAGAATAAAAGAGAGGTACAATTTCCTCCCAACAAATAGATCGGTCTTCCTTCAGCGCCTTATACCATTCCGCAGCTCTGCCCTTCAGTGATAAAGAAAATAGCTTCCTCTTAACTTGGTTCATTGAAATACCTGCACACTGGAACAACTCGCATAATTCATGTATAAAGAGCAAATGATCACCGGGATGGACAATTCCATCTCCTAAATAGCAGTTATTCATAGCACGGTCGACAATTTTCATAGGTATTTTAAAAGGATGAGGAGCACAAGCATCATTAGAAACATCACATATGGGAGATAAAATATCATCAGAGCAAACCTTCTCCACTAAAGCTGGGGAACTAAGAATATCATGCTTAACAAAACCAGCTTCCCCAAGCTTAGACTTTTCTATAGCATTAGTAATAACGGTATTCAAAGCATTCGTACTAATAACATTGCTATGCGAAATAAGCTCCAAAGGTTTTTCAATTTTCTCTTCAAATCTAAACTTAGAAAAAAGACTAAAGAACTCTTTATTTTCCATCAAGCCTAACTAGTGAAAATAAAAACAAGAAACAAAAAGATATAATTGCAGAATCTAAAGGAAATAACTCTGAGCACTCACACAGGAGGATGCGAGTACCTTTTACCTTACCTCCCCGGCAACGGCGCCAGAAAAAAGCTTGATATTTACGCACGCGTCTATTCTTGTAGACAGTGTTGGGCCTCCAAGTGCAGAGGTTTGTAGAATAGCAACAAGTTTCCCTTAAGTGAATCACCCAAGGTTTATCGAATTCAGGGAGGAAGAGCTCAAAGCTATCCCTCTCAAGCAACCCTACAATTATGATACAGAAAGTCTCTTGTGTCCCCAACACACCCAATACACTTGTCAGATGTATAGGTGCACTAGTTCGGCGAAGAGATAGTGAAATACAAGTAGTAGTGATGATTATGAGTAGTAAACGTAATCTGAAATAAGTATCGCTGCAAGCAAACATGTAACAAAACTGAAAGGAAACGGTGTGCAAAGCTTGAAAACAAGGCATAGGGATCATACTTTCACTAGTGGACACACTCCCAACAAATATAACATAATTGAACCAATAGATACTATCATCAATATGCAACACAAAACAGTTCTCCAATGGAAAACGAACACTAATCATGCGTAGGGCTACGAAGCACTCCTCAAAGTCCGTATGTACCCAAACTAGATTGTCCCACACTATCACCATGAACGCACTAGATGGTTCAAACAAACACCAACAATTCATAGAGACATTAACCAAAAAGATACACATGCTGCACACACTAGTCACCTTTACACCATGATACAAGGTATCTCCGGAGAGTACAATAATAAAGCATAGGAGTAGCATAATATCTGAATAATGACATCTACCAATTCAACTAGATACAAAGCTCACGATCACATAAAGATCACATCATGGGAGAGAGAGGTGAACCACATAGCTACCGGTAGAGCCCTCAGCCCCAGGGGAGAACTACTCCCTCCTCATCATAGGAGACAGCAAGGTTGATGGAGATGGCTGTGAGGTCGATGGAGACGGCGGAGACGGTGATGGAGACCGATAGAGATGGCTCCGGGGGCACTTCCCCGTCCCGGCAGGGTGCCGGAACAGAGACTTCTATCCCCCAAAATTCGTCGGCAGCGGCGGCGGAGCTGCGGAACTGTTCTGGGAAAAACGCCGATTGATTTAGGGTTTTCCGTCGGGAGACTTCTTATAGGCGAAGGGGCGTCATCAGGAGGCGACCAGGGGGGCCTCACCATAGGTGGGCGCGGCCAGGGCCTGGGTCGCGCCCCCTCATGGTGTGGGCAGCCTCTGGCCCCCCTCCGGCTCTCGTTCGGTCTTCGGTCCTCTTCCGGGAAAAATAGGAGTTCTGAAACTTGTTTCGTCCAATTCCGAGAATATTTCCTGTGTAGCTTTTCTGAAACACAAAAACAGCAGAAAACGGGGAACTGGCACTGTGGCATCTTGTCAATAGGTTAGTTCCGGAAATCGCATAAAAACGCCACAAAGTGTAATGAAACACTAAGCAAATGGTGTAAAAACAAGCATGGAGCATCAAAAATTATAGATACGCTTGAGACGTATCAATAATCTTCAGTTTAATACAACGATTCAATTGGGATCTGACTATGTTGTTATTTTTTGTATTGTTTGGTTGTTTCTTGGGATGCATCTAAGTTGTAGTAAGTTGCAACATATTCACTGGTAAGTTGGAGTCCACCTATAGTAAGTTGTATTAGATTGATGGTTGGACTTTTGCACGCTCCCAAAAAATTGTGATCCAAATAAGTAAGTGGTAGTCTTAGATCACCTAGAGATCATCTAGGTTCACTAAGTTTCCTAGCACTACGTCTAAGTTGTATACCATTACTACTAAGTTGGCTAGCACCATTATTGTAAAGTTTGGCACCATTGTCGAGAATTTGCATATATGCACGCCTAAGTTGCCTACTGTAACGACCCGGAAAAATCCCCAATATTAGAATTGCTTGTGTTTTTTTTCACGTCATCGTGACGTCATGCATCATCATGAATCTATAACCTTGCATGTTTTCGTCAAACCAAAATTATTCATATGAAAATGTATTTTATTTTCTACACATATGGTTTAAGAGAAACCCTTCTCTCTCTCTTTTCTTATTTTTAAATTAACACTAACGGCTATAATGTTTGCAAATTTTTGAAATTGTTTTGAATTTAAATCAAGTTTATGAAAATTGTTTTGTAAAACTTCTCTTCTCTTTCTTTCTTGTTTACTCTCAATCTTCTTTCTAACAATTTTCTGAAAATCTTAAAAACATCGAAGCTTTTTGCTTCCTCTCCGTTTCGACTCAACTAGACCCAGTCAACCTACCTTTACTGATCCTTGTCGTCTTCCTCGCAGAGGGCGCGCAGGAGGCGTGTTCCTGCTTCTCTCACGCTGAATGCCTGAGCCCCTTTCACCCTTTAATCCCCTCCCCAAGCCGCCAGACCAGATCGACCCCAGCAAACCCTAGCCTCTCCCCTCCTCTTCTTCCCAGCGCCGCCACCAGGACCTCTCTTCCCGTTCCCTCCTTTTCTTCTTCTTCTGTGAGCTCCCGAACAACCCCACGGCCACCTCACCGATGCCCCGCTTCCCTAGTCACCCGAGCGCCTACCCGAGGGTGCCACGACGTCCGCCGAATCGTCCTGTCCATCTGCAGTGAAGGAATCGAACCGGCATCGACCACAGAGATGGCCGCATCCTCTCCTTCATCTCCCGTCGCCGGCGAAATCCGGCCGCCCCAGCCCTCCTCCGACCTCTCCGAGCACGCACGCGAACTTCCGGTGAGCCTGTGCTCCTTTTCCCGTCTCCTCTACCTTTGTTTTGTGCCCTCACGTCGCTGTACTGGTTGTCCCGAGGTCGACTCCGCCATGAACAAAAGCTTTAGAGTTTGTCCGCGCTGCCGGCCGATCCTCTCTAACTCCGAACACTCGTCATCGACTCCGTCGTCCTGGAGCTCGCCCAGCTCGCTAGCAAGCCAGGGTGAGCACTGCTTCCAACTTCCCCTTTTTTTCTGGGCTGTTTTGTTCTCTGCATCGTCATTCATCATCGCCAGTCACCACCGTTCCTGTTCCTGCCTCACGCGCATGTCCGCTCGTATGCCGCCACTTGGAACGCCGCGCGCAAGCCAGCCGCGCGACCATGCCGCTGCTCTTATTCCGTTCAAATACCTGGCCGCGTGTGTACAGCAGTACCACTTCTACTTTGTTGTCCCTTTTCAGCTAGCACACGATGCAAGCATCAATCGATCGATCACACCAGCCGGCTAGCTGCTTGTTAACCATCCACATGTTAGTCTGCTAGCTTAAGCTAGCTCGTTTTGCCCAGATTTCAATCGATCCTCTCTTGCTTTTCACCTAGCTAGTTTGTACTGCAAGAGCTAATCAGCAGCCATTCCTCCTATTTGTATTACTTGTTAAACATCAAAGCCTACTTGTTAAACATCAAAGCCAAAGTCTATCTTTGCTGTCATCAAATGCTCGTCAGGTGTAGTCCCAGTTTTTGGTTCAGTTTCAGTTGACAGTCGTGTCCGTCAGTTTCAGTCTAGCTCCTGTTAGTTCTAATAATCTTTAAAACCCGTTCCTTTTAAAATCTATTTTCAATCAAATGATATGCCTATTTTTAATAAGAACAATATGTAGAATATTAATATGGCATCCATGCTACTGTTTGCATCTAGCATCATATTGTGGTATTTTGCATCTCACTTAATAAGTAACATATGAAGCAATTGTGATATGCCAAATATGGTTTTCCTGCTTCCTTTAATTTTGTGTAGCTCACTTATGCCTTGTCTTTGCCATGGTAATAAACATTTAAATTGCCGGTAGAAAAACAACTTGAACCATATTTGTGTGTCAGAATTCCGATTCCGCTTAATTTGTATAAGTTGCATTGCATCATAATTGCCATGTCATGCATACATGCTTCGCATGATCATGCCGATTCTTTTGTCGGAGTAGTAAGTTGCATCCGTTATTTGTTGTAGTGATTTGCTTCTTCTCGGATAGGACGATTCGTGGTGATGTGAGCAACGAAAAGTTCTTCGGGTGTGCTTCGACCATCTTTTCAGGCGAGCTCTTTTCTCTCTACCCATTTAACATTTTTGCTCTCGCTAGCTCTATATTCTAGCCTTGTGTCGCGATGCTTTTGTTCGAGTCACGTGTCCTATCCACCTGTTTATCCAAAGCAAAGCCATAGAACCTTCCATATAAATCCTATTAACCGTGTGCTTGTTGATTGAGTTGGCCTTGCGAGTCGTAGGTATCTTCAGGTTGTTCGACTTGTTTTATCTTATTGGGGTGGAAAGTTATCACTTGCTCTACTTTATGGATATATATGTTGTTGGAGATATTCATGGCTTACTTTATTGTTAATAATTAAAATTGAATTAAGCAGAGGCATCGGTGAGTCATTTTGCCAGTTTTCCGACGGCTCACTTGTGTCCCCTAGGACCCCGAGATCGCATGAACTGTTCTGAGACTGAGCGCTCTAACCATACGTGGGTACGTTTACGGGCCTCCTCTCGACACTGCCGGAATCTACATACTTGTCTAGTGGCCACAACTAGTTCGCGGTGTTTCCATTCGGTTCTTTAAATTTGCGGGCGTGCACACTATCTCTTATTTGTCACTACTGTATTTTATACCCTTGGAGAAGCCGTTGTGCCTTGTAGCCCCGTTTTGCTTCCGTGCACGCTCGTACAGGTGGGGTACGTTTGCTAAGTGATTTCCAAAAGAGCACTGAGTCTTTGGTTATCCCATTTGTGGCTCTGAACCAAAGAACATCTCCTAGGAATTCGACTTAGCCGTAGACTCAAACTACTAGGTCTGTCTCGGAGATTCGGCCGGACTCTTGATACGGGTTAAACTTAGTTAGGTGGCTTCCTGGACTTGTTTGTAGTGAAGGAGAGTGCGAGTCGTGACTATCCTAATGGCGCACCTATTTTTATTAAGGGTGCGAGACTTGCCTGAAGGATTGTTCGAGCGTATGGGTACATTTGGGCACCCCTGCAGGGTTAAATCTTTTTGAAAAGCCGTGTTCGCGGTTATGGACGACTTGGAGCTGTACTACTCGATCATAGAACAACTTGCACCTGCTATTTCAATACTAATAAACTTGTGTAGTAAGCTAGCACAACTACAACAATAAACCTGCAATAAAACTTGGTAACCGTGTGAGTGCCTTTGATACTTGCTTCTTCGTTTGGTCACAAAGAGGTGATTCATCGGCTGGGTTATGTTTGGTGTTAGTTTCTAGTTGGTTACTTTTATACGCTCTCTTATCTTATTCTATTTAGACGGAAGTTGTAGTGTGTCTCTGTAGTTTAGTGCTTTTGTTGCCGCTAAGTCCACCATATAGCCTGTAGGCAAGCACAGCTGAATTCCAGTCTCGCGAGTACGTGCCTCGGTACTCACCCTCGTTTTTTTTTCCTTTTTCTCTTTCTCCCTCCTTGTTCGGCAACCATTGGCCCGACGATCTTCACAGGTATGGGAGCGACGACATTAGCAAGGTTACCCTTCCGGCTTGGCCTGGGCAGGGTTTGGACGCCATCGTTATCTTCAGGCCTCTTAGGCCCATTTGTATTCTTGTCCGTACTCGGATGCTATTTGGTTTTATGTATGATTTGGATCTTTTGTATGTATATTTGGATAATTTGACTCGTGGAGTCTTTGCGGTTATATTATATTCTTTTGTGGGTTCCATCGTGAAGTTGTGTAACTGTTGCTACTCGATTCCACCCGCATCACGTGCACGCTCCAACGTGCACGAGGCGCTTGGTGGTGCGTTTCCAAAGCGACATCATGTAGATTGTGGCGTGATCGCTATAATCTGCAAGGTGCCGGTTTTGGGGTGTTACACCTACCATTGGTACTAAGTCAGCTACCACCATTATAGTGAAGTTCAGCATCATTGTCGTGACATACCCACTATTTGCAAAGTTGTATGTCCACTAGTGCTAAGTTGAATCCCAAATATTGTGAAGTTGTATTCTCATTAGGGTTAAGTTGTATACTAATTAGAGTTAAGTTTCATCCATTGTCTAACATAGTTGTAGATGGAACATATACAATTGCATATTGTCTCCAAGTTGTCTAATGCACCTAATTTGCGCATTGTTTGTTACTAAGTCATATTTTTGTAGCTACTAAGTTGACTACCTCGGAGACCAAGTTGCGGCATCAGCCACATCCGTGTTGATCGTGATGGATGCCATGAGACAACAAATTATTGCTTCACACATGTGCTAAGTTGCATACCCACTATTTTTTTCTAAGTTGTATGCCCACTAGTGCTAAGTTGAATGCCAATATTATTAAGTTGTATACTCACTAAGATTAAGTTATATACTCATTAGAGTTAAGTTACACCCATAAACACAGTTGTATATGAAACATATGCAATTCCATTTTTGTCTGTAAGTTGACTTATGCGCCTAATTTGCGCATTATTTTGTACTAAGTTGTATTTTTATTGCTACTAAGTTGTCTACTCGAAAACTAAGTTGCGGCATCAACCATATCCAAATTGATCGTGGTGGAGTTATAACTTAGTGGTGCTAAGTTATACCGACTATTTGCTAAGTTGTATGTCCAGTAGTGCTAAGTTAAATGTCAAATATTGTAAAGTTGTATTCTCACTAGGGTTAAGTTGTATACTAATTAGAGATAAGTTCCATCAATTGTCTAACATAGTTGTTGTAAATGGAACATATACAATTGCATTTTTTTCTAAGTTGTATGTGCGTCTAATTTGTGCATTGTTTGCTACTAAGCTGTAGCTTTGTAGCTACTAAGTTGTATACATCGGAAACCAAGTTGCGGCATCAGCACATCCACGTTGATCGTGGTGGAGTTATATCTTGGGATGGTGAGTGCCACGAGACAACAAATTATTGCTTCACACATGTGCTAAGTTGTATACCCACTATTTGCTAAGTTGTATGCCCACTAGTACTAAGTTGAATGTCAAATATTGTTAAGTTGTATTCTCACTAGGGTTAAGTTGTATACTAATTAGAGTTAAGTTCTATCCATTATCTAACATGGATCGCAGCTACTGATGGAAGACACTGTAGCAGCGCGGGGTGGCTGTGGGGCGTCAGATTGGGGCTCTTAAGCAACGTGCAGTAAAGCCGCTGGGTGCGTCCTCCTTGGCCCGCCTCGGAGATAGAGGGCAATAAGGGCATCTCCACTGGGCTGACGCAAACGACCATCCCGCATCCGAACGCGCTCGCGCGGATAGAACACACGGCTCAGCGGGGCGACCCAAATATACAAAGCTGTCCGAAGGTGTCCGCGCGCACTCATTCTGGTCTCAGATTTTGACCCGAAATGCGTCGGCCCGGACAGCCCGCGCATCCTCTCGCGTCCCCCTCCTTGTCCGCCCCGGGCCCAGCCGACAGAGGCTCCAAACCACCCCCCCCCCCTCCTCCCCTGTGTTTCCTTGCTGCACGCGCTCCTCCTCCTTTCCGTCGCCGGCGCCGCCACGCCCACCGCTGGCGTCTGCTTGCCGCCCCCGACCGCCAAAAAGAAGCCCCTCCTTCCACCGCACCCTGACACCGCGCGCAACCTGTTCGGCCATTTGACAACATGAGCGCGCCGCGGGACAGCAGCTCGGACGACGATGACATTGCGGCCATTGTCAACCTCAACAATGAGTTCTTCTATGCGCACTTCTTCGACGAGTCTGACACCGACTCCGACGATGATGCCGACTTGATGGTAGCCGTGGCCACCGTCTTCAACGAGTCAAACAAGGCCTACATGCCTCAATGGAGGGGCTCCATGAAGGGGCAAGCTGCCAATCTGGACCGCAACCGGGAGAACGGCCACGTGCAGCTCTACGCCGACTACTTCCACCCGGAAACGGCATTGTACCAAAACTATTTTCGGCGCCATTTCCGGATGTCAAGGAAGTTATTTGGGCGAATCATTGAAGGTGTTCGTCTTCACGACCCATATTTCAGATGCAAGCCGGATGCTACAGGTAAACTTGGCTTCTCTTCATATCAGAAATGCTCGGCTGCTATACGGATGCTTGCATATGGAGTGGCCGGCGATCTTGTTGATGAGTACATGTGCATGAGCGAGTCTACATGCATTGAGGCCATGTACAATTTTTGTCGAGCTATCATTGCGGTCTTTGGCGCAGTGTACTTGCGAGAGCCAAATCTCGAAGACACTCAATGCCTCTTGTCCATCAACGAGAAGAGGGTATTTCTTGGTATGCTTGGATGCATAGATTATATGCATTGGGAGTGGAAGAACTGCCCATTTGCATGGCAAGGGCAGTATTCAGGGTCGATCATGTGGCCATTCTATCTTCTTTTCAGGAATTTCTTCATACACATCATGAGATTCGAGATCGGGCAACCCACCTCGCTCTCCACGAAGATTTGGTGAACCATATTTGGATTCATGCGGGGAACAACCCTGTCACCAACCCTGGAAACAACCCCATTTGAATTTATTTAGATTTTAGCTAATTATGTTGTAAGACATTTGAATTATTTATTTGCAAACTATTTGTAATGTATCTTGCACTAATTTAAGATTTTGTTGTAATCTACTTTTTATTTATAAACTATAAGCAAAATGATAGAAAAACTGGCCACAGTTCCGACGCGGGCCAAAAAATGGGTCGCCCCGCTGGGCGCACCCATCTACCTAAACGGACCGGCGCTGTCCGCGTGGGATTTCCTGTCCGTGGCCCGACCCAAACGGACCGTTTTGGACCGCTTCGGACACCTAAATGGGTCGGCCCAGTGGAGATGCCCTAAGTCGCCGACGCGGGAGCCTAGCGCGGCACCGGCGAGGTCAAGGTGGCGTGGGGCCGCGCTGGCAGTAGGGTAGGCGAGGCGTTGGGGATCCCAGAGGAACAGGGACAATAGGAGAAGAAGTCCAGATCGGGGCCGACGCTCGGCAGAAGCACGGTGGCCGCGAGGCATCGCGGCGGCGAGGCCGGGGGAGTCGCGGCGGTGGCGAGGCCAGGAGAGTTGTGGCAGCGGTGACATCACGGTGATATGAGGGTTGTGAGGGCGAATGGAAGCTCTTTTCGATGGGGACGAACGGACGGGTTCCACATCGGTGGGAGCACGTGCCAGCGGGGACCTTCAGGTAGGATTTTGTCAGAAAGCAAGTGCAAGATGTTGTTCGATCGACCACATCGGACGGTTAGGAATCGAGTGCCAGAAGTGACAAGGAGCATCCAAGCACTTTTTAGCAATTGGGTTCAAAATATACGATGTTTCCACTTTTTTGTGAATGACATATATTTAGATACCTTTTTTGTAGCGGGTCCACCAAAAATAGTGGAAGTTACTCTGGGGCGATTGAGGAGGCGATCGTGCGAAAGCTAGGGTTTTCCTCTTGAGGGTGGTGATCTTCAGCGGCGGACTGATCTCGACAGCGAGATTGGGTATGCGCGATGGTGTGGGTGAGTTTTCTGGTGCCTGGTCTTCCCGGTAGGGAGTCTTGGGGTCCTGATGTCTTCTCCGGCAAAGTCTGGTGGCGGCTGTGGTGGCTATAGAGGAGCACTGTCTCGATCACCGGCGAAAGGGGGAGGCAATGAAGGCGCGGTTGGTCTGTCGGCCAAACTTGGGAATCTGCTGTTGACGGACAAGGAAGCTACGGGACTAGTTATCAAGGGCGTCCAGCCGGCAGTGATCCCTCGCCCTAAGTGGGTAGTGGTGGGAAAAGTGTGTTCTCCGAGGAAACTCATGATCGGTGCGCTAGAGAAGGCGATGCAGAGGGCATGGGGCCTTCATGGCCCTGCCCAGTTCAAGGACATCGGCGATAACAGATTTGTTGTCAGATTCACGTTGGAAGGCGATTGGAAGCATGTGATGCGGAGTGGTCCATGACAGTTCAACTTCAATGTCGTGCTTCTGAAGAAATTTGATGGGACGATCAGGCTGTCAGACATGACCTTTGATTCATTGGATATCTGGGTCAGCGTGCTTGATCTCCCAATGGACATGATGAACCAGGTGTATGGGGAACTGATTGGAGGCTGGATTGGAAAGTATATTGAGGTTGAGGTAGATGAAGAGGGCATGGCTTGGGGAAAGGATCTAAGGATACGAGTTGCCATCAGAGTGCATCAGCCATTACTACGTGGTGTCCCTTTGAAAGAATCATATTCTGATGAAGAAGGGAGATGGTTTGATATCAAATATGAGAAGGTTCCTCACTTCTGTTTGGAGTGTGGTTGTTTAGTTCACCCTGCTGACGGCTGCCAGGGTAACATGAGGAGACAAAGTAGTGGGGGGAGTGGCTGAGAGCTTCTCCGTGCCGCAATGCAAAACCCCTAGCTCCTGCTAGGTCGGCAGTTTCCTCAAGCAGCTACTCTAGTCGGTCGGTGGAAGCTGATTCTCGTTTCAGGGGCAATGGTGGAGTGTCGATTCGTGATATTCCCCCAGGAAGAAATTTAGCTGCTGATTTCGCATCTTCTAGCACATCACGCACTGGCGGGATGGAGCCTAGACGGGGTGCAGGGGAAGTGTCCAGCCCTGACAGAAGATGTAGAGATCAGAATGCCGACCAGCTAAGGGATTCAGACTGGAGGGGAGCTGGGTCGAGGACTAACAGAGGGGGCACCTTTGTTTGGAGGCCTAGGCAGACTAAGGATCAGGTTCATGAGAACATTCAAGTGCCACTGGGTACAAAGAACAAGAAGCGTACCACTAAGCAAGTCTGGCTGCCAGTGCCAGTGCAGGCAGTAGAAGAAGGGAGCTTGGAATCTTCTGGAAAGCGTCAGCGTACTGCCTCTGTTTTTGACAGGCTTGAAGACCCATTGGCGGACCCTGCGAGGCAGGGCCGCCGGGACCAATGAATATCCTTGGCCTAAACTGCCGCTGACTAGGGTTGGACGCGGCAGTGGGTGAGCTCCGTGACCTAATTAGGTCATACAACCCGGGCGTGGTATTCTTGTGCGAGACAAAAAAGAAAGCTTCGGAAATGGACAAGCTAAAATGTATTTTGGGTTTCTCTAATGGTGTGGCTATTGACTGCAATGGCCGAAGTGGAGGTTTGGCACTATGGTGATATAAGACATTGAGGTGGAGGTTAGACCATGGTGCCAATATTTCATCGATGCAAAAATAACTCTCAATAACAAGTCCTGGCGGTTCAGTGGCATCTATGGTGAACCAAGAACGTACCTTAGGTGTAAAACATGGGAAGCGCTTCGGTTCTTGCGATGACAGGATGATCTTCCCTGGGTTTGCGCTGGTGACTTCAATGAGATCTTGTTCCAAGCTGAACAGAAGGGTGGCAATCTGCGTAGTGCACGACAAATGGAAGATTTTTCTGAGTGCTTTACCGACTGCGGTCTCACTGATCTGGGCTATTCGGGCTATGATTTCACATGGGACAACAAGCGTGATGGAGTTGACAACATTCAGGTGCGGTTGGATAGGGGAACGGTGACAGCGTCTTTCCTTGATCTATACCCACTTACTCAAGTGGAACACATCATGACCGAGGAATCTGATCATATGGCACTTCTTATTCGAGTTCAGGAGGAGTCACCAAGGACGAGATGGATGAGCCCGAGGGGTTTCAGTATGAAGAGATGTGGACAAAGCATGAGGGTTATGAGGAGATGGTCAAGGAAGCCTGGTTGAATGGAAACAATGGAGATTCCTCAATCACTGGATTTTGGAATCGACTCCATGATGTATCACGTGACATAAAACGCTGGAGTTTTGACACTTTTGGATCCGTACGTGGGGAAATAAAAGCCCTTAAAATCAAGCTAGAGGAAGCAAAAGTTACGGTCGGGATCACTGGATCCTATGAAAATTGTCACCAGGTTGAGGCAAAGCTTCATGAGATTTAGGAAAGGGAGGAGATTATGTACAGACAGCATTCCAGACAAGAGTGGCTAAAGGCGGGTGACCAGAACAAACGATATTTTCAAAATCGCGCTTCCCATCGGAGGCAGAAGAATACTATCCGTGGCCTTCGTCGACCTGATGGGTCCCTTTGCAAAGCCAACGAGGGAATGGGAAGTATAGCTCAGAGCTTCTACCAGAACTTGTACACATCTGAAGGCTCGACAAACAGGGAGCCGATTCTCAACCTGGTGGCTCCTGCGGTGATTGAGGAAATGAACAGAATGTTGACAATAACATTTTCTGACAATGAAATTGAGGTAGCTCTTTTCCATATTGGCCCAACTAAGGCCCCTGGGCTGGATGGGCTTCCTGCCTTATTTTTTCAGCGGCACTGGTCACTTCTGTGTTTGCAGCACAGTTAGAGATTTCCTAGCAGGTGGGGTTTTACCTGAGGATTTCAACGATACGATCATTGTAATGATACCGAAGATCAACTCACCGGAGTGGTTAATGCAATTCAAGCCCATTAGCCTTTGCAATGTTCTTTACAAAATCGCTGCAAAATCAGTGGCTAACAGGCTGAAGCGATTTTTGCCCATTCTGATCTTGGAGGAACAGAGCACTTTCGTCCCAGGGTGACTCATTTCTGATAATGTCTTCATAGCGTACGAGTGTGTCCATGCAATTCACAAACGAAAGAGGAAGAAGCCACTATGTGCGTTGAAGCTCGATATGATGAAGGCGTACGATCGGGTGGAGTGGGATTTTTTGGAGGAGATGATGTTGCGAAAGGATTTTGCAACAAGCTAGGTGCAGATGATCATGAGATGCATCAAGTCGATATGGTTTTCGGTTAAACTTAATGGTGTGATCTCTGAGTCCTTTTCCCCTTCGAGGGGGCTGCGGCAGGGCGATCCCCTCTCTCCGTACCTATTTTTGTTCTGGGTTGAAGGTTTAGGTATGGATCTAGTCAATCAAATAAAAATCCAAGAAAAATCCAAATGTGTGCTGGCAACATACATCATCATAAGCCCGTTGAGTAAAACATCTCTAATGTTCAGGCTTAGATGTGTACTTTATAGCACCAAGTAATATAGGTTTATATCGTGCTATATTGCACATAGTGGTGGACTACTACTCTTTGTCTCAATATTTACTCCAATTGCTCAATTGCAATCGAATAAACTTGTACAAAGCAGTTTGGGTGTCCTTATGGCTGACCTAAACGTGTCTTCCTATCATACTATAACTTACCTTGCGTTCTAATGAAGACTAAGCTCACATAATCTTTCGAAACTTCTAGCATAGCTTCTCTAAGCACCTACTTCGCTAAGCATGGTTCGCACAACTCCATGATTTTCATGGGGTTCTCTGTTGTGCTTTGATAAATCTACTCCAACTATGGCTATGGTTCTTTCATATTTAGCCTAGTTACCATGGTTTGGAACACTTCATTCTCCATTCTCCTTGAGCATCTTCCTCCTCAGCTTGAAATTGTTGGTTTATTATAAGGTTCCACTCTATCACGTAAAGATTCTCAAGTGAACCCAACATGATCTAAGTGTTTACACTGTCGGTACACTTACTTGTATGTGGCATTCTTGAGTATCCACATACATAACTTAACTTGAGGTCCTACTATCTCATATAGCTTCCCTTCAACACTTGACATCATCCTACTACAGTTTCAGATGATCCAAGTTTAACACGACGACCTTGGTATACTTCTTCCAATAGGATAGTTCCCATTCCGGTTATATCCTCTCTTTGGACTACCATGTATTGTATACCAATTATGATCAACTTCCATCCATTGTATAAGGCTTAATGATGTTGTAACTACTTGGTATGAAACAAGATATCTAACTTCACTTAGGAATATAATAGGTAAGAAAATTTGACTCAAGTGTGTCAGGAGTATTCTTTTATTGAATATCCATCTCAAGTCATAAGAAGAATTGGTTTAGATAAGATGGCTTCCTATAGTCACTACCAAACCTACAGGTCTCCTATTAAAGGGGTTTAATCCTAGGGTCAAAGCGTTTGCTCTGATACCAACTGTGGTGACCCAGCATACCACTGCATGTGTAGTATGCAAGTCGTTGACATAACACCAATGAGACACCATCTCACTAGTATTACATCGATCAGAGTGGTACAACAGAAACATCGCAGGTCCAAGGTATGTCTATAGGATTACAATTTTCAGCATACATAAGATCTTCAGAACCTCCTCAACAGGTAGAGGTTTAGTTCTGGCGATTACAATCGAGAAAGAACAACTAGAAGACTAAACTAAAGCTACAACTAATGCAGTTGGCTTGCTACAGAAACTACAGAACTACCCTAACTACTTAGGTTCTAGGAGTAGGGAATTGGGTCCCATCTATTCCTATTCTAGTTTTCCTCCAAGCTTGGTGTAGTTCTTGACTTCATTGATAATTCTAACATTGGTCGAGGTCTTCATCTTCATCTTTAGTGTCTCGAGGTTGCCTCCTTGTGTGGCCTCCAATCTAAGCAAGGGTTCAGAGGGAGTGGGGTGAGTAACGAGCATTACCCAGCAAGTTCATATAAGGAATAAGGTGTTTTATGCACTATCTACAGCCTTAGACCCAAGAGTCGTTCGGCAATGCAAGTTTTTGTAAACATTTCTTCAAGAGGTTGCTTTTATTCAAAAAAAACTATGTCCGTCAGCCTTCACAGGTTGATTAGAGCTTCGATGGGCTCCTTTCCTGCTGCGTTCGCAGCTCCTTCCCGGAACAGGGAGTATCCTGATACTTTCTTACACTCTGCAGAGGTGGTCAGTTGTACCCATAAGAGATCAAAGCCTTGTTGCACAATCGAGCAGCTGGCATCGTCCACACTTCCTTGGTGTGGGGCCTAGTCGATGATCCAAGCCAATCACTGTCCTCCTCCGGGACCCCGCATACCCACCCTTTTGTAGTTCCAACCTCGAAAACAATCCACGCCGGCCGCCTACGCATTGTGGTAGGTCCGACCTTGATTGACACAATCCACGCCGGTCGCCTACCCGCAGGTAGTTTCCGACCTCAATTTAACTTACCCACGCCGGTCGTCTACCATTTGGTATTTCCGACCTCGGTAGATATTCCCCACACCGGTCTCCTACACACTGGTAGCTTCTGACCTCAGGCTCCCACGTTGGTCGCCTACAATCCATCATAGACCACAGTACCATGGGATCATTAAGGGGATTCCACCCTCATGTTGCTCCCAGCAGGAGACCAACAGCTATGGTATGCGCATCCGTTGATATGCAGAAGGAAGTTGGTACAGCTGACTTCTCCGTCCCATTCCAGATCTTATGGTTGACCGTTATTTACGGCGCTAGAATCACTGGCGACAATGCTTATTATTTCCTAGGTGAACTTTCCAGTTGCAGTGGGACCTCTACCAATACCCATACCATGGTCCCACTGCCCACCATCCTAGGGTAACAACCATTCCGGTCGAAACCACTACTTCATATTAATTATGAAAAGAGAACCTTTTGCTTTTCAATGCAGTAGTAATACCACCGGTATATTTGCAAGTAATTTGCTAAAGATAAACAAGAGATATGAGCAAGAGTGAACTTGCCTTTTTGACTGCAAGATTATGCAAGTCAAGGTCTTCGATACGAAAGAAATCCCAATTCTGAAATAGCAACCATCATCCGGTAGGGATGATGTTAGAAATCTGCAGCATGATATGCATAAGATATGATATGCACCACTCTAAGCGTAACCTAACCCCGACGATTTGTTATCATTGAGTTATGTGATTTCTTTATGATGTGTTGCACTTTTAGGCTCAGTCAACATACAAGGTTGTTAAGGATTTTAGGTTAACTGACAATTCTTCAAAAGTAGTAGAATAAAGCTTCAAACAAGAGTTATTGCAAAAGATAAATATAGCAACAGGTGAAGACTTGGAAGTAACACTTTTAAAGTGGTATCTTGTTATTAGCAATTAATTGGTTGATCATGGATATGCAAGGTTTAAGTAATTTATACTGGTATATCATTACTCAATTGGTTTTAGGGTTGACAACAATCTTAACACACAAATAGGAATCATTGATGTTAAGGCTCAATAGAATGGTTGATAATTACTTTAAAGGTATCTTGAAAGAATAACTTTTGAAGAACACATTCTTTAAAAGGGTAATTGGTATTTAACTCATTTTAAGTGATCACAACTATTCTTAGGAGTTTGGGTTAATTAATAAAGCATGATTCTTCTTATTATAAGTTTTTAGGTTTCAACTTAAAATGTTAAAGTAATTGAGTTAATTACTCCTCACGGTTGAATTGAGCACTTAGAGCTAATTACTTATTAACTGAATGGGAGCTAAGAAATAACCTTAAATACAAGTTACTATGTATTTGTTGAGGTCCTCCATAATTTTAATACTTTAAAATTATCTATGAAAAGTAACTCCAGGGTTTAAGTGCTAACGGCAAAGCTGAAATTAAGATCCTATAATAAT
This sequence comes from Dactylis glomerata, assembly GCA_007115705.1. NCBI lineage: Eukaryota > Viridiplantae > Streptophyta > Magnoliopsida > Poales > Poaceae > Dactylis > Dactylis glomerata. The sequence goes on from QXEO01000535.1 coordinate 803,915, forward strand.
GAGATAGTATCTATAATAAAGTTGTTTGAGTGTAAAAATAGTTACTACATAATCAGGGAAATTATTTGATTCCTAAATTTGATTCAAATTCATATTCAAAAATTGTACTTAAACATGTCTTTAAATTGCACTCAAAATTATTCCACCCAAGTATATAATATTATAGTACAAACAGATAGGTCTTATTTTTGTGATCATTTTGGTATATTATATGCATTTTTCTGATTTGAAATGAAATAGTTATGAATTATCTAAGTTTTGGATAATTTCTGGAATTTCTAAATAGCTCGGCATACTTTTACACCGAGGGGGTAACTAGCCAGTCAGGCTGACTGGTGGGGCTGCGGCTAGGTCAGATGCCACCGAGGCAAGGACCGAGTCAAAATGTTGACTGGGCGCTCCCTCGCCGCCGGTAATCGCCGAAGATCGCGTTTCAGAGGTTCCCGAGATGATCTAGCTAGCGATATCGAACTACAACTCGATGGTGAACCTATTGGTAGTGGCGCCGCCACTCTTTGGTCACCGGAACCTCACCGGCGACGACATCCTGCGGTGGTGCACTCAGGCTACTACACAAACGCGAGCTTCTGACGCCTATCTGATGAAATAAAACAGCCAGAGGATGCGCAATCTCACCCTGAGTCCGATGATGTGCTCGGCGAAGCTAATCATGGTCGGAGATGAGCTCAGCTTCACAGATTCTGGTGAACATCTACGAAAGGGATCGGTCAAATTCGTTTGATCCTGATTACCTTGGCTTGATTCCTTCAGTATGAGAAGTACTGGAAGAACGACGGAGCTCCTGAGCTACTCCTTCGAGCTCCATACAGCCTCCATCGCCGGTGCACAAGTTCGCCGGAGCTAGGGTTCCTAGGGTTTGTAGAGAAACAGAACAAGAGAGAGGAAGAGAGATGGGAACTAGGATTCCTGCAACGGCGGTCGTCGTTTTATAGGGTGTCAGGGGCGGTGGCGCGGATCTTGGCATCGGCGACTCACCGGAGCTCGACAGCGAGCTGCTTCCTTCGAATGGAGGAAGACGATGGATTCCCCCTGGTGGGTCCCGCCTATCGGTCGGATACCAAAACGGTATCCAGGCCAGGCCCCGGGTGGGCTGACTAGCTGGGCCGGCCAAGTGGGCTGCGGCCAGATAAGACTCTTCCTTTATTTTTTTCTTCTTCTATTTCTTTTTCTTTTTCTCTATTTTCTATTTTTAGTTTCCAATTTGATTTTCCAATCTGTTCTGCAGGAATTTAATTTTATGAATGATTACAAAATATAGGAAACATTCTAATGGGGCAATATGTTGCATTAGGGTATCTTATATGTGCATGACACATATAATCCATTGCACACTGTGCAGGATTTGAAAAGAGTTCTTAATAGAGATGAATTCAAACACTTTTATTAGAGTGTTCAAAACCTTGTCCAAGTCTTGGACAGGTACTATTGGTTTGTAGAACCATCTATTTGTAGTGACTTAATAGGATAACACTGATAGTAATGTTGGATTTCATACATAGGTGGATACCCTATATACCTGATTTTATGTTTCTCCTCATCTTTATAAATGAGGGTTAAGTTTAGGGTCAGGATGCACTCTACCATAAGAGTTGAGTACTGGTTTAAAAGATTGATTGATATGTGAGAGATTATTGTTTGAATGTCACTCTAAGATTTAGAGATAAGCCATAATTATGGAGATTTGCTAACAACCACAAGTTGATTCATAAGTTGGAATGAGAATAATAAAATAGGCTCCAAAGGAATAGATGGAAAGGAATGGGCATGATAGGGTTGTATTCCTCCTTTTAAGAGAATAGGGCTTACTCTTAAGATGGGACTAGTGTTGCATAGATTCTGATCTAAACCAGGGTTAGGGCTTAGGGTGGTGATCACCTCCACCAATACCAAGTACTCCTCCTAATAGGAAACTTGTGTCTAAGCCAAGGTTTTCCATAAAGCTTCCATGAGGATGCCTCCCCCTTAACAAAAATAGGTTTTCTAAACTCTCTTACCCTAACCTTATGATGGATGATATCTGCTTATCAAACTTATTTCTCACACCTCCCACTATTTTCTTCCTACAAATCTAGTTAGAGTAAATACTATTGCTTGCTCCTAGTTTTAGCCATTGATGATTTGAATTAGAGGTATGTTTCTCTTGCCTATGGTGAGTGCTTCCCTTCTCCCACTAACTATGCTCCTCTCCTCTCATACTAGACCAACCTGGTGGTCTTGTGAAGCTTGTTCTTCGGGAAATCTGATAAACCTGCATCTTGTGGCATGCCTGCACCTCCTAGCTGCTTGACCTAATTCCTAATTGAACTAAGTAACCATTTGGTCTTGGTCTTGCTGGTTGATACGTCTCAAATGTATCCATAATTTTTGATGCTCCATGCTTGTTTTTACACCATTTGCTTAGTGTTTCGTTACACTTCGTGGTATTTTTATGCATTTTCCGGAACTAACCTATTAACAAGATGCCACAGTGCCAGTTCCCTGTTTTCTGCTGTTTTTGTGTTTCAGAAAAGTTACACAGGAAATATTCTATGAATTGGACGAGACAAAAGCCAAACATCCAGAAATTTACCGAAGCTTCTAGAGAACCGAAGAGGAGACGGAGAAGGGCCACAGGGCGGCCACACCACCAGGGGGCGCGGCCTGCCCCTGGCCCGCGCCCACCTATGGTGAGGGCCCCCTGGTCCACCTCTGGCGCCGCCCCTTCGCCTATAAAGACACCCCGACGGGAAAAACCTAAACACCCGATCACTTTTCCAGAAACACATCGCAATCCGCCGCCGTCGTCGACCCGAGATCGGGAGGGTCCGGAAGCTCTTCCCGGCACCCTGCCGGAGAGGGGAATCGCCACCGGAGGTCTTCTTCATCGCCATGCTTGCCTCCGACGCGATGAGTGAGTAGTCTACCTTGGACTATGGGTCCATAGCAGTAGCTAGATGGTTGTCTTCTCCACCATGTGCTTCATGTTTAGATCTTGTGAGCTGCCTTACATGATCGAGATCACCGTTATGTAATTCTACATGTTGTGTTTGTTGGGATCCGATGAAAATTGGTGTTATGATTGAGTTGATGTGCTGAATATTATCTTATGTTATCTCTATGTTGTTTATGATCTTGCATGCTCTCCGTTGTTAGTAGCTATCTTAGCCGAGTAGTTGCTAGTGACTCCAAGAGGGGGTATTTATGCTCGATAGTGGGTTCATGCCTCTATTTAATCTGGGGGAGTGACAGAAACCTCTAAGGTTGTAGATGTGTTGTTGCCACTAGGGAGAAAACAACATTCATATGCTTAAGGGCATATGCTTTGTTTACATTACACACTTTGCTTAATGCAGTTATCTGTTGTTCGCAACTTAATACTTGTGGAGTTCTCGGATTGATTTGCCACAAGTGGATTATTAGTCATAGATGCAGTTGGATGGCGGTCTATGTATCTTGTTGTAATGCCCAGAGTAAATCTCATAGTGATCCTCTCGACATATGCACGTTGTCTTTATTCTATCAATTGCCTAACTGTAATTTGTTTACCCAGCATGTGTTATTTTATCTTATGGAGAGACACCACTAGTGAACTATGGACCCCGGTCCTATTTCCATTATATTGCTATCACCTGTTTACTTTACTCGCACGGTTTACTTTACTCGCATACTACTATTGCTTTCCACTCGATACGCTCATACCCTTTGTTTCAAGCAAACCGGTGAGATTGACAACCTCATTGTAAGTTGGGAACAAAGTATTTGGTTGTGTTGTGTGCAGGTTCCGTGTTGCTACTAGTTGAAGACGTGTCAACAAGAATCGTTAACGGCGCCCTTGTTGGGGTGTTAGTAGGCTAGTCAGCATCACCTTCTGGAGTTTGGCTTTTTCCTAGACTGACAAACCTTGGTTTCTTACTGAGAGAAAAACTTGCTGCTGTGCTCATCATACCTTCCTCTTGGGGTTCCCAACTGGACGGTCATTTACATCATCACCACCATAGCAATCAAGACTTTTTCTGGCGCCAGTTGCCGGGGAAAAAGAAGACTTCTGCAAGGGGAGTTTTGCACGCACTTCCTTTACTTTGTTTTAAGATTTGCTTTACTTTATTTTTACTTGCTTCGTTTTATCAAAAACACACAAAAATTAGTATCCTTTATAGTTGTTTTTACTTGTCTGCTTTTAGTTTTGCTAGAATGGCTACTCCTGAAAACACCAAGTTGTGTGATTTTACTAGCACTAATAATAGTGATTTTATCTGCACTCCTATTGCGCCACCTGCTCCTGCTGCAAATTTTTATGAGATTAAGCCTGCTTTGTTGAACCTTGTTATGAAAGAGCAATTTTCTGGTGCTAGTACTGATGATGCTGCAGCTCATCTCAACAATTTTGTTGAGCTATGTGAGATGCAGAAATATAAGGATGTGGAGAGTGATATTATTAAGATTAAGTTGTTTCCTTTTTCTTTGAGAGGAAAAGCTAAGGATTGGTTGCTGTCTTTGCCTAAAAATAGTATTGATTCATGGGCGAAGTGTAAGGATGCTTTTATTGGTAGATACTATCCTCCTGCTAAGATTATAGCTTTGCGTAGCAATATTATGAAGTTTAGTCAGTTTGATAATGAACATGTTGCTCAAGCTTGGGAAAGAATGAAATCTATGATCAAGAATTGTCCCACTCATGGACTGACTACTTGGATGATTGTCCAAACTTTTTATGCAGGACTGAATTTTTCTTCAAGGAACCTATTGGATTCAACTGCTGGAGGCACTTTTATGTCCCTTACCTTGGGCGCCGCAACGAAGCTTCTTGACAATATGATGGTAAATTATTCTGAATGGCACACCGAGAGAGCTCCACAAGGTAAGAAGGTAAATTCTGTTGAGGAAACCTCCTCCTTGAGTGATAAGATTGATGCTATTATGCTTATGCTTTCTAATGATAGGACTCATGTTGATCCTAATAATGTTCCTTTGGCCTCTTTGGTTGCTCAAGAAGAGCATGTTGATGTTAACTTCATTAGAAATAATAATTTTAACAACAATGCTTATAGGAACAATTTTGCTAGTAACAATTATAGGACGCATCCTTCTACCAATGGTAATGGTTATGGTAATTCTTATGGTAATTCCTCCAACAACACTAGGGCCACGCCCTCCGAGCTTGAGGTAATGCTCAAGGACTTCATCGGTAAGCAAACTGCTTTTAACAGGTCTGTTGAGGAAAAGTTAGGCAAAATTGATATTCTTGCTTCTAAAGTTGATAGCCTTGCTCATGATGTTGAACTTCTGAAATTAAAAGTGTTTCCTAATGATGTGAAAGAGAACAATACTTTTGCCACTGCTAATGCTATCCAAGTTAGAATTGATGAAAATGTTAGGATGCTAGCAGAATTGCATGCCAGGTGGGAAAGAGAAGATGAGATGGCTAGAAAGATGAAGGTATGTACCATTACTACCTCTAATGATGTTGCTCCTAATTCTAGCAATCCTCTTACTTTGATTGGTGTAGAGAAAACTCCTACTCCTTGTGTTAAAAAGCCTAAAACAGCTAAAACTTTTTCTCAAAAGAGTGCTGAAATTTTTCGAAGTATGGGAGATGATAGCTCTATTTCCTTTAATGATTTTGATGTTGATGGCTGAAATATATCTGAAGTTATTTTGTTCTTGCAAAAGCTTGCTTTGACTCCCAATGCTAGTTCTATAAATGTTGCTTTTACTAAGCATATTACCAATGCTCTTATGAAAATTAGGGATGAAAAGTTGAAGCAAAAAGCTTCTATTCCCAAGAAGTTAGAAGATGGTTGGGAACCCATCATTGATATGCATGTTAATGGTTTTGATTGCCATGCTTTATGTGATCTAGGTGCTAGTATTTCTATCATGCCTAGAAAAATTTATGACATGCTTGATTTACCACCTCTTGAAAAGTGTTATTATGATGTTCCTATTGCTGATGTTGCTAAGAAGAAACCTTTGGGAAGGATTAATGATGTTCTTATTATGGTTAACAATAACCTTGTTCCCGTTGATTTTCTTGTCATGGATGTTGAATGCAATGCTTCATGTCCTATTATTTTGGGAAGACCTTTTCTTCGAACTGTAGGTGTCATCATTGATATGAGGGAAGGCACCATCAAATATCAATTCCCACTCAAGAAAGGTATGGAACACTTCCCTAGAAAGAGAAAGAAATTATTTTTTGACTCTATTCTTAGAGCAAATTATGAGCTTGATGCTTCATCACTTGATATTACTTGATTCGCACTTTCTGCGCCTAGCTCAAAGGCGTTAAAGAAAAGCACTCTTGGGAGATAACCCAATGTTTTTACTTTCAGTTCTTTTTCTTTTATTTGAGTCTTGGAAGTTATTACTACTGTAATGACCTCTCCTTATCATTTTTATTTTATTTTTGTGCCAAGAGAAGCCTCTAATTTGAGTGAGGTAAGATTTGGGGATGTTGCTGTCCTGAAACAGTTTTCGGTGCTGCACCGTAAAAATTCGTGAAAATTCTCTGTAAATCTTTTGGACCTGCGATTTCTTGTGCATATGCCCCAGGTTATATCCAAACTTTCATTAGTTTAACACTTTTTAATTTGAGCAACAGAAAACCCTCTAAAAATTCGACCTTTGTCAGCTGTTCTGTTTTGACAGATTTCTGCCAATATTTGTGTTTGCCGCTTTATCGCTTTCTTTTTGAGTTCTTTTGATCACGGAACTTTTGGGGAAGTTGCTACATTAGTATATGCTTTATATGTGGTGGTTTTGAGTTGAAACCTGAAGCAGAAAGGGTTGATTCAATGTTATGCTTACACTAATGTTGCTAATAGATTTGTGTTTAGTTTTGTACGAAGGAAGTTTTCAAGTGTAGGGATCGGAGAATGATGAGATGAGTTAAAGAATGGACAAAAGCTCAAGCTTGGGGATGCCCACGCACCCCAAGAAATATCCAAGAGGTACAAGTGTCAAAGCTTGGGGATGCCCCCGAGGCACCCCTTCTTCATCGGCAAAAATCAGGTCACCTTTCAACACACTATATTTTTATTGCTTCATGCATTATGCGTTTTTCTTGGAGCGTCAGTTGTTTTAGTTTTCAGTTTTGTTTAGTTTTGTTTGCTGCAAGAAATGGTTGGACCCCAACAAATTTCTTTTGGAGAAGTTGCCTTGCTTTTCATTTGCCAAGAACACTCCGTTTTTTCACTTTTACCGTTTCAACGAGTATTCTCTTTTTCTGCTACTGCGTTTAGCTTTTATTTTCGCCTTGATTTGTGTTCAGATCTTGTTATATCTTTGCATCAAGGTGTATTTTTGCCTCTGGTCCATGTTGGTTTTCATCAAAAGATTTGTTTATAAAAAGTTTGAATGGTGTTGGAAAAGAGAAAAAGCTTTATGCAAAAAAGTGGTACAAGAAGGAGCTTGTGTAGACTGAGGCCTAGGCTTTTGCATGTCGTGCTTGATGTCTTTTTGATAGTATGCTTAGTGGTTTTGCTGTAGCATGACTTGTCTCAAATCACTGAGATTGCTTAATGAGCCTTTGAAAAAAATCATGCGTTGTTTTAATTATTTGGAAGCATTATTTTGGTTTTCTCCTTGATGCTTTATTTGGGTTGACTTGGCGCATGCTTACACATGTTTGACTCATACAAAGTCGTCATTGCCTCTATGATCATTTAGTTTTTGACTTTTGATGCCATCTTATGCTTCTTTTAATGTCGCTTTGTCGCTTTGCATGATTATGGCCATTATTGCTCTCTTAGTTGGTCGCTCCCAGTCTTTTGCTAGCCCTCATTTTGTACTGAGTATGAGCTCTACTCGTGCATCCAACTCCTAAAAACCAAGTTGTTCCAAAAGTGTCCACCATACATACCTATTAGCAATTTTCTATTCCAAAGTACATTTGACTTGCTTTTATCTATCCTTCAAATTAAACTCTTTTTGGTGTTATGCAAAAATTGGTCAGTAAAGCTCTCACGAACCTGATGGCACACTTTACTTTTCTCGTTTTAAAATTTGACATTGTGGCTCACTTATGTTGAGTTGTTATGCTTGCAATTTGTAAGTTGGAAATTAGCCCAGTCATGCCGTCATGGGGCAAGCTTTCAACATTGCACTATCTTTCATTTGAGTTGATATCGTGATCTTTTGTTTATGGATACTCGCGATGTGAAATAAGTTGGGAATCTTGCGGGATCATGGAGTTTTTATATGTGTTAGGGAAATGTCTGGGCCGCTAATCTAAGCCATGCATCATTCATGGTGGAAATTTATAGCATGCCCATAGTGGACATTCGACGATGTATCTCATAATAAAAAGCTATACCAATGGTAAATAAAAGAGATATCGAGGTGTTCATTGTCTGTTTGTCTTGCCATTTTGATGTGGGCTTGTTCCATGTCATCGGGCAGGAGGTACCCCATTGGCGGTTCTCGATGATACACATATATTTACAATGACAAGAGCTTGCTTGGGACTCTAAGTCGAGTAGCATGAGGTTTGGGTATTCGTACTTCACGAGACACGAGGTTTTCAACTTATGATTTGTCAAGCATATACTTCATAATTGTACTCACATTAACTTTAACTATTCAAGATGCCTATGATGGGGGCAATGAGAGCTCAAAGCTAGTAAGTACCATAATTTTTGAAGGTTTATAAAACTTGCAATCACTGCTTCCCTCCGCGAAGGGCCTTTCTTTTACTTTTATGTTGAGTCACCACCTTCTATCTTTATGCACCGTCTAAGAGAGCATAGCTGTCATTCTGAGTATAATGTGCATTGTCCCAAAGTTTTCATTGATTGATTCATGATGTTGGTTTCACTTGTTCTCAAATTATTTGTATCTAGTCGCCCTCTTAAACTTGAAGGTGTCCTATGCATTTATGTTTTGCTCTCTCATGAAGGACAAGCTGAAAACCATTTGTATGTTTTTCCATACGATTTGAACACACGTTTGACTTTCATTGTTTCATTTTCATGATCTTTCGTTTGTGTTCTTTTTCATGTTATAACATGGTTGCTAAGTTTCTTCTATCAAGATTATATCTTTCATGCCCATGTTTTAAGTTCTTTTGATCCCAGCGCACAACGCTTACATATATGATCAAGATTGTGTAGGTGCATGTCACCTCAAAAATTATTTCTTTTGTTATCACTTACCTACTCGAGGACGAGCAGGAGTTAAGCTTGGGGATGCTGATACGTCTCAAACGTATCCATAAGTTTTGATGCTCCATGCTTATTTTTACACCATTTTCTTAGTGTTTCGTTACACTTCGTGGCATTTTTATGCATTTTCCGGAACTAACCTATTAACGAGATGCCACAGTGCCAGTTCCCTGTTTTCTGCTATTTTTGTGTTTCTAGAAAAGTTACACAGGAAATATTCTCGGAATTGGACGAGACAAAAGCCGAACATCCGGAAATTTACCGAAGCTTCCAGAGAACCGAAGAGGAGACGGAGAAGGGCCACAGGGCGACCACACCACCAGGGGGCGCGGCCTGCCCCTGGCTCGCGCCCACCTATGGTGAGGGCCCCCTGGTCCATCTCTGGCACCGCCACTTCACCTATAAAGACCCCCCGACGGGAAAAACCTAAACACCCGATCACCTTTCCAAAAACACATCGCAATCCGCCGCCGTCGTCGACCCGGGATAGGGAGGGTCCAGAAGCTCTTCCCGGCACCCTGCCGGAGAGGGGAATCGCCACTGGAGGTCTTCTTCATCACCATGCTTGCCTCCGGCGCGATGAGTGAGTAGTCTACCTTGGACTATGGGTCCATAGCAGTAGCTAGATGGTTGTCTTCTCCACCATGTGCTTCATGTTTAGATCTCGTGAGCTGCTTTACATGATCGAGATTACCATTATGTAATTCTACATGTTGTGTTTGTTGGGATCCGATGAATATTGGTGTTATGATTGAGTTGATGTGCTGAATATTATCTTATGTTATCTCTATGTTGTTTATGATCTTGCATGCTCTCCGTTGTTAGTTGCTATCTTGGCCGAGTAGTTGCTAGTGACCCCAAGAGGGGGTATTTATGCTCGATAGTGGGTTCATGCCTCTATTTAATCTGGGGGAGTGACAGAAATCTCTAAGGTTGTAGATGTGTTGTTACCACTAGGGAGAAAACAACATTCATATGCTTAAGGGCATATGCTTTGTTTACATTACACACTTTGCTTAATGCAGTTATCTGTTGTTCGCAACTTAATACTTGTGGAGTTCTCGGATTGATTCACCACAAGTGGATTATTAGTCATAGATGCAGTTGGATGGCGGTCTATGTATCTTGTTGTATTGCCCAGAGTAAATCTCATAGTGATCCTCTCGACATATGCACGTTATCTTTATTCTATCAATTGCCCAACTGTAATTTGTTTACACAGCATGTGTAATTTTATCTTATGGAGAGACACCACTAGTGAACTATGGACCCCGGTCCTATTTCCATTATATTGCTATCACCTGTTTACTTTACTCGCACTGTTTACTTTACTCGCATACTACTATTGCTTTCCACTCGATACGCTCATACCCTTTGTTTCAAGCAAACCGGTGAGATTGACAACCTCATCATAAGTTGGGAACAAAGTATTTGGTTGTGTTGTGTGCAGGTTCCGCGTTGCTACTAGTTGAAGACGTGTCAACAAGAATCGTTAACGGCGCTCTTGTTGGAGTGTTAGTAGGCTAGTCAGCATCACCTTCTGGAGTTTGGCTTTTTCCTGGACTGACAAACCTTGGTTTCTTACTGAGGGAAAAACTTGTTGCTGTGCTCATCATACCTTCCTCTTGGGGTCCCCAACTGGACGGTCATTTACATCATCACCACCATAGCAATCACTGGTTTGGTTCTTGTGGTTGTGCTGGTGGTGGTGAATCCTGCCCTGTTGCTCAACTCATGAGAAGGGTGGATTGTGTGGTGGTGTTGCTGGTGTGATGGTGGTGTTGCTGGTGGTGATGTTGCTGTGATGGTAGTGTTGCTGGTCGGCTGATGTTTCTTGGTCGACCAAATCCACACACAGTGACCTATTTATACTAGCTTTGGTTCCTATCTAATGTATGGAGTGGCCCAATTTCGTTGGTCTTCTCATACCATGATTTTATGGTGTCAAATGGATGCCATGAGGTTCCTTTTATAGCATTTTGATGTCCACCACAAGTTAACACCTCAAGTGGTGACTCTTGTTTTAATTTGGCGAGTAAGCTACTTGTTGTCGAGCTCTCATGCATGAGCATTACTTGGGGTTCAAGTAAAGGAAGATATTTTCAAGTGGATAACTATCCTAAGATATTTTCAAGTGGATAACTATCCTAAGATATTTTCAAGTGGATAACTATCCTAGGTGGCATGATGATTATCCTCTAATAATCTTTATTTTGGACAGCCAAGTGGCATTTGGCACTTAATGGACTTGTGGCTGAATCACTTCATATTCTTATACACATTTGTAATTCATAATTGAATTGTTATCAATTGATGTTGTATTAATTGTTTAGAAGTTTAACTTCCAAAGTTCATATTTGAAATGATCCTGTTATTGTGAATTATGCATATTGTCATATCTTATTTGTTCCTATTATCAGTTGTGCACAAAATATCCAAAGTTATCAAAGGTCATGTTCAAATTTTAAATGATTCTATTTGATTTCACCAAGGCATGATCATAAGAGTTTCAAAATGGTCATAGTTATTTTTATTCAAATAGTTTGAACTATTTAATGTAATGTAAATGAGCTTAGTTTTGTTATATCTCATATAGTTAATAAGTTATGATTTAAATAAGAATGGGTGGCTTTTATGCACTTTAGACCTTGTGGTTTACCAATTTTGGTAACAAGTTTAAGAGTGAGTTAAATTATACCCACAAGTACTGGATAATTATTTAAGTAGTTAAACTCTATTGTAAACTCCTCTAACCAACTTGGTACTAGGTTAGTCTCTCCCTCTTCTGAAGCTTCTGAATTATACCCTATGGTTCTATCTCAAGAGATAGGAATGATATTGGATTTGATATAGACTCTCTCCTTGTTCTAGAGATAAATAGATTTAGATGGGAAAGATTATGATAATCAAGATATGAAAATAAGGTAGATTAAGAGTCAAGGTAAGACTTGTGTTGTCTTCCTTTAAGCTAGGAATGACTTCAATGATTTAGGTTTAAGAAATACCATGGTGATCATGGTAGAATTGGTTATAAGGTCCTAAAATGATGTGTTAACATATTAATCCTACCTCACATTCATCTCCTTTGATTGTTGTTATTATCTCTACCCAAAACAAGGTTGTTAACAAAGGTCATGTTGAAGTTTATCGCACTTCAGTCGATGAGCTACTTCAATTCCATCAACTCAAGAAAAGCTTCAATCACTTTGACAAGTTTTATTTAAAAGCACGAAAATTTCCCAGATTTTCTATGCATGAATGCAATGCACACTTCTGTGTTCTCTCTATTTCTAGCCTCATATCCTGGGATGTTACAGACTCTCCTCCTTAAAATAAACTTCGTCCCCGAAGTTCGAACTCTCTTACGTTTGGGCTGAGCTTATCGCTGGTATCATCTAGCTTGTAACTCCATCTCCAAAGAATTTGGACAAAGATGATAGCCCTTTGTCCAGAATGTCTCTTGAATCCACTTTGTCCAACTCTGAACAATTGGTACTGGCATCAATCCTACGCTGCCTTCCAATAACCTTTGGTGAACCCAATACTTTTCAGCTCCTTAGTTTACTTAATTTTACAAGCTGTTTTGGTGAGGTCTCCATAGTGGGGTATCAACCTTCTACTTTAGGTCTAGTTATGGTTCATAAAATAAGGTTTCACGGAGCTCAAGATAATACTTAAGAGGTTCGTTAAGGTATAGGCATACCTAAAGATTCAGTTCTAAGGAATGGATTAGACTCAGTTAGTCTATCCAATCTAGGTTTTGGTTCACCTTCAAAAATGTGATCTGGGTCCTCTATGCTTGAAAAGTTCAACTTTGGTGATGCTAATGGTGGTTCATGGTCCATAATTGTCCAACTCCTTCACTGCTCTCCCAATGGAGCTACGATGAATCTTAGGAAAGTGTCGTTCAGATATACTTCATCCAACTTCCAACATCTTTGGTTTCTCCCCAATTGCTGCTTCTTTAAAGTATCAATTACTCCTTTTGGTCAAGTTTAAGGTCTAGTTGTTGCTCCCATGAGGTATAAACTGCAACATCCAATCTGATGAACTTCCAAGGCAAGTATCAATACAGTACCTCGACATCACCTTATGGAAATAAGGCTAATCTCATCTTAGTCTAGACCTCCTTCTTACTCCAACTGATTTGGTCTAGTTCTTCCAACTTGTGGCTTACTCTCCCCCTTAGGCTTTTCCTAATGGTCTCTAAAAATCTTATCCTCTAACCATTTGGACTCCATGGTTAGACTATTAGTCTTGGTCTGTATTACTATGACGTCTTTCTAACGGTTTCTCAAAGAAATATGTGGTGTACCCACACAATTGTGGATATCCGGCATGAATTCTTCAATTTGGTGTTTAGGTAGGGCTTCTATCCTACTTCTGGAGGTATGTACATCCCAAAGTTCTAAAGGTTGATGAGAATTGGGTTTTCCCATCGCTATCCATCCTAATTCAAATGGTAGGGTATATATACAAAGCCACGGGAGAAATCCGGCAGAGTTTCTCTTGTACCGGAGGACATCCACGACAGGCAATTGTATACGTTGGACAAAATAAGAACTAATAGGGTTATATACATGAACTATTGGCTTCAATGGATCATTATTAACATGTAAATCTATGAAAATCTCACAAGTCTTGGTCTGTAGACAAAGACTACACTCTAAGATAAGAAAGGATATTGCTAACGTCTTAACCACCAATCTACAATTCAAGATTTTGGGACTAGGGATCAAAGTTATACATAAATGTTATGTGTCTTAGTCACGCTAGAAACAAGGGTTATTGGGGTTACCACTCCCAGGCTGAGTAAAGCAGCAGGCAATACCGGAATGGATCATCGGTACTACAACACCTCAATCGACCCATGATGTACTAAGCATAACCAAGGCTGCATAACAACTAGCTCAAATACCTCAAACTCAATTGTAGCTAACCTAATTAGTGGTTCTACACCATGGTCTGGTGTTCGGATCTAGTATTTACGAACTTAGAGTTCCACTAAATTCCAATACTTCATACTTCTACCACTTCATGATACTTCCATGAATGGGTCTTACTACTTTTCTCCACCTTTTTGCTACCAACTATGGTATCTCTTAATCAATTTTTCTTCTAGGGTTTGTATTGCAAGAAATACACCATCTACAGGTGTCTTCTCATACATTCCCTTCTTGTTTGGCTTCCTTCTTGTGATCTCTTCATCTTTGTCTGGACTGCCTTAGGAATTCGTCTTTCCATCAGACGAATCCTTTAACCCTCTAGATCAATACCATGAAGTAAGAACTTGATAATGCAATATGCACTTGCATATCAGAGTTAAACTTTAGGTATGGAGCTAGTCAATCAAATAAAAACCCAAGAAAAATCCAAATGTGTGCTGGCAACATACATCATCATAAGCCCATTGAGTAAAACATCTCTTAAGGCTTAGATGTGTACTTTATAGCACCAAGTAATATAGGTTTATATCGTGCTATATTGCACATAGTGGTGGACTACTACTCTTTGTCTCTATATTTACTCCAATTGCTCAATTGCAATCGAATAAACTTGTACAAAGGGGTTTGGGTGTCCTTATGGCTGACCTAAACGTGTCTTCCTATCATACTATAACTTACCTTCCGTTCTAATGAAGACTAAGCTCACATGATCTTTCGAAACTTCTAGCATAGCTTCTCTAAGCACCTACTTCGCTAAGCATGGTTCGCACAACTCCATGATTTTCATGGGGTTCTCTCTTGTGCTTTGAGAAATCTACTCCAACTATGGCTATGGTTCTTTCATATTTAGCCTAGTTACCATGGATTGGAACACTTCATTCTCCATTCTCCTTGAGCATCTTCCTCCTCAGCTTGAAATTGTTGGTTTATTATAAGGTTCCACTCTATCACGTAAAGATTCTCAAGTGAACCCAACATGATCTAAGTGTTTACACTATCGGTACATCTTACTTGTATGTGGCATTCTTGAGTATCCACATACATAACTTAACTTGAGGTCCTACTATCTCATATAGCTTCCCTTCAACACTTGACATCATCCTACTACAGTTTCAGATGACACAAGTTTAACACGATGACCTTGGTATACTTCTTCCAATAGGATAGTTCCCATTCTGGTTATATCCTCTCTTTGGACTACCATGTATTGTATACCAATTATGATCAACTTCCATCCATTGTATAAGGCTTAATGATGTTGTAACTACTTGGTATGAAACAAGATATCTAACTTCACTTAGGAATAATAGGTAAGAAAATTTGACTCAAGTGTGTTAGGAGTATTCTTTTATTGAATATCCATCTCAAGTCATAAGAAGAATTGGTTTAGACAAGATGGCTTCCTATAGTCACTACCAAACCTACAGGTCTCCTACTAAAGGGGTTTAATCCTAGGGTCAAAGTGTTTGCTCTGATACCAACTGTGGTGACCCAGTATACCACTGCATGTGTAGTATGCAAGTCGTTGACATAACACCAATGAGACACCGTCTCACTAGTATTACATCGATCAGAGTGGTACAACAGAAACATCGTAGGTCCAAGGTATGTCTATAGGATTACAATTTTCAGCATACAGAAGATCTTCAGAACCTCCTCAACAGGTAGAGGTTTAGTTCTGGCGATTACAATCGAGAAAGAACAACTAGAAGACTAAACTAAAGCTACAACTAATGCAGTTGGCTTGGTATAGAAACTACAGAACTACCCTAACTACTTAGGTTCTAGGAGTAGGGAATTGGGTCCCATCTATTCCTATTCAAGTTTTCCTCCAAGCTTGGTGTAGTTGTTGACTTCATTGATAATTCTGACATTGGTCGAGGTCTTCATCTTTAGTGTCTCGAGGTTGCCTCCTTGTGTGGCCTCCAATCTAAGCAAGGGTTAAGAGGGAGTGGGGTGAGTAACGAGCGTTACCCAGCAAGTTCATATAAGGAATAAGGTGTTTTATGCACTATCTACAGCCTTAGACCCAAGAGTCGTGTGGCAATGCAATTTTTTGTAAACATATCTTCAAGAGGTTGCTTTTATTAAGAAAAACTATGTCCGTCAGCCTTCACAGGTTGATTAGATCTTCGATGGGCTCCTTTCCTGCCGCGTTCGCAGCTCCTTCCCGGAATAGGAAGTATCCTGATACTTTCTTACACTCTGCAGAGGTGGTCACTTATACCCATAAGAGATCAAAGCCTTGTTGCACAACTGAGCAGCTGGCATCATCCACACTTCCTTGGTGTGGGGCCCAGTCGATGATCCAAGCCAATCAATGTCCTCCTCCGTGACCCCGCATACCCACCCTTTTTTAGTTCCAACCTCGGAAACAATCCACGTCGGCCGCCTATGCATTGTGGTAGGTTCGACCTCGATTGACACAATCCACGCCGGTTGCCTACCCGCAGGTAGTTTCCGACCTCGATTTAACTTATCCACGCCGGTCGTCTACCATTTGGTATTTGCGACCTCGGTAGATATTCCCCACACCGGTCTCCTACACACTGGTAGCTTCCGACCTCGGGCTCCCACATTGGTCGCCTACAATCCATCATAGACCACAGTACCATGGAATCATTAAGGGGATTCCACCCTCATGTTGCTCCCAGCAGGAGACCAACAGCTATGGTATGCGCATCCGTTAATATGCAGAAGGAAGTTGGTACAGCTGACTTCTCTGTCCCATTGCAGATCTTATGGTTGACCGTTATTTACGGCGCTAGAATCACTGGCGACAATGGTTATTATTTCCTAGGTGAACTTTCCAGTTGCAGTGGGACCTCCACCAATACCCATACCATGGTCCCACTGCCCACCATCCTCGGGTAACAACCATTCCGGTCGAAACCACTACTTCATATTAATTATGAAAAGAGAACCTTTTGCTTTTCAATGCAGTAGTAATACCACCGGTATATTTGCAAGTAATTTGCTAAAGATAAACAAGAGATATGAGCAAGAGTGAACTTGCCTTATTGACTGCAAGATTATGCAAGTCAAGGTCTTCGATACGAAAGAAATCCCAATTCTGAAATAGCAACCATCATCCGGTAGGGATGATGTTAGAAATCTGCAGCATGATATGCATAAGATATGATATGCACCACTCTAAGCGTAACCTAACCCCAACGATTTGTTATCATTGAGTTATGTGATTTCTTTATGATGTGTTGCACTTTTAGGCTCAGTCAACATATGAGGTTGTTAAGGATTTTAGGTTAACTGACAATTCTTCAAAAGTAGTAGAATAAAGCTTCAAACAAGAGTTATTGCAAAAGATAAATATAGCAACAGGTGAAGACTTGGAAGTAACACTTTTAAAGTGGTATCTTGTTACTAGCAATTAATTGGTTGATCATGGATATGCAAGGTTGAAGTAATTTATACTGGAGTAAAATACATGAACAGTACATGTACTTGTAGTGTCAGCTCGATACGGTCACTGGACAATGGAAATACGCATTTACGGTCACTATATACAACGGCGGCGTTTTCTACGGTCACCACGTCCAGGAGCTGGCGTGTATCCGGTGACGTGGCTATCGGGGGTCCACTTGCTAGTATCTGGAGGGATATTTTTGACAGTTTAACGCGCAGGAGGGGGCGATGTGCAAAAGTGTCACCGAAATAAAAGGCCTGGGCTTCTCCGCTGCGGCGGGCAAATCCCTAGCCACCAAAAATTCCCCTTCGCCCGAATCCGAGCTCCGCTAGCGCCGTAGTGAGATATCGCCGCCGACGTGCTGATACACTTCGCTATGGCGTCTTCGAGCTCGTCCACCTCTGCGCTGCGCCGCTGTGGTCCTTTCATCCCTCAGGTGAACTGCCCGGACCGCGGCAGGGTGGTGGAGAAGAAAGTCTCTGGGACGCCGGAGCACAAGGGTTGGACGTTCTACAAGTGCTTGCATCATGGGGTACATGTTCTAAATCCAATGTGCAGTTATTTCTTCCGAAATTTTGAGATGGTTGTGGTCTGCAGTGTTCTAGTCACAATTTTGACAGAGTATGCTTGTTTGAATTTGACAGCATGGTTGTGTATTTTGGCACTGGGAGTTAGAGTACGTTTGCTATCTGATTGACTATGGTTTCCTTCACGGGGATACTGCTGTGGATGCACTTGGTTGGGCAGAAGAAAGGAGGGAAGAGCTCAAGCTGAGGCAGACAGAGAGGGAAGATGTAGGAGATGCAGGAGCAGGAGCTCACAAGGTGAAGATGATGAGGATCATGTTGGCAATGCTATCTGGAGTGAAGCAGATTGTACTCCTGCTCAAGATTGTTATTGTTGTGCTGTGTGTGCTGTGTTTTATGTGTGTGATGCTCCTTCTGAAAAAGTGAGCTACATTGTAATGCAATGCTGTGAAGAAACAGAGCTAGCTTAACCTGTGGTAGTAGTAAGGTAGAAAGCTATGATGCTTTTGGTAATGTAATGTTGCTGATGAGCATGAATGCTTGTGCTTTTGGTAATGTAATGTTGCTGGCTGAGCTATATGTAATGTTTTATGTGTTCTGTGCAATTCACTGTGAATGCTTGTGCTATATGGTGTGTTTTGGTATATGTAATGTAGCTTTTGGTAAGAATGGTGTGCTTGTGCTATATTGTGTACCCTCTTAACAATTGAATTTCACCACAAACATGCAAACTTATATAATTTTAGCAGTACTAAGGCCAAAAAAACACAGTAAAGCAATAATTTGAAGCAAACATGCAAACTTTTAAAATTCTAGCATTACTGAGGCCAAGAGTACAGAATATGCCACAGATGAAACTGGCATGTAAACATAACTGGAGTCTTACATAACATGCAAATATCCACCTGGGATCATCTGGCTTGCCTGACCATTGTCTTACATAACAAGAACTGACCATACTGCAAAATAAACATAACTGGAGTCTTAGATATTATAGGTTTCTAATTACATCACTTCTTGGGAGCCCTGAGCTCATCAAACATGCACACTTTCTTTGCTTTCTGAGGAAATGCTTGACCTGGGATCATCTGGCTTGATTGCACTACTCCTTCACCTGGGATCATCTGGCTTGATTGTGCTTCTCCTTGACCTGGGATCATCTGGCTTGATTGTGCTTCTCCTTGACCTGGGATCATCTGGGATGCCTGACCTTCTCCTTGCTTCTTCTTCTGAGCAGCTTTCAGGGCAGATTTTTCTTGTGCTTGGAGCTTCGTCTTCTCTGTAGCTTGCAACCTTTTGGTTTCAGTTGAACTTTTCTTCACTTCTGCTATAATTCTTCTTGTTTTAGCCTTTGCTAGCTTATTTATCTTAGCATCATACCTCCTCTTCTCCTTCTTTGCTGCAAGTTCAGCTGCTCTTGCTTTTGCTTGCTCTGCTTTCTTCTTCTCAACCTCCAGTCTTTTCTTTGCTGCTTCTTCAGCCTTCTTCACCTCAGCTTGGTATTTAGCTTCAAGAATTGCTATTTTCCTATCTTCCATTGCCTTCTCCTTCTCATGCTGCAATGCTAATAACCTCTGAGCTAGCTCACCTTGCCTAATGGTATTGGATGAGCTTTGCCCTTGATGCATCTCTGACTGAGCAGAACTGATGAATGTAGATGCTGGAGTAGGCATAGGATCCATATTCCTCACAAATGGAATCTGTAGAAACAAAGTTATATCAGAAACAAAATAATTTCAGAAACAAAGCTATATCAGAAACAAAGTTATGATGTCTAGCATGAGATTACCTCTTGGGTTAACCTCTGAACAACTGTGTCTTCATATGGTTGTTGTGCATTGCTACTACCAGGCTCAGGTTGTGGATTGGTTCCATGTGTTGCAGATGGTTCTATTGTTTGAGTATTTCTGCCAGGGTTTTGGGTTGGTTCAACAGGAGGTGGTAGATCATTCTTGTACCAGTAGCAGCCATTCCCGTTGTGATATGGGTGTCCACAGTAGGAGCAGTGCATGATGACACCATGCATGCTCATTCTTTTACCACCTCCCCTGCAGTCCACCTCTCCAGGTGCCCTCCTTCTGTTCTTTGTTGGTCTCCCAACATGTTTTTTGTAAGAGGGTGGGAGAATGGGAGGGCCATTCATTTTCTCCCACTCACTTCTATCCTTGCATGGGTATACTATATTGCCATATGCTCTCTTGTGCATCTCAATTGAGTAGCATTTGTCAACTAGAGTCACTGGATCAAACTCTTCCTTCCTAGCTACTGCAACAACATGTGGGCATGGTATTCCAGACTTCTGCCACCTGTTGCAGGAGCAAGTCTTGGCCTTCAAGTCTACAATGTACTCTATGGGAGTGGAGCTGAACATCTCAGCCACAGAAAATAGCCCATCCCTTGCTCCATCAACATAACAGTTGTTGGAGAACTCCACATGCTTCAGAACCTTCTTCTTTATCTTAGGGCAGACACCACCTGGCCATTTAGCTTGCTCTTTCTGCTTGTTATAGTTTCTTGTCATTAGCTGACCTTTGATTCTGTCAAGCATGGATAGAATTGGGAGTTCTCTGGCTTCTAGGATATACCTATATGAAACCAGTGCAAAGGAGATGAGTATAACAAACATAGCAAGCATGGAAATGGAACAAACAGAGCAAGCATGGAAATGTAACAAACAGAGTAAGCATGGCACTTACTTGTTGAAAACCTCTGAATTGTTGTTCAGCAGGATATCACACTTGGGCAGGTGATACGTCCAATTTGCATCACTATTTTGTATCATAATTTACTGTTATTCATCGATATATTTCACATTTAGATATGATACTTATGTTATTTCCTTTGTTTTCACATGTTTGATGATCATCGGAGGAGCTACTGCCGGAGTCAGGAATCTGCTGGAAAAAGGACCATCAGAAGACCATATTTTGAAGATCAGGAAAATTCCAGAAAAATGCCCAGAAATTATAATTTCCCGGAAGACTCACGAAGCCAGAAGGAGGAGACGAGAGGGGCCAGGAGGCGCCCTCACACGTGGGCGGCGCGGCCAGCCCCCTGGCCGCGCGGGGCCCACGTGAGGTCGCCCTGGCCCACTTCTGCCATCGCCTCTTCGCGTACATCATCGTCCCCGAAAACCTAAGTGAGGGGGGTTCAGAGTTAGACACAGCCGCCTCTGCGGGGCGGAGAACACCAGAGAGAGAAAGCTCTCCGGCAGAGAGGAATCTGCCGGGGAAATTCCTTCCCGGAGAGGGGAGATCGTCGCCATCGTCATCATCATCGCACCGGACTTCATCGGGATCATCATCATCTCCATCACCAGCAACTTCATCTCCACCATCACCTCGCCATCCCGCTGTAACATCTTGAGTTGGATCTTGTTATATTCATAGGGGAAACTTTCTCGGTGTTGATTACCCTTGTAGTTGATGCTATTAAGTGGAACCGTTGAATTAAGGTTCATGTCCAGATTGTTGTTTATCATTATTTCACCTCTGATCATGATCCATATGATGTCTTGTGAGTAGTTCGTTTAGTTCTTGAGGACATGGGAGAAGTCAAGATGTTAGTAGTGAATTATTGTTGAGAAATATTTAATGGTTTGATATTGTTGTGGTGCTATTTCACTAGTGGTGTCATGTGAACGTCGACTACATGATACTTCACCATTTATGGGCCTAGTGAGATGCATTGTGTATTTGGCTACCGATTGTGGGGTTGCTGGAGTGACAGAAACCTAAACCTCCGTTGGGAAACCATTGCACCAGGGAGCGTAGGATCCTAGAGTTTAAGGCTGTGGTTAGATTTATCTTAATTACTTACTTGTATTTGCGGATGCTTGCAAGGGGTATAATCACAAGTGTGTATTTATCCTAGTAAGGGTAGTGCGCTAGCACAGGTTCACCCCCATAACACTTACCAAATCAATAAATACTATTGGCTCTATGAAGCGAAAGCTCTTGACAGAAACCTCCCGTGTGTCCTCGAGAACGTTTGGTTATTATAAGAATACAACCGGCTTGTCCTTTGCTGAATAAAGGATTGGGCCACTTGCTACAATTGTTACTACTGTCTTTTATTTACTCGCACTTTATTTACTCGTAATACCAAATACTCCTGAAAACCTGTTTGCTAGTATTTACAGTGATTCCTTGATCAAAACTGCTCATCAACACCTTCTGCTCCTCGTTGGGTTCGACACTCTTATTTATCGAAAGTACTACGATACACCCCCTATACTTGTGGGTCATCAAGACTATTTTCTGGCGCCGTTGCCGGGGAGTGTAGCGCTATTGAAGAGTGGAATTGGAAAAGGTAACCGTCACTGTGAGTATTGTTTTATTTTGTCTTTTATTTTTATTCTGCTATGGAGAACTCTCCATTTGGTTTCCTTTTTGGAAACACATCTACTACTACTGCTGCTGCTGCACATGCGGAGGAACCACCACCGCCACCGCCTGCTGAAATTGATCCTTTTAAAATACCTATGAAAATTGTTGGGCGTATTATGGATAACTACTATTCAGGAGATGGAACTGTCCATCCGGGTGATCACTTATTGTTTATACATGAATTATGCGAGTTGTTCAGGTGTGCAGGTATTTCACCAAGCCAGGTCAAGAAGAAATTATTCTCTATATCATTGAAAGGCAGAGCTGAAGAGTGGTATCGACTACTCCAAGATGGTCCATCTATGGCATGGGAGGATATTGTGCCTCTCTTTTATTCCAAGTTTTATCCTCCAAGTGAAATTCATAAAGACCGTAACAAGATATATAATTTTTGGCCTCATGATGGAGAGAGTATTGCCCAAGCGTGGGGGAGATTGAAGTTACTAATGCTCAAATGCCCCATTCATGAGCTCCCCAATAATATTGTTATTGATAATTTTTATGCGAGGCTTACTCTTCCTGATAAGGATTATTTGGATGCTTCTTGTTTTGGATCATTTACTCATATGAAAGAAGATGCCAAGTGGAAACTTCTTGACCGTATAAAAGAGAATGCTGAAGGTTGGGAAAACGACAAAGGTAGGAAGTCAGGTATAAACTATGATTATGAATGCATTAAATCTTTTATGGGAACCGATGACTTTCATAGTGTTAGCGCTGCTTATGGTCTTGATTCTCAAATACTTGCTAATTGTCTTAAGGCTTTTGCCTCTTATATTGATGTTCCAAAGAAAGATTGGAACAAATATCATGCACCTTACAAAGATTCTATTAGTCATATACCTGCTGCAGCTACAGAAGTTTGCACGGTTGATAGCATCATTCCTGAACCTTATATTGAGAAGACACCTTTCCCTGCTAAGGTAAAGAAGTACTCTACTTTGGTAAGTGTGTCTAATAAAAGTACTAAGAAAGCTGCAGAGCCTGATGAGCAAATTACTATTAAATCTCCTGTTGCTATATTGAAAGATCTTGTTACTAAAGATGTAGGAGATGAATATATTCTTTTTTGTGAAGATGCTTCTAACATTCTCTCGCATCCTAAAAAGCATAGGAAAGCAAGTGTTCCTGTTATTTCTGTCAGGATTGGAGATCATTGCTATTATGGTTTATGTGATATTGGTGCTAGTGCAAGTGCTATTCCCTTAGAGCTTTATAAAGAAATTATGCACGAGATTGGCGCTTGTGAACTTGAAGATATTGATGTGGTTGTTCAGCTTGCTAACAGGGAGACCGTTTGGCCTCTTGGTATTGTTCGAGATGTGGAAGTTCTATGTGGTAAGACTAAGTACCCTACTGATTTTCTAGTACTTGGTAAAGAGGCTAGTGAAACTTGTCCTATTATTTTTGGTAGACCCTTTTTGAACACTTGTGGCGCCATAATAGATTGTAAGAAAGAGAAAATTTTTACTAAGTTTAATGGAGAGTCTTATGAGTTTAATTTTTCCAAGTTTGCTAAGACTTCTTATGAAAATGACACGCCTAATGAAAATTTTTGAGTTGAGCAGCTTGCTTCTATTGCTCTTGCCCCTAATAATGCCTTGCAGCAATTCATGGAAGATCACGAAAGTGATGTTTTTAGCAAGGAAAGAGAAGAGATTGACGATATTCTTCTTCGTCAACCACCATTACTCAAGCATAATCTACTTGTGGAGGATCTGGGCACCACTTTGCCGCCTAGAGAAGATCCTGTATTTGAATTAAAACCTTTGCCTGATGATCTCAAATATGCTTATATTGATGATAAGAAAATTTATCCTGTTATTATCAGTTCTAAACTTTCAGGAAAGGAAGAAGAAAGATTATTGGAGATATTGAGGAAATAATTCCAAGAGCTGGGATTCTCTTGCTGACAGGTTCATGAACCGTATTGAGCACAATTCTGAGATGATTCGCAACCTCGAGTACAAGATTAATGATCTGAAGGATTTGATTGAGAAGTTTATTAGAGATTATCCGCCACCGCCAAAGGAGTAATTCGTCATCGGTATAGGCATCCCCTTGGCTTGTTCCAAGCTTGGGGGAGTGCCGCGGTATCACATCATTACCTTCTGTTTATTTACTTTTCTAGTAGAGTCTTATCATGAATAGAGAAGTTATCTTATAGAATAGGTTGTAGTTGGAAGTATCCTCCTTAGTTAGTTATCTATGTATCCCTTGGTGTGAGTTGCGGTAATGAAATATTAATGAGAAGTTTTATCGTTTACTTTTCGCACACTTTATGTTAGTCTGCAATCTCTCTTATGTGACTAGTCTTGTTGATTGGTATTGGTATCATATTGGGAACATGAGTAGATTTAGTTGGTTTTGGCAAACCTAGCTTGGTCAGTAGCAACTTTATCTGGAAGTTTGAGTAGAATAGAATAAAGAAGTGCTTGTAGTTACATCACTTCAGTTTTCCTTATATTTGGCTTATAAGCATTGTTATTCTTAAAGTTAAAATCATTGTACTTCAAGGGAGTTTGCATGATTGTTCTTATTATATGTATGTTTGTTTGTTTCATGCAACTCTTATGCTTGCTACCCAGCCTTGCTAGCCAAAAACTTGTACTGAGTATGAGCTCTACTCGTGCATCCAATTTCCAAAAGCCAAGTCACTTCCAAAGAGTCCACTATAAATTCCTATGCATGGTATTTTAAGCCATTCCAAGTAAATTTTCATGTGCTACCTTTCAAAAACTTTCAAACACTTCCCATTTTGTGCCACTGTTTTTAGCTCATGAGGACGTAGTGGATGGGTTTGTTATCTTCCATACTAAATTAAGTACCCCTCGACTAGGCAGCTTCATCTGCTCGTCATTAATTTTGCAAGGGAGCTGGTCGGACCATTATAATCTCAAAAAGAAAAGGAAAGAAAAAAAAGGGCACTCCTCCAATGGATTGTGAAAGTTGGTCGGCACCCGATGGAATCGGTTAGCCATGGTTTGAGAAAGGAAAAAGGTGGGGAGGAGTGCAAAGCTTTAAAAGAGCACCAAAGTGCCAATTAATTAAACATCTCGGAACCGCTCTCACTTGTTTAGTATGGAAGATATCAAGAACTCCGTTGCTAGTCGTTGACAAAAGCAACCACCTCTCAAAATAATTTTTACCTCTCTTTTGTAAATAAAAAGCTCTAGCACATGTTTAATCCCTGCTTCCCTCTGCGAAGGGCCTATCTTTTACTTTTATGTTGAGTCAACCTATTTCCCTCTATCTCAAGCAAGCATTTGAGTTGTTATGTTTCACTCATCCATATGTTGATCCGTCTAATCATGTTTATTATCTTCCTCGTTTTTGTATAATGCTTTTGTCTGAAGGAATACACTTTTGAAAGCTTTCTTTGAATGCAAAAGTTTACTTTGTTGAGCATATAGTCTTTGCTATATTAGCTCTATTTCAAAAGGCTCCGTTTAAAAGAGAGAATAGTTTGTTCTCCATTCCTTGACCATGAACTAAGGTTTGCCATTGCCAATTATAATTTACCTTGTGTATTCTTATATGTGATTCCCTTTTACCTATTGCAAGTTTACATCTTATAAAGGGAAGTTGCTGTCTATTATGATCTGTGCCTTAGTGAATGTGATGCTTCTTATTCGTATTTTGATTATCGACACTTCACTCCATAAACCTGTGGTCATATTTACCGAGTTTAGTTTTCGCTTGGGGACAACGAGGTCTAAGCTTGGGGGGGTTGATACGTCCAATTTGCATCACTATTTTGTATCATAATTTACTGTTATTCATCGATATATTTCACATTTAGATATGATACTTATGTTATTTCCTTTGTTTTCACATGTTTGATGATCATCGGAGGAGCTACTGCCGGAGTCAGGAATCTGCTGGAAAAAGGACCATCAGAAGACCATATTTTGAAGATCAGGAAAATTCCAGAAAAATGCCCAGAAATTATAATTTCCCGGAAGACTCACGAAGCCAGAAGGAGGAGACGAGAGGGGCCAGGAGGCGCCCTCACACGTGGGCGGCGCGGCCAGCCCCCTGGCCGCGCGGGGCCCACGTGAGGTCGCCCTGGCCCACTTCTGCCATCGCCTCTTCGCGTACATCATCGTCCCCGAAAACCTAAGTGAGGGGGGGGTTCAGAGTTAGACACAGCCGCCTCTGCGGGGCGGAGAACACCAGAGAGAGAAAGCTCTCCGGCAGAGAGGAATCTGCCGGGGAAATTCCTTCCCGGAGAGGGGAGATCGTCGCCATCGTCATCATCATCGCACCGGACTTCATTGGGATCATCATCATCATCTCCATCACCAGCAACTTCATCTCCACCATAACCTCGCCATCCCGCTGTAACATCTTGAGTTGGATCTTGTTATATTCATAGGGGAAACTTTCCCGGTGTTGATTACCCTTGTAGTTGATGCTATTAAGTGGAACCGTTGAATTAAGGTTCATGTCCAGATTGTTGTTTATCATTATTTCACCTCTGATCATGATCCATATGATGTCTTGTGAGTAGTTCGTTTAGTTCTTGAGGACATGGGAGAAGTCAAGATGTTAGTAGTGAATTATTGTTGAGAAATATTTAATGGTTTGATATTGTTGTGGTGCTATTTCACTAGTGGTGTCATGTGAACGTCGACTACATGATACTTCACCATTTATGGGCCTAGTGAGATGCATTGTGTATTTGGCTACCGATTGTGGGGTTGCTGGAGTGACAGAAACCTAAACCTCCGTTGGGAAACCATTGCACCAGGGAGCGTAGGATCCTAGAGTTTAAGGCTGTGGTTAGATTTATCTTAATTACTTACTTGTATTTGCGGATGCTTGCAAGGGGTATAATCACAAGTGTGTATTTATCCTAGTAAGGGTAGTGCGCTAGCACAGGTTCACCCCCATA
Source organism: Dactylis glomerata (assembly GCA_007115705.1). NCBI lineage: Eukaryota > Viridiplantae > Streptophyta > Magnoliopsida > Poales > Poaceae > Dactylis > Dactylis glomerata. The sequence continues at coordinate 831,258 of QXEO01000535.1, forward strand.
ACACTTACCAAATCAATAAATACTATTGGCTCTATGAAGCGAAAGCTCTTGACAGAAACCTCCCGTGTGTCCTCGAGAACGTTTGGTTATTATAAGAATACAACCGGCTTGTCCTTTGCTGAATAAAGGATTGGGCCACTTGCTGCAATTGTTACTACTGTCTTTTATTTACTCGCACTTTATTTACTCGTAATACCAAATACTCCTGAAAACCTGTTTGCTAGTATTTACAGTGATTCCTTGATCAAAACTGCTCATCAACACCTTCTGCTCCTCGTTGGGTTCGACACTCTTATTTATCGAAAGTACTACGATACACCCCCTATACTTGTGGGTCATCAGCAGGTCACTCTGAAAAGCCCTCACCCAAGTTTTTGGATCCAAATCATTTAACCAAGCCCATGCACCAGGATGCAAAGTCTTCATTGCTTCCATGTTTGTCTCAAACCTTGTGACAGTGCTGCTTCTTGCAATCCTCCATAGCTGATTCTTCAAAACATCTCCCTTGAACAGTTGCTGGAAGTTCTGCCACATGTGCCTAACACAGAACCTATGTTCTGAATCAGGGAACACATGCTTGACAGCATTGATCAAGCCCTGTGATTTTAAAGTGTCAAGATCAGGGAACTGTGTGTGAACATTGTGCAAGAATAAATAAAAGAACATAGTGAACAAGGAATAGTCTCAAACCTTCTGTTTGTCTGACATAACAGTCCAAGGAGTGGTGTTTTCTATGCCCAGATCAGCCTTCAAAGTGTCAAGAAACCATGTCCAATTAGCAGTATCCTCAACCTCCACTGCAGTAAATGCTATAGGGTATATACAGTCATTTGGGTCCATTCCTACTGCATCTAACAACTGGCCTCTGTACCTGGTCTTGATGAAACAACCATCAACAAAGATCACAGGCCTGCATCCTTCTAGGAACCCCCTCTTTCTAGCTTCTAAGCACATGTAACACCTCTTGAATCTGGAGTTTTCATCAAGTGACAGGTAAAAGGTGCTCCCAGGATTACTTCTTCTGATTTCATTTCCATAGTCCCAAAGAAGCTTGTACTGCCCTTCTTCATCACCATAGATGACTTTCATTGCTAACCTCCTTTCTCTCTACAACTTTGACCTCCCTGGTGTCATGCACCACTCCTTCTGCACAATCCTTGAAAAGTTCTTCATGTTCATATCTTGATCAGCCCTAAAACTCTCCAAGTACTTCTCTGCCAGAAAATTTGATGTAAAAGCTCTCACTTTGAATGTACTTCCACAGCTGTGCTTGTCCACATACTTCTTTATCATGAAGCACTTGGTGATGCTGGAGTAGGAAGCCCAAAGATACCAGGTGCAATCATCTTTGCACCTTGCATTGACCCTCCTCCTATCATTTACTGGCAACTTGATGTCTTTCCTGTACTTGCAACTGTAAGCTTGAATTGCCTTTCTCAGGAGCTCAACTGTTTCAAATATCTGGCCAACTTTGAACACTGGATCTTGCAAGTCAACATCTCTGAAGGTTGTAAACCTCATTTGGCCAATGTCATCATCAGAGTCTGGACTCCAAAGATCTTCTTCCTCCTCATTCTCTTCTTTGCAAACATTTTCTTTGGCTTTTGATGTGGATGGGCCAGCCTCTTCTGTCTTCACTTGGTCATCATCTTCACCATCCACATTGTCCTCAAAGAGATCATCATCATCATTACTAATGTCATAGTCTGAATCAATCATGCCCTTTGGATCAAAGTCTGAATCTTCCTCTCCAGCACCCTCTTTGTCTCCATCTGTCTCAGGTTCTTATGCTTTAGAAGATGCAAAACTCTGGCTCCTACCCCTTTTCCTCTGCCTTGTTCTTGCAGCAATGGAAGGACCATCTTGGATAACATTCTCTGGAAGAATAACTTGCAATGGAACATGATCTACAGCAGATACTTCTTCTTGCACTTCAATGCCTAAAGGATTAGTGCAAACATGTTGTTTTGCAAGGCTAATTACTGGAGGAAGTTCAGCTACTAGATATCTGACAACATCATCCCAGCAGGTTGTACCCTTCAAGCTCTCATCGTGATCAAGGTACAGAGAAAAGAAATGGTAGCCAATGTCCACAAATGTAACCATGAACTTTGTGTCAGAGTCAACTCTGATCTCTCTCAAGCCATTCCTGGCAACTGTAAGAATTGGAATGCAGTAGTGCACCTTAATCCTGCCACAAGTCTCATACCCAATCTCCTCTATAATATCATCAAGCATCACCGGAGACCAAGTAAGGTAGTCAATATCATCATACCATATGACTCCACCATCGACATAGCTACGGTTATTTCCAGTGCCAACGAAATATCCACCATGATGGATCTCAATAGAGAAATAGTTGCTACGAGATCCTGCGCAAAGATTTCATGCACAAATTCATTCAATTGACGAACACAAAGAATTTTGACTTATCAATTCTGAATAAACCCTACCCACAAACCCTGGCAGAAAACAGAGTTCTTGATTTCATCGAGTCCACAGATAAAATGGCAGAAAATCGACATAGAACACTAGATCTCACCGGCAAGAACCCTAAATGCACGAAAAAGCCTAGATTTTTTGGAGCCATTCCAGGTTTGGGACCGTACCGTACACGGGAGCAGGAGCCCCTTCGTCCCTACGGTGAGGCGGCATCTGCTCCGCCACTGATGATGCTGGCCGCGGTGCCTCGCCCCAACCCAGACGCCCGGCGATGGTCTCGCCGCCAATCCCCTCTCCTACGTCATGCCGTTCCCTCTCCTCCCTCTCCCTTCTACTGAATGATCGTCGAGGTGGCGAGTAGGGTGGCGTAACTGCTGGGTATCATGGTAGGTGGAGGTGGAGGGGCTCATTCATTGTGTCCGAGAAAGGACAGGGGGTTTTTGCAATTACTCCATGGAGCGCTCGAGGTAAGACACAGAAAACTGGCAAGTGGGACCCCTCCCCCCCCCCCCGATAGCCACGTCAGCGGATACAAGCCAGCTCCTGGACGTGGTGACCGTAGAAAATGCCGCCATTGTATATAGTGACCGTAACTGCGTATTCCCATTGTCCAGTGACTGTATCGAGCCGACGGTACAAGTACATGTACTGTTCATGTATTTTTACTCTTTATACTGGTATATCATTACTCAATTGGTTTTAGGGTTGACAACAATCTTAACACACAAATAGGAATCATTGATGTTAAGGCTCAATAGAATGGTTGATAATTACTTTAAAGGTATCTTGAAAGAATAACTTTTGAAGAACACATTCTTTAAAAGGGTAATTGGTATTTAACTAATTTTAAGTGATCACAACTATTCTTAGGAGTTTGGGTTAATTAATAAAGCATGATTCTTCTTATTATAAGTTTTTAGGTTTTAACTTAAAATGTTAAAGTAATTGAGTTAATTACTCCTCATGGTTGAATTGAGCACTTAGAGCTAATTACTTATTAACTGAATGGGAGCTAAGAAATAACCTTAAATACAAGTTACTATGTATTTGTTGAGGTCCTCTATAATTTTAATACTTTAAAATTATCTATGAAAAGTAACTCCAGGGTTTAAGTGCTAATGGCAAAGCTGAAATTAAGATCCTATAATAATGAGATAGTATCTATAATAAAGTTGTTTGAGTGTAAAAATAGTTACTACATAATTAGGGAAATTATTTGATTCCTAAATTTGATTCAAATTCATATTCAAAAATTGTACTTAAACATGTCTTTAAATTGCACTCAAAATTATTCCACCCAAGTATATAATATTATAGTACAAACAGATAGGTCTTATTTTTGTGATCATTTTGTTATATTATATGCATTTTTTTGATTTGAAATGAAATAGTTAAGAATTATCTAAGTTTTTGATATTTTCTGGAATTTCTAAATAGCTCGGCATACTTTTACACCGAGAGGGTAACTAGCCAGTCAAGCTGACTGGTGGGGCTGCGGCTAGGTCAGATGCCACCGAGGCAAGGACCGAGTCAAAATGTTGACTGGGCGCTCCCTCGCCGCCGGTGATCGCTGGAGATCGCGTTTTAGAGGTTCCCGAGATGATCTAGCTAGCGATATCGAACTACAACTCGATGGTGAACCTATTGGTAGTGGCGCCGCCACTCTTTGGTCACCGGAACCTCACCGACGATGACATCCTGCGGCGGTGCACTCAGGCTACTACACAAACGCGAGCTTCCGATGCCTATCTGATGAAATAAAACAGCCAGAGGATGCGCAATCTCACCCTGAGTCCGATGATGTGCTCGGCGAAACTAATCATGGTCGGAGATGAGCTCAGCTTCACGGATTCCGGCGAACATCTGCGGAAGGGATTGGTCAAATTCATTTGATCCTGATTACCTTGGCTTGATTCCTTCGGTATGAGAACTACTGGAAGCACGGCGGAGCTCCTGAGCTACTCCTTCGAGCTCCATACAGCCTCCATCGCCGGTGCACAAGTTCGCTGGAGCTAGGGTTCCTAGGGTTTGCAGAGAAACAGAATAGGAGAGAGGAAGAGAGATGGGAACTAGGGTTCCTGCGGCGGCGGTCGTCGTTTTATAGGGTGTCAGGGGCGGTGGCGCGGATCTTGGCGTCGGCGACTCGCCGGAGCTCGACAGCGAGCTGCTTCCTCCGAATGGAGGAAGACGATGGATTCCCCCCTGGTGGGTCCCGCCTATCGGTCGGATACCGAGACGGTATCCAGGCCAGGCGCCGGGTGGGCTGACTAGCTGGGCCGGCCAAGTGGGCTGCGGCCAGATAAGAGTCATCCTTTATTTATTTTTCATCTTCTATTTCTTTTTCTTTTTCTCTATTTTCTATTTTTAGTTTCCAATTTGATTTTCCAATTTGTTCAGCAGGAATTTAATTTTATGACTGATTACAAAATATAGGAAATATTCTAATGGGGCAATATGTTGCATTAGGGTATCTTATATGTGCATGACACATATAATCCATTGCACATTGTGCAGGATTTGAAAAGAGTTCTTAATAGAGATGAATTCAAACACTTTTATTAGAGTGTTCAAAACCTTGTCCAAGTCTTGGATAGGTACTATTGGTTTGTAGAACCATCTATTTGCAGTGACTTAATAGGATAACATTGATAGTAATGTTGGATTTCATACATAGGTGGATACCCTATATACCTGATTTTATGTTTCTCCTCATCTTTATAAATGAGGGTTAAGTTTAGGGTCAAGATGCACTCTACCATAAGAGTTGATTACTGGTTTAAAAGATTGATTGATATGTGAGAGATTATTGTTTGAATGTCACTCTAAGATTTAGAGATAAGCCATAATTATGGAGATTTGCTAACAATCACAAGTTGATTCATAAGTTGGAATGAGAATAATAAAATAGGCTCCAAAGGAATAGATGGAAAGGAATGGGCATGATAGGGTTGTATTCCTCCTTTTAAGAGAATAGGGTTTACTCTTAAGATGGGACTAGTGTTGCATAGATTCTCATCTAAACCAGGGTTAGGGCTTAGGGTGGTGATCACCTCCACCAATACCAAGTACTCCTCCTAATAGGAAACTTGTGTCTAAGCCAAGGTTTTCCATAAAGCTTCCATGAGGATGCCTCCCCCTTAACAAAAATAGGTTTTCTAAACTCTCTTACCCTAACCTTATGATGGATGATATCTGCTTATCAAACTTATTTCTCACACCTCCCACTATTTTCTTCCTACAAATCTAGTTAGAGTAAATACTATTGCTTGCTCCTAGTTTTAGCCATTGATGATTTGAATTAGAGGTATGTTTCTCTTGCCTATGGTGAGTGCTTCCCTTCTCCCACTAACTATGCTCCTCTCCTCTCATACTAGACCAACCTGGTGGTCTTGTGAAGCTTGTTCTTCGAGAAATATGATAAACCTGCATCTTGTGGCATGCCTGCACCTCCTAGCTGCTTGACCTAATTCCTAATTGAACTAAGTAACCATTTGGTCTTGGTCTTGCTGGTTTGGTTCTTGTGGTTGTGCTGGTGGTGGTGAATCCTACCCTGTTGCTCAACTCATGAGAAGGGTGGATTATGTCGTGGTGTTGCTGGTGTGATGGTGGTGTTGCTGGTGGTGATGTTGTTGTGATGGTAGTGTTGCTGGTCGGCTGATGTTTCTCGGCCGACCAAATCCACACACAGTGACCTATTTATACTAGCTTTGGTTCCTATCTAATGTATGGAGTGGCCCAATTTCGTTGGTCTTCTCATACCATGATTTTATGGTGTCAAATGGATGCCATGAGGTTCCTTTTATAGCATTTTGATGTCCACCACAAGTTGACACCTCAAGTGGTGACTCTTGTTTTAATTTGGCGAGTAAGCTACTTGTTGTCAAGCTCTCATGCATGAGCATTACTTGGGGTTCAAGTAAAGGAAGATATTTTCAAGTGGATAACTATCCTAAGATATTTTCATGTGGATAACTATCCTAAGATATTTTCAAGTGGATAACTATCCTAGGTGGCATGATGATTATCCTCTAATAATCTTTATTTTGGATAGCCAAGTGGCATTTGGCACTTAATGGACTTGTGGCTGAATCACTTCATATTCATATACGCATTTGTAATTCATAATTGAATTGTTATCAATTGATGTTGTATTAATTGTTTGGAAGTTTAACTTCCAAAGTTCATATTTGAAATGATCCTGTTATTGTGAATTATGCATATTGTCATATCTTATTTGTTCCTATTATCAGTTGTGCTCAAAATATCCAAAGTTATCAAAGGTCATGTTCAAATTTTAAATGATTCTATTTGATTTCACCAAGGCATGATCATAAGAGTTTCAAAATGGTCATAGTTATTTTTATTCAAATAGTTTGAACTATTTAATGTAATGTAAATGAGCTTAGTTTTGTTATATCTCATATAGTTAACAAGTTATGATTTAAATAAGAATGGGTGGCTTTTATGCACTTTATACCTTGTGGTTTACCAATTTTGGTAACAAGTTTAAGAGTGAGTTAAATTATACCCACAAGTACTGGATAATTATTTAAGTAGTTAAACTCTATTGTAAACTCCTCTAACCAACTTGGTACTAGGTTAGTCTCTCCCTCTTCTGAAGCCTCTGAATTATACCCTATGGTTCTCAAGAGATAGGAATGATATTGGATTTGATATAGACTCTCTCCTTGTTCTGGAGATAAATAGATTTAGATGGGAAAGATTATGATAATCAAGATATGAAAATAAGGTAGATTAAGAGTCAAGGTAAGACTTGTGTTGTCTTCCTTTAAGCTAGGAATGGCTTCAATGATTTAGGTTTAAGAAATACCATGGTGATCATGGTAGAATTGGTTATAAGGTCCTAAAATGATGTGTTAACATATTAATCCTACCTCACATTCATCTCCTTTGATTGTTGTTATTATCTCTACCCAAAACAAGGTTGTTAACAAAGGTCATGTTGAAGTTTATCGCACTTCAGTCGATGAGCTACTTCAATTCCATCAACTCAAGAGAAGCTTCAATCACTTTGACAAGTTTTATTTAAAAGCACGAAAATTTCCCATATTTTCTATGCATGAATGCAATGCACACTTTTGTGTTCTCTCTATTTCTAGCCTCACATCCTGGGATGTTACACATAGGCGGGAAAAAAAGGACTTGTTAAATCAGTTTTACAAGCAGTGTCAACCTATGCGATGGGATGCTTTCAGTAACAAAGGGGCAGTGCACGACCCTGACCTCGATCTCGTCAAGGTTTTGGTGGGGTGACAAGGACGGACTGCGGAAAGTTCACTGGATTAGCTGGGAGAAGATGTGTGCTCCGAAAGGACAGGGTGGGATGGGGTTCCGAAGTTTTCAGGACTTTAATCAAGCTTTGCTTGCAAAATAAGCCTAGAGAATTCTCACAAATCTGGAGTCCCTGTGTGCGAGGGTGCTGAAAGCTAGATATTTCAAGGATAGTGATCTTTTGCATGCCTCCTGTCCTAAAGGCGGCTCATATACTTGGAGGAGTATCATCCATGGGAGGGATCTGCTTAAGAAAGGCCTTATCTGGCGCATTGGTGGTGGCAAATCGGTGGACGTGTGGTCAGACGGCTGGATCCCACGAGCTAGTGCGAGAAATCCGTTAGGCCATCGACCTGATACTTCTGTGGAGAAGGTTAGTGAGTTTCTATTGCCAAATGGGCAGGGTTGGGACGAGAGGAAGCTGAACGAGGTACTGTTCGAGTGAGATGTCGACGACATTTTGAGGATACCGGTTGGTAGAGCCGGAACCGAGGACTATTTTGCTTGGAATCACACCAAAAGCGGTATTTTCAATGTCAAGTCGGCATATCATTTATGCAGTCAGCTTCACAGAGAGGGTTTGGACAAACCGGGCTCATTGTCCAGTTGCGAGAAGCACAAAGGTTGGCTAGCACTTTGGGCTGCTGATGTCCCCAACAGGATCAAAGTCCACTGCTGGCGCCTTCTAAAGAATGGCTTGGGCGTCGGTGACGAGCTACAGCGGAGGAAGATTAAGGAGGGGATAGTGTGTGTTGCCTATCATCGTAGGGAGTTAGTGGTTCACCGCTTCTGGGACTGCCCACACGCGGTTCAAGCATGGGAAATTCTCCACCAACGTACTGGGTATGAGTTCTCTCATCCTCGGGTGGATAATCAGAACCACAGAGACTTGATGGCCTGGGGTTTGGAATGGATTGGCAAAGTGTGTGACAAGGAAAGGGCACTCGGCATGTTCATGTGGGCACAACTTTGGTATGCACGGAATGAGACGAGGGAGACTACCTGCATCGATAATCCAGACTCAGTGGTCCGATGAGTGATGTTCCTGGCGGAGGAGTGGGCTGACCAAAGGCAGCGAGGCAGCGGGTATCCTGGAGTCCGCTAGGTGTTGGCTGGCTCAAGGCCAATGCCGATGGAGCAAAACCTAACGACGCACGGGTTGGAGGCGGAGGTGTGGTCATTCGTGATCACCATGGCGGCTTCATGGCAGGAGCTGGCCATTTTTTTCCCTCTAGCAAGTGACGCCGAGCATGTGGAGCTCCTGGCGTGTCGGCGGGCTGCAATGCTAGGCATTGAGGTGGGAGCACGGAAGCTGGAGTTGGAAACGGATAGTCTGGGAACGGTGGCAAAATTGAGCAATGCCAACCTGGATAGGTCAATCTATGGGCCACTGGTGGAGGAGATAAAGACTCTTCTTCAGAGTTTTGATGAGCACGTGATCAAGCATGTTCGTCGTGAAGACAATGGTGATGCGCACCGAGTAGCAAAGGAGAGCTGCGTTAATAAATCTTGTAGTACCTGGTTTGGGGTTCCCCTGAGTACCTTGTAAGTGTGTTGGCAAAGGACTATGCCATGGTTTAAATAAAGCGCAGCGTATAATTCTCAAAAAAATAAATATACCTTTTGTGTGTAGATTTACTCATCTTGCTCCTCACCTACATACTAAAAAGATGTTAAAAAGCTAAAACATCAAAAGCAACCAAAATCCACGTTTTCCTTCACGAAGTTATGACCGATTGCTAGAACTATACGGTTCAGCACACCAATGAGCCTTAGAAAGAAGGGTTCACATTTCATCTTTGAAAAGCCAATTCGTCACCATGCCAGGGTTAAGGCAGCGTGATCCCCGAGGACGTATCAGGTACTCCATGCCGTGGAGTACTCCTGCTGCACCAGGAAAATCTTGGCCATTAGTCAGGTTAGCGAGGCATAGGATCGAACCTGCGGTGACCCGCGTCCACTTCCCTTGGTTTATTTGCAAACCAGCCCTGCACAATTACCACCTTCCTGCTAGAGGCCCTTGGTCCCCAAATACCTGATTACTCTCTCTCTCTCCCTCGTTGAACCTTTGAAACCAAAATTACAGTTCTAAATTGAGCGACACATGGACCTCTCCTAGATCCCATCCTCGAGCATCGGACCTCGACCAGACTTGTCGTCTGCTTTGGTGAAGAGATGGCTCCGAATTTGGAGCCATAGATTGTGGAAAACCATTATTATTTGAGGATCATTTTTCTGATCTGAAATTACCTTGCAGAATTAATGGAATGTTTAAAAACGGCATCAGTCTTCACCCAATGTTTAATTTTGTGATACTTCAAAAGGAGTATCGTGGCACGAACATTGCGCCGAAAATAATTTTCGTCCACGTTTCAGGTTCAATGCACGCGTCATTCTTTGATCCATCATGTGTGCTTGCTACTTGATAGCACCTAAGATTCATGGTCGGGTGACCGTCGTGAAGGCTGAAGCCTCTGCTACCTAGCCGGTGATTTGTTTTTGAGCTGCCGCCGGTGATTTCTCACCCTGTTCGATGGGGCGCAGATATTAGTTCAGGTTTGAAGGCAGACATAAAAGGCGTTTTCTGATAACGTGAGGTGTTTTCTGTCAATGTTAACAGTTGGGGTGGTGGCTGCTTAGCGATTCAATCTCGTGCCTTCATTTTACATCCAACGCTGGTGCAGCAGGAGTACTCCACAAGCTGGAGTACAGGAGTACTCCACAAGCTGGAGTACTTGATACGTTCTCCGTGATCCCTTATCTCCTATTCTCTTTGTTTGCGGGATGGAAGTGCTTTCCACAGCTGTGATAAAACTGTTTGAGCTGAACCTTCTGGAGGGCATATCCATAAACTGATGCATACGTACATATTTAACTGGGCTTTCTACAGGGCTAAATACAAGATAATTAGTAATTGTTATGATTAATTAATATTTATTTTATGACTATCATGCCCTTAAATATAAAGGGGTATAGAGCGATCTTAGTCGTTGTTGTGTTTGAGTTTGGTGAGGGGGGTATACCGAAGCTGAACCCGTCAATAAAATGGAATGCAAAGTGGTTACATCTATGGCATGCCTGCTGTGATTCAGCAGTTCCAAAACCCACCTACGTACGCCGATATCTCCCCCTCCATGTAACTGGTTTGACTAATGGCTCCCAACGGATCCAATTATCAATATCTTCATAGTTCAAACTAGAGTGAAGAAAAGGAAATCCCGGTCCATAAATCACCGAACCAGCTACCGAGAGAAGGGTTCGGTCAAGATGCAATAGTTATTTTAGAAGAAAAAAAGGATAAATATTTTCTCTTTCTTGTTTTAGACATGTTCTATCAGAAAATGGACAAAATACTTCATAAAAAGGGGGAAACCATCTGACCTCAGCACTCCTTGCTTCTTGCATCAACAAGAGGGAAAGAAGTCATAGTGGTGAGATCATGCCTAGGACTTTTTCCTCCAAAGTTGAGTATGTACATTGCGCTAAGAAGTTAGAACCATATCAAATGCTAGTTGAGATAAAGAATATGACATTGTGCCAATCATAACCACATAGGCCAATTTACTAGTAATGCAGTCAAGTCAACCGTCACATGTGCCAGCAGAAAAGACATGCAATCGAAGTTTTTGACTGCCTTAGGTAAATAACTTGAAGTGCAATCTCTCCATCATCCAAGTAGAAGAAAAAATAATTTCAACTAACCTTACATTTTTTTAAAGGGATCAAACATTATTAGGTAACGTAGTTAATAAATTAGTGAAAATAGATGTTGACTATATCTCAGCAAGAGGCTACTAAAGAAGACTATATAAGTATATAAAATGAACACAATGGGTGCAGGAAGGGTCTGCAAACCTCATGGCTTGGAAGATGGAGATCACGCCTAGAGTCATCCTGCTCATCTTGCTGCCAATTAACTTCGCTTTTGCCCAAAATGCTACTAGTGAAGGAGCACAGGAATTCCATGTTGGGGTTATCCTTGACTTGGGGTCCATGGTTGGCAAAATAGCACGGACCAGCATATCGTTGGCTATGGAGGACTTCTATATTGCTCATCAGAACTACAGCACCAAGCTAGTCCTGCACATCAGAGATTCCAAGAACGATGACGTCCAAGCTGCGTCTGAAGGTACATGTTCTGAACTCTAGTCATGAGTTCTTTGCATAATGGGCTTACTGTGCTATGCTGTTAAAATTAACTACCCCTTCAATCGAAAAAGGTTATTGGTGAGCTAGTACAACTTTATACTAAATTATTTAACAACTTCTTCAATTAAAGAGAAAACTGATCTTACCTCTGTTAGATGGGAATTCTAAGCTGTAATTTTGGTTGATGACCCGCCTGTTAGACACTCATGGCGGGATCGTGTATAGCCGTCGGATGGTTGGGAAGTCATCTCAATCGCGAAACGGGGCTGGTAAGATGGGAGTTATTTTACCGCGAGCTCGGGCGTCTTCAGTCAAGCGATCAGAGCATCTCGAGGCTTTATTTTGCCGTGCGCGTTTTAAGGCTTACAGTGCCGCTTTTTCCCTTTTACAGCAATTTCAGACGTGTGTTTCTGCAGCGCGTGTTTCGACCGCGGTTTATCAGGCACGCTAAAATCGCGCGCGGAAAACACTTTTGTGTGCAAAAATAAGATTTAAACTAGTAGATTTATATTTAAACTAGATACTTCCTCCGATCGGAAATAACTGTCGAGGACATAGTACAAACTTTGTACTAAGCTAGTACAAAATTGCTGACACTTATTTCCGATCGGAGGGAGTACTTCATATTACAAACTAGATGGTTCATATTCGAACCTAATAAAAAAACCCGTTGGCGGTCCTGCTGCCTTGCTCTCGTCAGAGTTCTTCTCAGTAGTGAGGAAGAGATCGTCCCACCTATTGTTGTTGTCGATCGACGATGGACCGGCGACCTCGGCTTTGATGAATGCATTCATCCTCCTCCTATTCTCCCTTCTCGCCTCCTCTCGGCTTTCTTTTGCGTCCAAAACGCCTCCTCCCCCGCCACATCCTTGGGGTGGAGGCGCCTCCACTCCGCCATCTGCCGCTCATCGGCCTCGGCGATGTCGAGGCGCAGCTGGGCCAGCTCTCGTCGCCACCAGTCCTCTCGGGACTGCAGCAATGGCGCCGAGGCAAGAAACTCGGCCTCAGCCTGCGATCCAATCTCGGGAAGTTCAGCTACTCCCTGCCCCGCCTAAACCTCCAGCAGGCAGCATCGTACGCTGGGGTGGCTACTCGTTCGATTTGGTCTAGATGGGTCAGGCCAGGCCTGTAAAGAAAATGGATCGCGATCTGACCGGTCTGGCCATTGCGCGCAGCGACACGACCCATCCTATCTGCGGTGTGCGAATTTGTTTTTGCAATTTGAAATGAAACTAATTTGGACGCAAAATTTTCATTGATTTTGAACAGAATTTTACAATGAATTTTTTTTAAAGAAACCTTAACTACTGCCCGCCGTCTTCGTCCATGCCCCTGGCCAGCGGAGGTCTCGGTGCCAGCTACATCTCGTAGTCAGAGTCGAGAACGACGACCTGCGCCGGCGGGTTGATCACCTGCCCATGAAGGTGACCGTGTCATCATCGGGGACACGTAGCCTCGAGCGGCGGCGGCAGCTCTTGCCCCTCGTACCGAGCTAGGGCGGCGCATACACGGGCAATGGCGGTGAAGGAGATAGAGACGCCATGTGCTCCACAACCATGCCCGTCAGCACCATGGCGTACTGGAGGTCGGGGAAACCGGGATCCTAGTCGGCCTGGGATGTCGCCCTGGCCTGCTGCAGGAGCGCCTCCTCATCATAACCAGCAGCCATGACTGCATGGTACTCTAGGGGCAGGTCACTAGCGCCCGTCGCGGTTCCTCGGCCTCCTGCTTGATGATGACGCTGTGGTCCTGCTCATCCTCCTCGGCGGCATAGTCCCGTATGGCGTGAACTTCCCCCGGCTGGAACATGTCGCGGAAGGACGACGCCCGCCGCATGTTGTGCTCCCAGACGAGGAAGTCGTGCCAGAACTCCCCGTTCTGATACTTGCGATCGAAGAGTGTAGCCTCGGGGAGGTTGTTGACGCGGCAGCGTCCGTCCGCTGTCAGCCTTGATCCTCTCTTCGGCACCAGTGGGACCAGCACCCTGTCCATGTTCAGGTGACGGCCGGCAGGGAGGGTGACATCATGGTGGTCGATGCGTCCCATCTCGCCATCGGCGCTTGCACTCCAGGACTAGCACGTACATCCGGTACCCCTATGGCACCTCGTCGTCAGCAACGACCGCGCGTGGCTATCGCGGGTAATCCTCCGGCCTTGGCGCCGGGGAAGCTCGCAGAGGAAGCACGCCAGTAGTGGCGGCGGTGGCGGAGTCTCTGACCTGCAGTGGCGACGGCGTGCCGACGAGCTCGAGCCTGCCTCACCATCGTTCTTCGTCGCATCTTCATCTTGCGATAGTGGAGGTTGCGGTGGTGTGTGCGGCAACGATGGCCATAGGGCCGGTTTATAAAGTCCTAGCCGGCGGCCGCTCGCGCCTTCACTATCAATACCGGGGCAGAAGCTCAGACGTCGTCGCGTCAGTTAGCGTCGCTATTGATGGCCATGGCTGCTGCTGCCAGCGGCCAATGCATACGTCAGGCGGCGTCTAGTCTCATCTAGGTCGCTGCCATGCGAACCCGCGGTGTACGTGAGAGGACATGCGCTTCATCCGCCCCCATCCGCGCAGACGCACCGGTGACCCAATTTTGGGAGACGGATGGGTCGCGCTGGATAGGTCGCGCCGGACGATCTCGGACAGATCGTCTGGATGAGTCGCACCTCTAGAGGGTGTGCCCCGACTGGCGCGTCTGATTGGACCATTTTAGACGCGGCAGGACCAGTTAAATCCTGCCGCTAGAGATCAAGAGCACAGCAGGCGGGCGGGCGGCAGCACCGGCATCGACCGGTCGTGGTGTGGTTTCCTTCGGCCACGGAGCCGCAGGAGAGCGGGCTGACTCGAAAGGTGCAGCCATAACGCAACTCGAGCGCACGTCAACGCGGCCTTGAATAGACCCAGCCATAGCAGTCACGGCGTCTTCTCTCCAATGATAGTGAATGCCCGTCTCATCTTGGCGGAGTGGTGTTTTCGAGCTTGAGCTTTGTTATTCATAGGTCTTGGGCTTGGCCCATGGCGAGTGTGGACTTGCCGTGTGGTGTTGGTGTTGTTATACGGTTTTCGTCGGTTTTTTGTTAATTAACTAGATAATTCTCTAGCTTCTTCATAATTATAAATAAATTGGGGCTAATCTTTTGCTCCTGATCCAAAAAAAATTGAGAAAGTAGGAAAAATGTGAATACCTGCAAAGCTACAGAAGCAATAGATTAGATATACACACATATATAGCAAATATTCTGATGATTTGGACAAGAGAACAACACCACGTACACCACGTACTAATATCTCGGAGGCTCGGAGCAATCAAGAGGGCAATACAAAATACACTAGACAACTTACGCTAATTTGGAACCAGTCAAAATTATCTCCGATAGTTTTTTTTTTCGGGGAAACTATCTCCGTAGTTAATCACCTATTTCGCTCTTCTACACACTGTTCATATCAGTAGGTTGCAGCATTGCTGGAAACGCACATGTTCATCATTGGATTGCTAGAACTTTTTGCATGAGTGCAACTTGGTGACTTCTTCATCTTCTGTTATCACTTATCAGGTTCCATAATTGGGGTTACTCTGTGTGACACCCCCCCCCCCCCCCCCCCGGCCCCCCCACACACACACACACCCTCACTCGTGTCGCTCCGCTGCAGCGAGTCAGGGGCAAAACCCCCGACCCCTCATGCTCCTCCTCGTCGTAGCCCGAGTCTCTCTCCGACAAAGCTTGTCCGACAGAGGGCGGCGGCGAGCCCTCTCCTCGCGCCTATGGGGCGGTGGCGGTGTGGCACCCATAGCCTCTGCAGGCTGCAGCAGTCGGTGCGGCGAGAGATCTGGCCATGGTGGTGGCGCTAGCCTTTCCCGGCTTCTCGTGTGGGGACGGTGACTTTAGCCAGCGGCTGTCGATCTGGTGTCGCTGCACCTAGATCTAGCATTGTGTTCAACCACCACCTCCTCCTACCTCCTTCCCTCATTCCCCAACTAGGATCTAGATGGAAGTTTGGTGGGTCTAGCGGCGGGGGTAAGCTCTTGGGGCGCCCTTGGATGGCAAACCAAGGCTCAACCCACATGTTGGTGCGCGAGGCAACTCCCTAGTAATGTTGTGGCCTTTCAGGCTACGCGCAGTCAAACATCGGCGTGACGGTCTCCTAGACAGTTGTCGAGCCGCTGTATCGGCAACCAGTGGCGGAGCCAGGATTTGAATTGAGCCGGGTCGAACAAATAAGCTCTAAATTTTTTTTGGGCAAAAAATCACATGTAATCAATAAAAAATGGTCCAAACGGATGCATTTGTCACATTTCACCGAGTAGAAGTACAAACTGACTAAAAAACAAAAACTAGATACAAAAGTGCTACATTTTGAGGAGATATTATCATACCATTAAGTTGATTCCATGCTGGGGAGACGAAATCCACGAGGAAGATGACCTCTACGGTTACTGTAGGCATGAAAACGAAGCATAATCTTCTTGTCATCAATTTGTGCAAATATCTCTTTCTCAACATAGCAAATCATCAAATCATTGAGCCAATCATCCCCTGTCTTGTTTCGAAGATCTGATTTTATAATCTTCATGGCTGAGAAAACCCTCTCTACTGATGTTGTTGCCCTTGTTCAAGGAAGTTCTAGACTCGTCATGCCCACGAAAAGCTAGACCTTGCTCAAGTAGAAATCTGACAACACCCACAACAGCCCTCAAACGAATCTCATATTCAATATGTGATTTTTCTTCATGACAAACAAGAGCATATGCAACACTTTGCTTTTTATTTCTGAAATCTTCACAACTATTTCTTGCATTGTTGTGAAAGCTCGTTGGTCCACCTACATGACCCCTGAAATTTGCCGATGCTTTCTTCCAATTTGTAAACCCCGACCTTGTGAAAACATCCGATCCAAAGTGGTTAGCATTGCTTGAAGACTTGAAAAGAAAACAATGGAAACAAAATGCAGCATCCTTCTCCACACTATACTCTAACCAATCATACTTGCTATACCATGCATCTAGAAATGACAGCCTATCCGGATTTTTGGGATAACTATGACCAACTAAACGATTACGACCTCTCGACAAATATGCCCATCGCATTTTATCTATAATTTCAGGGGTACCATATGACTCAATTGGTCTTCGAATTCCGGGATCGGCAACCACATTTGCTAGATCAAAGATTTCCGGAACATTTGCCTACAACAATGAAAATAAAACAAACTATGAGGAAAGATTTCACACTAGTAATTAATTACTAGACAAATATGTAACAAAACTCAGGACAAATGGGGGGAATTCAACCTCTATGTGTGCCCTCTTGCGTGCTTCTTCTGCTGCTGCCTCAGCGGCCTCCTCTTCTTCAATCCAAGCTGCTAGGTCAGCCTCATCGGCGGAGTCCATCGAAGGCGGCCGCCGGGCCGAGCGGAGCAGAGGGAGAGCGTGGTGCTGCAGCGCCGGGGCAGCTAGCGGGGCTGCGGGGGGCGAGGAGAGGAGAGGAGACGGTCGCCGGTTGGGGACGGGCGGCTGAGGGCGGCGGTCGCCGGACGGGGACGGGCGGCTGAGGGCGGCGGTCGGGAACAGCTAGCGAGCGGTCGGCGGCGGTCGAGGCCTGGCGGCGCGTGCGGGAGCGACTAGCGAGCGAGGGCGACTAGCGAGAGGGGATTAGGTCGGGCCGTCGGGCAGTTCGTGCGGGGGCAGGGAGAGGCAAATCGGTATATGATTTTTTTTTCCCAAAAAATGAGCCGGATCGGCTGCCCAGGCTCGACCCGGTGTTGGCTCCGCCAATGTCGGCAACCAGTCCTCTGATGCATGGCGTAGTCTTCAAGGTGGCACATGGGTGTCCTTGTTGCTCCACATCAAGAGAATGTCGTGGAATATTGGTGTCAAGTGAGGGGTCTGGCTTTGTGAGATGAGCGAGGTCTTGCAGTAGCCAGAAAGACCGGAGGTCATAGGTTTTTTAGGAGGTGTGTTTGATGCGTGTTGGCTAGCTTGGTCGATTGTGCATGGGTGGTCGACATTAGGCGGACGCTGACATTTGGCATGATGGTGTATATTTGGCATGTGTAGCATCATGCGGTGTGGGTCATAGTGCATCTCCGGCGGCCCGACGCAAACAGACCGAGGTTGTCCCTTTGTGTCCGAACGAGCAGGAGGACACCTAGGACCTAGCCCAGCGGCCCGACGCAAATGGATCGAGGTTCCGCGGTGACCCATTCACTGCCCAAATTTGAGCCGCGAATGTGTCCGGCCGCACACGTGGCAAACAGCGTGTGTGTCCTTCTCTTCTCCTCCCAAGGCCCGCCCGCCAGGGGAACCAAGGCCAATCGACGCCCAAATCTCTTCCCCCTCTTCTACCCCTCTCCCTAGAACCCTACCGCGATGCCGACGTGTGCTCCTCGACATTTTCCGAAGCCATCCTTTCGAGCCGTTGCTAGCCGGAGGCCACTCATTTGTTCCACCGTCCCTTCGCGCAGCCGCCGGCATCGTGGCACGTCTAGTTTTGACTCACACTAGATCATTGATGGCGCGCGTTGCCACGCCCGTCTATTTGAGATGAGAATTATAGTTAGTGACATTACAGGGAGTCTGTTAGTGATTTTTTTTTTGTAGGTGGAACTCATTTCATTAAACTATCACAACGTTTACATGAGTTCTGATAGTGAATGGTATGTGAAGTTTTATCATGGTCCTGTCTAGCTGGTTTTGGGCCTTCTTTGGTTCTGATTCTACTCCGTCTATGATATGGAGCCTTGAATACATGCTCTAATGTTGAGTGAATGTGACAGATTGCATGCATTGGATATTGCCGATATAAATGTGTCACACTTTGCCACATGGGTGCATTAGTATGAACGAATTACAAGTTATATAAATATATTTATAAGACACATGGCTTGAGGTTTTCTAAACATGCACATATATTGGTCAATATTCGAATTTTAATCACAAAGAAAAACCCAGGGCTCATGGAAGAATCCTTGACTTTTCCTCTCATCTAGAGAAAGCAACACATGTAAGATGTGATCATTAGAAAAGTTAAAATTCGTATATCAGATGCTTTGACACGAATGCTATAGATAAAAAATGTCACATGGCTCATTGATGATAGGGAGCAACGTATACACAGTGAGTTCCTTTTAGCCAATTGCTAATTATGCTGCTTAGCCTAAGATGTTTGCAGCAACAATGAATTTTGACTTCTAAAAAGGAAATTATGAGAGACGATTTCACCTTGTACAGCATTGTTCTCTAGATCGAATGCAGAAGTCTTCATAGTTTCATTTTTACATTGAAAAATAACATAGTTTTCGATTAAAGTATCAAGATGCCTCCTTGGAATCAGGAGTTCATGACTACTAAGAGATTTTCAGTTCCCAAGTCAAATGGTCAAATTTGTGTAAACATCGATGTGATGACAACATAACAAGCAAGCAGAGATATACAAACAGGTGCACACTGTCGGTCAAGTAGAAATACTGAAATAGTACTTGCCAGCAGTTATGCATGTTGCGTGGGTTAGCACAAGAACTAAGGTTTTCTGGGTGAAAGTTCTACCATCATCTTACATTTTTTATTATAATATATGAAAGGAAATGTTCAATAATCAATATGTCAAAACGGAGAACTAAGCACTATAGTAATTTCATAATATACCTGTACCATGTTGGCGCTTGGATCTTACAGAGAGAAATCCAACCTAAACTTACAGTCATCAGCACGTGATTCAGACCAAATAACAAATAATTAGGTCGATCAACCAGTGCGGAAACAGTCGGCAGTATCATGACAATCAAATCTGGCTGACAACATCGTCAGCTAATGAATTCCTCAACCGAAAACCGGAACCAACCTCCAATAATCCCGTATACAAATATACCAGAACCAAGACCAACACAGAGGTCTTGAATTAACAGTACCTGCAACACAAAACACCGACAAATCCGGACTGGAGATATGGAAAAATCTACAGAACACTTGGCGGAGCAACCTAGTGGAGATGAATTCCTGCCGGGTGTGTACTGCCGCAGGAAGAACACGGGAAAGGATACAGGGGGATGGAAAGGGTGTTATATAGGCGTGCGGAACTGTAATGCCACCATTGATTGCCTGCTAGTACTAGCGCTCCCTCAACTCCCATTAATTGACATAAGAACAAACGGCTGCTTCCGTCCTCACCTAAATAGTGAGGGGACGAAGTTCAATCGCCCATGGCTGCCAAGCGAGGCCTCGTCGTTGCCAATCCTCTCTCCGAATCGATTCAGCTCCTGCAAACAAATTGATTTCAGATGTTAGAAACAGTAGCAACTGATTTGTGGAGAAAATGGGGATATTACAGGAGAGAGCAATTCAACCTAACAGTGGATTTTTTTTTTTGAGTGGAAGTAGTATGGAGGGAAACCGAGGCTAAGAGATTTTATAGGGCAGTCAGGAGAGAAGCGGAAAGTATCGGACCAATATCATTTGCCGCCGGCAATTTGCGCATGATGGCTGCCATTAAGGTTAGTTGGATGTCAGGCTCTGGTTGTGATTTCACAGGAACAAGACGCAATTCACAGAGGAAAATTGGAGAGAAGAACAGCTAGGGTTCAAATTCCTCTATATATTAGATATATGCTGTTTAGTTGCAGATAGCAAATGAGTCACGATACTCTGCTGGCTACAGCCCAGCCACTAATTATAGGCGATAGAAGGATAAAAGCAAATAGTTGACAGTAATAGTAATAACGACAACTACTGGACAGTTATCAGTAACTCTTGGTTGAATCCGAACCATTGAGCGAAGGAGGGACTCCGGAGCGCGTCCACCATTGGATAATTGTAACTGGTTAGGCCTGACATTGGAACTGAAAATTTACTCCCCATCAATGAAAAAGGGAGGCGTTCTCCCTGCTGCATCACCTTCCGCGGCCGCATCGAAGGTCTTTGCCTGGCTCCAAGGACCGGCTCGACTTTGATCCGACGCAGCGGTCGCGTGGGTAGGAGTACCCGGCCGTATCGCCTACGCCTTCCATCTCCTTCCCTTCCGCCTTGGCCGACCGGCCCGAGCTCGACCGCAGGAGGTCGTACGCATGCGTCTGCGTGTTCTATCGCCTCCCCTATCTTATCAGCTTTGCTGTTTTATTTTTATTTCTTTATTAGGATCGCTATTCGCTTGCGTGGACACATAATGGGCTTAATATCAATTCAGGCTCAATTAACCACAGCACTTGAATTTAACGCGTAGAGGAGCATCCCCGGGGACATTGGGCCCGAAACGGAACTGAACGGTGCGATCCAGATATTAATCCGACGGCCAAAAAACACCACATCATAAGGGAGCTCCTAGATGACTCAGTTATAATATCTCTAATGTTGGGTGCGACATGGTGGCACTAGCCTTGGCTCTGTCTGACAAATCATATGTGCACCAGTAACGTACTCGCATGGTTTCTTTGGGTGGCAAGGGTAGCAAACGACATAGGATCATGTTGGACGCATGGAGGCACTCGACGGATCTCGGGTAACAGTTGTGGATGCATGTTGTGATACACATGAAATGTGGTGATGTAGGTTGATCCGGCATTTAAGGCGGCAATGGAGGTTTGCGGTTTTGAGGCGGAACCTGCAGCCTGCGGCGCCATCTACTCTCCAAAGAAAGAGCACCCCAGTTCTCCTTCTTTGAAAACTGGACTAGCTCTATCCCCATGGGGGCTTTAGCGGGTTGTGATGTCCTTTGCTTATCTGGTGGACATCTAGGTCGTGTTCTATTTAATAATAGTGTTTGTTAAAACGTGCGTCTAACATTTATAGCCCTGTTTTAAGTGGTGGGTGTTTAGGCTTTTCTTAGGCTTAACTATCTTCGGTCTATCAAATGCATAGAAACACAATGTTTTTGCGTTTTTCGGGGGAAAAAATGGGGTTTATGCATAATATGAATTTCTTTAAATTTAAGATATTCAAATAAAGCTTGTCTCCGTTACAACTATGCAGCCATTAACTTGCTGGAAAATTACAATGTAGAGGCCATCGTTGGTCCTCAGAAATCTTCGCAAGCTCTATTTATCTCAAAACTTGGAAACAGAAGTCATGTCCCAGTCATATCCTTCACGGCAACAAATCCATCTCTATCATCCCGAAGTCTTCCATATTTTGTGCGAGCAACAATAAATGATTCAGCACAGGTGAATTGCATTGCCTCCCTTGTTAAAACCTATGGGTGGAGAGAAGTGGTGCCTATCTATGAAGACACTGACTATGGTAGAGGCATCATACCATACCTTCTTGATGTCCTACATGAAGTCGATGCCCGTATTCCCTACCAAAGTGTGATCCCTCTGTCAACAACTAGTGAACAGATTACCCTAGAACTGTATAAATTGATGACAATGCAAACAACAGTCTTTGTTGTGCATATGTCAGTTAGCTTGGCCTCCCTCTTGTTCATAAAGGCAAAAGAAGTAGGGATGATGAACAAAGGACATGCATGGATCATGACAGATGGAGTCACCAATCTAATAGATTCACTAAATCCTTTTGTCCTAGAATCGTTGAATGGTGCCTTAGGTCTTGAGTTTTATGTTCCGAAATCAAGGGAACTTGATGACTTCACCATGAGATGGAATATGAGGTTCCAAATTGAGAACCCAACAGATCCACCATTGAAACTGAGCATCTTAGGACTGTGGGGCTATGATACAATCTGGGCAGTAGCACATGCTGCAGAAAAAGTTGGAAATCGAAATGCCACATTGGAAGAACCAGGTTCTGAGAGAAATTCGACAAGCTTGGAAACCTTGGAAACGTCTAGTAATGGTCAAAAACTGTTGCAGTCGATCCTGCAGAATAAATTTAGAGGCCTCAGTGGCAATTTTGACCTTTCAAATGGGCAGTTGCAAAGTTCGACATTTCGAATAATAAATGTAATAGGAAAAGGATGGAGAGAAATTGGATTCTGGACTGCACAAAATGGAATCTCGCGGAAATAAAATAAAACCAGACTCGCAACAAGGCATTTGGGTTCAGTGTGTGATCTAAATCCTGTGATTTGGCCAGGTGAGTCCATAGAAGTACCCCGGGGTTTTCAGATCCCTGTAAGCGGGAAGAAACTTCAAGTTGGTGTCTGCACAAGTGGATATCCAGAATTTATGAAGGTTGAAAAGGATCATATCACAGGTGCAACTAAAGCAACCGGTCTTTCAGTGGATGTATTTGAAGAGGCAGTTAAGAGACTTCCTTATGCACTACCTTATGAATATGTACTATTTAGTACCAAGGATGACGGAAGTAGCGAAGACTACAATGAATTTGTCTACCAAGTTTATCTTAAGGTATTAAAATATTCAAGCCCTGTGTATTATCTATTTGATTTTCTTTAGTTACTGAACAGTTGAGGCCTTGAAGCAACAAAACAAATTTCCACACATGCCATTTAAAATTAGAAGCATGATATTGAATATTTCTGTTGGATGATGATGGATGTTATAGATAACCCTAAAGTTATTCCATGTAGTATAATGCAACTTTTGTCACCCTTCTTCACTAGTTTCAAGGAGACTGCTCATATATGCTAGTCTCGTCATCTACTTTTAGTAGTTGGTTCTCATAACAAACAACCAAAGCATGCTACATGATCTTTTGGTGTGTAGAAGCAGTTATATGGCAGCAAACTTTAGATACCAATGGAAAGCCCTATTTGATTAGAAAAGATAGTATAGGCAATAATTTACAAGACAACAGCATATGGAGCAAGTATGAGTGTGTAACTATTTACTGAGTGTACCCTTAATTAGTTCTCCACATTCCACAACTGTTCTCAAGCATTTTTAGTAAAATAATATTAAGCCCTAAATTCTTTTCTGTTGTTCAGCTAATAGTCCGTTTCTTGCCTTTACAGATATATGATATAGTAATTGGAGATATAACAATAAGGTACAATCGAACATTCTACTCTGACTTCACCCTGCCATACACAGAATCGGGAATAGCAATGATTGTTCCAGTCAGGGATAGCAGAAACAAGAATACATGGATATTTTTGAAGCCACTAGCACCTGGCATGTGGTTTGGAAGCATTGTATTCTTCATCTACACCGGTGTGGTCGTATTAATATTGGAATTTCTAGGCAATAACGAGAATGTCCGTGGGTCAATTCCCAGACAGCTGGGGATTGTGATCTTTTTCTCCATATTTGAAGAGAGTTGAGTATATTTACCACAATATATCAATTTTCCACGTTTGTTCCTAAGATACATCATTTAGTATCAAGCTGAGTGGTTTGAATGGGAACACAATTATAGATCCTGATGCAACTATAGAGCACAACAACTAACAAACAGAATGCATATAAAATTTCTCAACATATGTGTTTCTAAGAATGTGGTAGGTTCAATACTACACTGTAGTGATTATAACACCAGATAAATCATATGCACTAGAAGATGAGAGAAAAGTAAGTATCATATACTAAACCATGAAACAGAATCATGTTCTACCATTGACAATTATTATGACTAGTAAGTGTGCACGTGCACACACGTCTAAATTTTCCAATCAAAATTCTTTTGTAAAGCAACATTTGAAACCAACCTAATTAGTTTGAACGGGCAACGTCAACTAAATTTGATAGTCAAAAGCATCAAGCAGTAAGTGTGCAATCTTAAAACTCCATCGTTCACCTCCACATGGAATCTTTGGCAAGTGGCTGATACGAAGATTTCATTCATTGTAATAGCCAAAATCATTGCAATATGTACTACAAACCAAAAACTATGTGTGTTTGCATGTTCTACCTTTGAAAATTATTATGATATAGATGTTGTGGTTTTCAACTTTAGAATGGCACAAAATAACTAAATTTATTTTCTGTAACTTCTGCAGAAGAGCTTGTGCAACGCTTCCTGTCCCGGATAGTTTTGATCGTTTGGCTGGTTTTTCTGATGGTACTTACATCAAGTTACACTGCGAGCTTGACATCAATGCTAACCGTACAACAGCTGCAGCCAACTGTGACAGATGTGCATGAACTCCTAAAAAGTGGAGAATGTGTAGGGTATCATCATGGTTCATACGTCAAGGGACTTTTGGAAGAACTCGGTTTTGACAGGTCGAAGATCAAGCCCTACGATTCCCCTGATGATTTTCACAAAGCACTTTCCAGCGGAAGCAGCAATGGTGGTATTGCTGCACTAGTGCATGAGGTTCCATACATTAAACTATTTCTTGCGACCCACTGCAAAGGATACACCATGGTGGGACCAATTTACAAGGCTACAGGTTTCGCATATGTAAGTTTAACTGTCATTAGATATGATTCTTTCATACTGTATGCCTACAAAGAAAGTAAATATTACTGAAGTATTAAGTTTCTTGCATCAACCTGTAAAACCAAAAGCCCGAACTGATGGAGAAGGTTGGGCAATCCACATATACTTCAACATTAATCAGATTCTCATAAAGGATTGAATGCCATCCAGACATCACATGAAATACATTTGAACATCCTATAATTATCTTGGTATAGTATAACGGTATAACCTACTAAATGACTGTGCCTACTGCCTAATAACATCTTGCGTTTTTTTATGAAAAGGAGGTTGAGACCTCCGGACTGTGCATAATAACATCTTGCGTAGACATTGAAGTCAGACAGATTACTGAAACCTAGTTTTACTGACATTGATACTAAGTTCAATTGCGTTTATACAGTTATACGTTTACTTGCATCAAACAAGACATAATCCAGTGTCATCTGTTGGCGTAAATGAGTCAATAAATGGACATATTTCTTGCACAGGCATTATCAAAGGGAAGTCCCTTACTTGGCGATATCTCAAAGGCAATCCTCAATGTAACAGGGGGGGAGACTATGATTCAAATTGAGAAAAAATGGATTGGAGATCAAAACAATTGCCAGAATACGGGCCCTGTCACTGATTCAAGTAGACTCACCTTTGCCAACTTCAGGGGACTTTTCATCCTTACTGGAGTTGCTTCAACTTCTTCCCTGTTGATAGCACTGATACTTTATTTCTACAAAAAGAAGCACAAGTCAACAACGGTCGCATTAGACAAATTGAATCCACCAGAAGATTGTGTAACAAGTGAGGAAAGCAGTGAGTACCAAGAAGGAAATCAAGGAGATAGAGTTGAAGAAAATGCTCAGTTAGCAGGCAGAGAGGAAAATGGTCTAGAAGAACAAACCAGTTCAGAACTGGTTTCTGACACAAAGTGACTGACAAGTATAGCTAGGTCCAACAATGGGTCAATTGCCATTTTCAGTGGGTGAAAGAACTAACGGCGGGCGAGTGGAACTTGCCTGAAGTTCAGTTTATTTTTTCATCCCCTGTTCTAAGCTAATACTTTTCAGTCTTGGAAATTAGCAGCCCTATAAATGCCTAACATAGAAGAGGCATTTGCACCAGGGTTTAAACTTAAAATCAAAGAGAACTGTAAAATCTCATTTTATTTGATTGGCTCCCAATCTGATGTTTTGCTCACGGACAACTTGATTAAACCCCCCAGAAGAAAGTACATCTCCTCAAGAAACAGGAATCTCACCTAACTGGATCTTTTGTGTTTGTACATTCTGAACTGATTAGTTGAATTTTTCTAGCATGCTCAACTGTGCCATAATTTTCCAATGATCTCTCCAATTTCAACAAATTATGATGTTAACTGGCAGACACTTTTTGAAGTGTATCTAAATCACAGGTTCAGGCCGAAGTATCGAAATCTGCTACAGTTTGTAGAGCTAGTACACCAGTGATGTGGTGTCGTGATATAACGATTCAATGCCATTCATCCTCTATGAGATCAACGAGTCAATAGCTAGTCCAGACAGAACAGCCGCTCCAGTGAGATGGTGAATGATACCATGCATCCTAGCTGAGGCAATAACCAAGTACACACGAAAAAAACTAATTGATTCATACCTTTTACAAAAACTTAATGTTCACAGTTCTGCTGAAGTTGTTATCTTGATACTTTTGCCGTTTACACTTCCACGATGAATCACAGATTCTCCCTGTTACGTAACCTCTTTAAAACTTCCTATCTGACAATTGCCAAGTTTTTAAGACAACATACATCAAAGGAGATGCATTTTCATGCTATTTGAATACACATCTAAATATAATCCAAAATTTTACAAAGAAAAAGATTGTACTGCCAATTTCAGTGCTCTCTACATGTTCAGGCGACCACACAAATTCATCAGCATCATGAAGTGTACAGCATTATGCTCCAGCAGTTTTCCTTTTGTGTTTTTGTGTTAATTTGTTTGGCTGTATGACCTGCGCCATCTTGGAGTCTTCTAATAAAAAATGACACCCACATGGGTGTGTGTTCAAGAAAAAAACTCTGCTACAAAGTGCTAAGTTTATCGCTCCATGTCATGTAGCTACACCTGTTTTGATTTGCAGCACTGTGAAGAAGGGCCGCATTGTCAACAACAATGTTGGAGTTTTCATCAATTTTGTAGGACACATCAATTCCTTCTAGATGAAGGTGGTAGGCAACGACAGAGCATGAGTCAGTGGCTTCACAATCTTCTTTGTTTCTGTAATCCTTGTCGGAATTGCTTGCGTAATTATCAGCCTGGTGTTCCATGGTCACCTGATGAGGTCGGATTCGCTGAG
The DNA here is from genome assembly GCA_007115705.1 of Dactylis glomerata. NCBI lineage: Eukaryota > Viridiplantae > Streptophyta > Magnoliopsida > Poales > Poaceae > Dactylis > Dactylis glomerata. The sequence continues at coordinate 858,734 of QXEO01000535.1, forward strand.
ACAATGATCTGATGTCCCAGGAGAGCACCTCCTTGATCAGATCCTGAAACTCATCTGCTGAGGCATAGAGTGTCTGCTTTTGCTGAAACAGATTAAGTTTAATGAACTGTAAGTCTGAAACTGACTTAGCAGTGTATACTTATTTACCAAAAAACACCATTCTCGTAAGGTGTGCATAAAGAAGCAAAAGTATATTTACGTGGAGGACAATAACACTTACTACGTGCACCCAGCAGTTGGATAGGGAAGAAATGAAGCGCTCAGCGAAGTAGATGGACTCCACAGCTAATGCACCATCAACCTACTTGGACAAAATATACAGCATTAGTAGGTGGCAAACAGTCCAGGTAACACAAGTGCAAATCGTTGGGAAATTGCCATAAAAGGTGAGCAATTCATCTTGAGGCATGAAGGTTTTATGTAGCTAACGAAATATATGTGATATATTGACAAGAGCATAAAAACTTAGACATCACTACAAGATTCTGCCTGCCATTTTGTCAGCAGTCGGCAGTCGGCACAACTAAATAAGTGAAATTTTCAGCCTACATTGCATAAATATATTACTCCCTCCGACCACTAATACCTGTCTCTACATGGATGTATCTAGACATATTTTAGTATCTAGATACATCCATATAGAGACAGGTATTAGTGGTCGGAGGGAAGGTCTATTGGATTTTAAAGATTCAGACCTTATCCTAATATCAACTCCAGCTTTGAAGCAGGGAAGTTTGTTAGACAACTGTAAGCTTCCTAAAAGGTAGAAAATACATATTTTTGGTCATGTAAGGGAGTTTCGATAAGACTAGGAAAAAATCATTATCTGAATATAGAAGAGTAGCTAAGCATCTTTTAATCTAGAAGGTGTACCATGATGTACTTCCACTATTATACAGAATAAGCATGTTATGAACAAACAGAAAAATAAATAAATTGTAAAGATCAAGAGAGTAATGCACGGAATAACATGCCACATAGTGTGTACCTCTAAACAACTCGGGATAGCCGCACCTTTAACACTATCAGAATATGGAAGGTATGGTTTAATATCAAGTACAGGCTGTAAATGAAAAAAAATGTAAGACGAGTTCACAGCTGATACTGATAAATTATGAGAAATAACTGTACTCCTACAATACTGTTGCTGGAGAGCAAAAGCATTCAATATGATACCGTGCCATCAACCAAGTCTACTCCAGAAAGTAAAACTGCATGTCCATCCACTGCCTCCACCTATACAAAAACTCAATTATAAAGTAAGAGATAAGTAATCTCATGGCGTAACAGAAGGCTAAACACCCTATGGTTATCATGTGTGGTGATACAGATGCATGCAATTGAATTCTCATCTAAATCCAGTCAGCATACAAGTTACTTCTCTGACAGAAGTAACGGTGCAGCATGTATTGCAGCATTGGTGACAAAATAACCTCTCCAGATAACATCGCTTTGTGGAGATCTTTAGTACAAAAGATGTCCTTCCGCACATACAATGTATAAAAAGCAACATACCTACAGCTACGATAATTCCGGTTACTCCCGAGAAGTTCACAAATGTTATCAATCCTAAAACTAAGTACACTTATATGTCATGGTCCATCAATCTATGTCCCAAAACAGCAATAGTATTTGGATATGTACCTTTAACTGTTTCAAGTGACACTTCCAATCCATCCTTATGCAGCATAGGCTACAGGGAAAGTAAGAAGAAAAGACTTGGATCCTAGAAAGATACTCATTACTTACCTTTGCAACACTGAGTCCAATTGGATTAGGCCTGTGAGGAGACCTAGTTGCCAAAACTCCCATCTTGACCCCTTTCAGCCTAGGTACTCTCACCTTCCATAGAAACAGAAGAATTCACTAGTTCAGCCCCACATCCACAATAACTTTCAAAATAGCAAATGTGCCATTAAGAACTATAACCAACTAAGGGCCACAAACAGATCACACCTTCGCCTTCAGCTTGGACCTAGCAGGGTCTTTCCACATTTTATCAAGATCAGTGTTCAGATGGAATACATAAAGGATCCAACAGTGCGAGTAACTAGCGAGTCCCTCTAGCGCTTCAGCTGGAACGCGTGCTGGATTAAGTACCACAGTCGCTCTGGCCAGCGGCACCACCAAGGGCTGTCTCGGTGTACCATTCCTGCAGAATCAACAGCCACCCACACGCCTTCAGAGTTCAAACATACATCACCAACTCCGACTAATCGAGTTCGCTGAGTGACAGGACATCACCTAGTGGAGAAGCAGGACTGCACGGTGCCGATCGGCGCCATTGGGTATGACGCCGCGGCCTTGGCCGGCTTCGCCTCATCCGGGCTCGCCCCCTGCTCGCTCAGAGCCTTCCGTAATGACTGCCAGAACACGAAGGTAAGCAACATGAGATGAAATGCGCAAGCTTATTACACACGCGGAGCTTCGTGGAGGGCCGACCTGCTGAGCTCGAACCCTGCCGCGGCGCTCTGCGGCGGCCTTCTCCGCGGCGTCGGCCAGGGAGTCCTCTAGCTCCCGGACCCGCGAGGCCAAGCGAGCACATTTGCGTCTGTAGAGAAGGCCTGCGGGGATAGGTGCGTTGGTGAGGACGGAGAGGCGAGTGTTCGATGCTCGGATCCGTGAGGGCAGAGGAGGGCGGGAGTACCTGAGAGGACGGCGGCGGCCGCCGCGGCGGCGGCGAGGGCGGCGAGGCTTTGCAACCGCGCCATGACGGAAGGTGCCGAGGACGTCCGGTGGGCCAGGCCCGAGATGGATTCGGGCCGAATTTTGAGCTCACCATAGCAGCGTTGTAGTATTAAACTTCAAATGGTTTGTCTCAAAAAAAAATAACTTCAAATGGTTATCACAGCAATTTGCACCACAAGGTATTTCAATCACATCACGCAAGAAAGGTAATTTGAAAAGGTATCTTTGGAGTCAGTAAGAAATTCTTTATTTTCCTCTCGGAATCAATTTTTTTTTAAAGAATTATGCTACTTAGCGCATTTGTAGGAGAACACGGTATAAATAGACAAAATGTAGGAACCAAATGGCATGTCATACTAGATCATGTAGGAACCGAAAATAGATACGCCAAAGAGAAGGGTTTTGCTCAGATGATTTCGTGAAGGATTAGGCCCTTCTTGGAAAGTCGTTTATATTTCCGTCACCCCTGTTTTGGGTAATTTCTAGGATACCAAGCGATTGACATAGGCATTACCGTAAACAAATGAATTTTCATGAATATAGACTAGATGGAAAAATATTCACCTTCTTTACATGCAAAAAGTAGACCACGGAAAATATTCTTTATTTTTAAAAGATAAAAAATCGTAATGGCTTTCCCTTGCAATTCAAACAAGCTCTGTAGGAAAAATTCTCAAGAAAGGGATGCCGAATATATCAGCAACTCAGCAACTTTCATATGACCTCACACAAAAATATGAAGTCATATATAACAAGATAATCATATCTATCATGATTGTTGCATAGAAAAAAGTATTCATGTATAAACAGGATAGAACAAATATGTGAAATTGTCATCGTAAGGATTAAGACAAGTTACAAAAAAAACATCAGGGTTAAAGAACCTCCGCAGTTGAGTTCACAAGCCAACCAATACAAGAACAGCACTACCTCAAACTGCTAAGAAACCGATGCAACAAGTTTCAAAATTAAGGACTAAAACAAACATGAACTACAAAGGCTGTTTTGTGATCTTCGGTCTTCAGTCATAGGAAGATTGCAGAAATACAAGATTAGCTTACACTCTCATCAAGTTCTTTCATGACACAACTCAGATGACAAAAATAACTTGCAAAAGGAAGAAACTGTAGAAAATTGTCACAGCTTAATATCAAATATAGGAGTGAATATTTAGTCCTCACTCCCATGATACAAACCAGATAACTACCAGTCGGAGTTTCTTGATAGGTTTATGATAAAAGCTACAAAGGAATACAGCAAACGATGGATTTTAGAACGCTGAGGAAAGAGTGATTCAAAGCAACCTTGCTCAAAATTTATCTCAAATCTATCAGACTTCTAAACTCTGCCTGGCCTGTTCAGGTTCACCATGCGTGCATTGCCATCCCCTCTAGATGAGGAACCGGTCTGCGTGCGAGACCTTCCATCCTGGAACCGTGAACCACCACCGTAGCCCCCACGGGAACCCTGGCCACCCCTGTCGTTTTGGTACCCACCACCCTGTCCAGAGCCTCCAGTTCTACCAGCGTAACCAAACCTTCCACCGCCGCGCCTTCCCTGTGATGATACAAAGTTCTCCTGCCACTTCCCCAAATTGGATGAGTCTTGACCATCACCCCTGCGCCTCGGTGGTGCACCCTCAAGGGCACCACCAGTCCTAGCCTCATACGCCCTCTCATTGCTTTCCACAAGGACAGAGAGCCTATCTGTCATCTGGAAGATTAGTCCCTGAAGCCTAGTTTGATCCACGTTCTGGAAAATTATGCACTTGGTTGGCTGGTCCCAGCTTGCATGAAGCTCATCATGCATCATCATCTTGCTAACAATACTGTGAGCTTGAGCCTCGCTAAGGTCAAACATAGTAGTGAGCTGGTCAAGGCCAAGGGATTCATAACAAGACGGGTAAGAAAAGAGATAGGTTCTAAGAGCTTCTTCCTTGATCTTAAGCTTCAACATCTCAAGAATGTGCTCCTTGTTCCTCAAAAGTTTCCAGGTATCCAGAGAACTAATGACACTGAATGCTTTTTCATGGTCACCCTTGTTGAGGGCCCTTGTGGCAGCCATTACATGATCCCTCACAGTTTCTGGAGGTCCAACAAAAGTCTGCCTCTCACTCATTTCAAGAAGCCTCCGGAATGTTTTGCTCATAGGCCTCCTCTTGTCATAAGTAGTGGAAGCCATATAGGGCACCTCAATTAGCATTGCACAAATCAAGTGTGTGGCTTCCAAAAGTTCAAGGTTTATATGCATATGGTAAGGCATCATCCTTCTCCTCTCAAGTCTTTCCTGCAGGAGTAACTATGATGTGAGCATTGATGACGACTAAAACAAAATATGTACTTAGTATTTGTGTTGTGCATATCTATGCCAATCAAAGCATATAGCTAAAATGAAGAGTTGAATCACGTATATTAGTTCTAGGAAAACAAAGAGCAGAGCAGATGCTCCTGTAAGGTGCCTTGATCGAGATAAACAGGAGACGAAAGCTCACAGAATGAAAAAGTGGCATGGGATTGTAAATGCAATATCATAGGTAATTTTGAGTAACCTCTTAAGCATTTGAACTTCTGAAAAGAACAACACATGAAACAGATATGCACCAAAGACAAATAAATGACTAAATATGGCCAAAAGTACAGTTCCTTCTATTAGCCAAAGTAACATGCAGTCAAATTTTTTGTAATTCAGAAATATTTCTGTCCAACTAGCTAGGATGTGATGATAATTCAGCCAGACAGTGACATGTATCTGATAAAGATACATTCCCATGCATGACCAGCATGAACCAGCCAGGCTAGTAGCCGAAAACTAACTTGAATCATTAATATGCCCACTTCCAGTGTACATGTACATGAGAATGTGTGCAGATATTCACATGAGAAACAAGAGGTATGTTCACCTGTTCAGGAGTTCTTTCGTGGTATCGACTATACTGGACACCTTGAGCAAGTAACTCTTTCACCCTTCCAGTTGAATATAACTCAGACAAGCAACTATGAGCTTCAGCTATCAAACCAGACCTGAAAGCACATAACCCAAGCTGGGCCATGACCCTATTGAATAAGATCTGTGATGAGATGTCCATAAGTTGAACACCATCCTGTAAGCGACTCATTAAGAGCAAGTCACGAGCAACTGAAAATTCATCAGAGATTGCATAGTGATATATGTGACACAGCATTGCCCGGGCTTTCGTCCGTTCATCTCCATACTTGTAAATTAGAGACATCAACCCATCCATCAAGGCTCTGCCACTCTCTGGGAAAGTAGGTTTCCTAGGCACAACCTCTGGAATCACAACAAATGGTGGTGGTCCCCTGTCATCAGCTGCTTGATGCTCCTCACCAGCTTCCGAATCTCCATCTTCCACGCTAACCTCAGTTTGCTCAGCCAGTATTCTCATTGCATCATATACCTCTTGAGGTTTGTAGTAGACTAGCTCAACACGACGCAGTGCAACCTTAGCAGCAGCCTTAAGATTCCCAACCCTCTCCTGGTAATCTTGCACGTTCTGGGCAAGCACCAGAAACAAGGGCTCATCTCTAAGCCTCTGAACATAATCTTTGGTATATGGATCACTGCCCTGTAAACTCTTGAAAAAATCGGAATCGATTCTCTCCAGGAACGCAACCAGGTCACCTGTAACATGGATTGTTCCATCGTAGTCAGCACCTTTCTGAGTTTCCTTCTCATCAGGCTCCACTGAGGTGTTCACTACAATATTAGGATATCGTTGCAGGATATCAAGCACAAGAAGCATATTATTAACACACTTCTTCCACACATTGACTGGCATATGACCAAGCAAGCTTGGGTTGACATCAAACTGGGCAGAAATCACATGAAAAAGAATTTCAAGCTTCTGAGCAGGCGTTTTCGCCACCTTAGTCAAAAACGTTAGCTGCTCCACACGCTCAACTCTCCCAGTGCCCTTTTTGCCCCTCGACGCCACAATCTCCTTGAGCTTTTTATCAACTATGTCCCATGTTATCTCACTTGGGTCTTTCAAGAACTGCTTGTCCATAACCTTATCTTTCTTGCTCAACTTCTTTTCCCAGCCTCCCCCTTCTTCACCTTCACCTTCTTCCTTTCCAGACTCATCTGATTCAGACCCATCCATTTTATCAGGGTCCACAAGATCATCACCACTGCCATCCTCATCATCATCATCAGAATCATCCATGTTCTTGTCATCTGCAACATCATCTTCAAAACTCGCTGGATTCTCCCTGCACTTCTGGATCAGTTCTTCATACTGCTTGTTGTTCTTCTTAAGTTTCTGTTTCATCGCATTTAGCGCCTTGGCATTGCTGCTGCTCATCTTCTTCTTGGCTTCCTTGTTTGCAAGAGCCTCAGCAAGGAAGTCCTCCAGTAATACAAGAGTCGTGATATACCCATTTGGAATTTTCGCAGATTCATTGACACGGACAACTTTCTCGAGCTGCTTGTTGAGCTTGTCAAAACTCTCCTGCAAGCTAAGCCAGTCATTAATCTTCATTGCATTGCGCATCTGGTCAGCAGTAGCTTTCATCTCATCATTGCGCTTGTCCTTCAACGAGCGAATCACGCGATGGTTCTCCGTATCAGAGTCATCACTGTCTTGCATATATTTGTTCAGGTAACGGTTCTTGTTACCATCACGTCCCCCATCACCGGCTTCCGACTTCTCATCGTCGCTTCCTTGTTCTGACTCAATCTCGTCAACCTCCTCCTCGGAGTCACTGTCTCCCTGATGTTGGGTACAAACAGCAATGGGTTTAAGTAATGCATTTGACAAAAGATATGCATATTACTGCACTTACGCAAGATAGAATTTGAGGCTTAGCATAAGTGACAAAACAATACCTGTCCCCAGAAACGAGATGCCATGGCTTTGCCTGACCTTTTCTTTCAACTTTATCAAGCTCTGCAAAGTATACGAGCTGAGATAATTAGCATCAATGCAGAGTACAGAAGGAAGCACATCTAGTACATTTGCATCGCAGAGATCGACCAAAGGCAAGAAGAAAAAGTATCCTCGGAACACAGAAATAGCACTCCTAAGAAAAAACATTGCGTATGGGGCGACTCAAATGGTTGAATCCAACGTCATGAGAATCAAACAACAGTTCAACAGAACCACGTCAAATCTATCCATGGACTGATATAATCCAACGCACAATTCAACAGTGTCAGATGCAATGGTACGTGCGTCCGCTACAAACTAGCAAAACCAAGTGCCCAAGTGTGAACTTTGTTTGTAAATAATATAAACTTAACTGCTACCACTGCAGTGTCCGGAGACAGCATATAGGTTCGTGCTAATTCAATGACCAGCCCATTATGGTGCAACTTCACAAAAGGCGCAGGTTCGCGTGTATGGGCAGAGAGACGAACCTATAACTTGAACATAATAAACCAGCTAAACAGAGAAAGTCCCCGAGACAGAACTAACAAAGACACGACCAAGCAAGAAACGTCGACTTGCCCTAGGGCGAGTGAGATTCTCAGAACTCGGCCTGTCGCCCGTCTGACCGTCCGCGACTACGCCAGGAACCGCACCGAAATGTCCAGCGCGCAGCGAGCCTGCGGCAAGGGCGCGGCGGCATGCAAATCCTAACTCTGAGAGAAAATCGATCAGGCCGGTTACCTTGCGTCGGGTCGCGGCGGAGGAGGTCCGGATCCAGCGGAGAACGGAGGCGTCGAGCGGTGGAGTTGTCGCGCGCTGCCGGAGTGCCTCGGCAGATGAGGGCGGCTGAGGATGGAGGCGTTGAGGGGCCGGCGGCGTGCAGAGAGGATGCGCGGAGGCTGGAGGGTGGAGACTGGAGAGGCTAGGGTTTGCTTGGATTTGTGCGTTGATGGCACGCTGGACTTTTGGCAGGCTGGCTAGGTCGGTAGCTCTTGTTGGACTAAGAGCATGGGCTAAAGGGCTGGGCCGTTTGTTTGTTTCGAGAATGGGCTGAAACTCTCATGAGTTTGCCTCAGGCCTAATTTAGGGAACATGTGTTAGATCGACAACGGCCCATCACGACGGCAGCCTATCCGGTATTTTTTTTTACAGGAAAAGGGCCTGAAAGACGTAGAAACTGCATTAATTTTCGGAGCTAAGTTTAAAAGTACAAGTAGGATCTCAATGAAAACATGAATTATAATATAGTTCTTTGATTTTACATACAGAACCCCAAGATATAAAAAGAAATTGCAATCGGTTCCTTCTCCACCGGAGAGGAATTGAGGCTCCATACCACGGGCACCCATGCCACCGTCGGGATACGACATTTGGGGTGGTGCATGCGGGCATCACAGCGTCGAAGCTGAAGAAGGGCCTCCCCTTTTGATGACAGCGGGGAGGTTGCATGTGAGATATCAGCGGGAATTAGCTGGCACCAGAGCTCGGAGTGGCATCCTTTCGGCCATAGGAGTCAATAGCAGGGCAACTCTTGGCCGACAAAGGGTTACTAAGTATGTGCTTTAGAAGATCTTCGCAATCTCCAAACCTTCCCTCTCTACAAATCTATAAAAGCAACAAGAAAATTAACGATCCTCTGATTCTCCACCACCTTGGTGGCCTGGAAGAGAAGGAGTCACAACCGCATCATCTCGATCTGGGAGGACGCATGCTTACTGAAGAGGCTTTCGCTAGATATCTGCACCAGCTCGGACCTCCACCATGAAGCATCTGCAGATGGAGAAGTTGGCGACCGCCTGGTGCCACGCAAAAGCACCAAGATGCCTAATCCCCATGGCATAGCGCCAGATGCAATGAACGCAAACAAGAACCAAACCCTAACTATCGGTATACACAGGGAGGGTCCCTCGCCCAATCTCGGTGTCGACAACAGAGTGTTAAATAGCGTGCTTCCCACCCCGTGTTGCTAAGTGCAATAGCACGCTAAAAGATACTAAAATGCTTAAATAGCATGTTATAGTGATGATTTAGTGCACTTTTTTGCAGTTTGTCGCTAAATGTCTTAGCTTACTATTTAAAAACATTGGTCGATAGGCGCCAGAGAAGAGATGGTTGGGGATAGACGGCCCGGATCTAGGAGTTGGAGGAGAGAGCTAGAAGGGTCAGGAACCGTGGAACCATATGAAGGTCGCCACCCGGTTGACGGGAGTCCTATTTTGTTTATTAAGAGGTTACAAGAAAAGTCTCTACATTTGTTCTTTATGCGCTAGAATTAATCAACCCTATAAAATAAGGTGTCAAGTGGGATCCAACCAAAGTCTCACTTTTATTTTATTTTTAGTATTTCTAGTATCAAATTTTGGATATCATTTTCAACTAGAAATTACAAAATAAACTAAAAGTTGGATTTAGTGGGAGTACTTTTCTCAGAAGAAAATGGTAAAATCAGCGTGGATCATGGATGAGGGGTTACTCATTCCATTCCACATTTCCACTTGTCGACGGACACAAGCGCCGACCTCTTGCGCTCGCGCGTGATAGATAAGAGGTATCACTACGGGAACAGATGAAGGGGCTGATGGCTACAATCTATGTCGATGGATATTTGTCGGGGCCGTCGGCATAGCTCAACATGTCGTCACGACACAATGGCGGCCATCAGCACAGTAGGTTACCCTGTCCCTCGCCCAATCTCGGTGTCCACAACATAGTGTTAAATAGCAAGCTTCCCACCCCGTGCTGCTAAGTGCAATAGCACGCTAAAAGATACTAAAACCCTTAAATAGCATGCTATGCGATGATTCGGCGTCGCTGTAACTTTCTTTGCAGGTTGTCGCTAAATGTCTTAGCTTACTATTTAAAACGTTGGTCGATAGCCGCTAGAGAAGATTGGGTTGGGGCTAGACGGGCCGGATCTAGGAGTTTGAGGAGAGAGCTAGAAGGGTCGGGAACCATGGAACCATATGAAGGTCGCCACCCGATTGAGGGGAGTCCAATTCTGTTTGTTGAGAGGTTACAAGCGAAATCTCTGCATTTGTTCTTTATGCGCCAAAATTAATCAACCCTATAAAATAGGGTGTCAAGTGGGATCCCACCAAAGTCTCACTTTTATTTATTTTTAGTATTTTTAGTATCAAATTTTGGATATCATTTTCAGCTAGAAATTACAAGATAAACTAAAAGTTGGATTTAATGGGAGTACTTTTCTAAGAAGAAAATGGTAAAATCAGCGTGGATCATGGATGAGGGGTTACTCATTCCATTCCACATTTCCACCATCGACAGACACAAGCGCCGACCTCTTGCGCTCGCGCTTGATAGAGAAGAGGTATCACTATGGGAACAGATCAAGGGGGTGATGGCTACAATCTATGCCGATGGCTATTTGTCGGGGCCATCGGCATAGCTCGGCATGTAGTCGTGACACAATGGCGGCCATCGGCACAAAGATCGGCCGTCGGCACAGGTCAAGCTGTCCTGAGGGTGACCGTCGGCACAAAGGCGGTCGTCGGCACAACCTCTGATGGGTGGACCCAGAAGATTGCACCGGCACGGCGGGGCAACGACGTCAAGCTGTGCCGATGGCCCGGCCATCGGCCTTCTTCATGGGACCTATGCCGACGGCTAGGCCGTTGGCACATGAATTTTTAAATTTTGTTTCTTTATATTTATACTAATTTATTTATTAGTTTCAAGTATTTTAATTTGTTTATTTATGTATTACTCTCAAGTATTTATACCAGTTGTACAAATTTGTACCCCTCCGAGAAATTGCATAAGTGTTATCACATGCGTGTGCATATTATCTCGGAGGGTGGGAATGCCCCCAAAACTTGTGTGTGTATACAAGTGTTGTTGGATCCAATGTTGAAGCTCCGGGTGTGTCCGGCTACACGCATGCACATGCGCTGACGACGCTTACACATACATGTTCTCGATTGGGGTTTCTCTGGAAATGCACCGGAGAGAACAATGAGAGCATATGGGCTAATTCTTATTATTACTTGTTACTATGCCATAACCCAATACAAAGTAACATAAAAGTCCATTGATCAACTGTCAGCGCATGTCCGGTCAAAGGGGTAGATATGCAGGCCCCCGAATTTGGGTTTCTCTGCAAATCGAGCCTTGGAGGGTGGGAATGCCCCCCAAAACTTGTGTATGTACACATGTTGTGTATACAAGTGTTGTTGGATCCAATGTTGATGCCCCAGGTGTGTTCGGCTACACGCATGCACATGCGCTGACGGCACCTGCATGCAAGTTCTCGGTTAGGGTTTCTCTAGAAATTGAGCACCAGAGAGAACCATCAGAGCATATGGGCTAATTCTTGTTATTACTTGTTACTATGCCATTACCCAACACAAATTAACATAGAAGTCCATTGATTAACTGTCAGCGCATGTCCGGTCAAAGGGGTAGATATGCAGGCCCGTGAATTAGAGTTTCTCTACAAATCGAGCCTTGGAGGGTGGGATGCCCCCAAAACTTGTGTGTGTACACATGTTGTGTATAAAAGTGTTGTTGGATCCAATGTTGAAGCCCCGGGTGTGTCCGGCTACACGCATGCACATGCGCTGATGCCGCACCCGCATGCATGTTCTCGATTAGGGTTTCTCTGGAAATCGAGCACCAGAGAAAACCATGAGAGCATATGGGATAATTCTTGTTATTACCATAACCCAACACAAAGTAACATAAAATTCCATTGATCAACTATCAGCGCATGTCCGGTCAAAGGGGTAGATATGCAAGCACCCGAATTAGGGTTTCTTTGCAAATCGAGCCTTGGAGGGTGGGAATGCCCCCAAAACATGTGTGTGTACACATGTGTGTATACAAGTGTTGTTGGATCCAATGTTGAAGTCCCGGGTGTGTCTAGCTACACGCATGCACATGCGCTGACGGCGCACCCGCATGCATGTTCTCGATTATGGTTTCTTTGGAAATTGAGCATCGGAGAGAACCATGAGAGCATATGGGCTAATTCCTGTTATTACTTGTTACTATGCCATAGCCCAACACAAAGTAACATAAAAGTCCATTGATCAACTGTCAGCGCATGTCCGGTCAAAGGAGTAGATATGGAGGCCCCCAAATTAGGGTTTCTCTACAAATCGAGCCTCAGATGGTGGGAATGCCCCCAAAACTTGTGTGTGCCCACATGTTGTGTACACAAGTGTTTTTGCATCCAATTTTGAAGCCCCGGGTGTGTCCGGCTACACGCATGCACATGCGCTGACGGTGCTTACACATGCATGTTCTTGATTAGGGTTTCTCTAGAAATCGAGCACCGGAGAGAACCGTGAGTGCATATGGGCTCCGTGGCGTTCCTCGCCATCCCAAGGGCCACACACATGCTCGATATGGCCTCGTTCTGACAAACTATGCCATGATCAGGGGCAAACCTAGCTCATTTGACATAAAAGTCATGCAACCTCGAACATGGTAGGTCGTTTCTATGAAGGGACTTTCTGGTAAACTACTTTTCTCGAGGTTTGAAGTTTTTTCCCATATCTAGGTGAGATAAAATTATGCCACGCGAAGGTCTCGCATTTTTTCGCCCGATTTGGGACCTGCATGAAATGACGACGCACGAAAACTCACGCCCGCGGCCAGGCGGTGCGGAGTCCTGCCTTAACGTTCAAAGTTTAGTGAAGAAATGACATGTTGCGGATCCAAAAATGGTTTTTGCAAAAAATCAGGAGCTTGTCTTATTGCTGCTAAAGTGCAAACCCACCCTGGTTCCAGCAAAATCGGTAGTAGCTTCCACAAAATCTAGAATATACCTTCGAAGGTTTCCACAATGAAATGAGGGCTGATATGCGTATCCCAGGTGTTCTATTATTTATGTGGGGTGTTGTGCCTAGCTTTCGATTTAGCTTTTCGGTAGGTGCTTCACACAAAAAAAACCATGTTTTGGCACTTCGAAAATGGAAAAGGCACTTCCTCTCCATCCCAAGGCCCACGGGTGTGTCTGATATGGCCTCGTTCCGACAAACTATGTCATGATCATGGTCGAACCTAGCTCATTTGACCTAACAGTCATGCTACCTCAAACGTGGTAGGTTATTTATGTGAAGGGACTTTATGGTAAAATGATTTTCTTAAGGTTTGATTTTTTTCCCGCATCTAGGTGACATAAAATGATGCCACGCGAAGGTCTCGCATTTTTTCGTTTTTCTGAAATAGTTACGCTCGATCCGGGACTCGCATGAAATGACAACACATGAGCATATATATGGAACTTTCAAAGAGTTATCGCATGTGTGTGAATAGGGTGATCACATGTATAAGATAACTCTAAAACACCTATCTACATATGTTATGGCCACATGATAGCTTTGGAGGGGGATTGCTACCATCTGAGCTCGGTGTACGTCGAAAGTCTAGCCAGGTGGGTCCACGCAGTCTACCCCTTTGACTTTCCTCGGAAAGATGGTTGATCGGTGAACTTTTTACTTAATTTTATTTGGTTAGGATATAGGAGCTTAGAAATCCATATAAGAGAATCTACCAAGATTCCCCCTAGATCTATGCATGACTGGTCAAATGGGTAGATCCAATCCTAATCCCAACCCGACCCCGCCACCGGCCACCCGATCTCGCCTCCCGCCAGCCACCCGATCCCGCCGCCCACCTGCACCACCTCCCGCCAGCCACCTCGACCCCCTAGCTCGCAGCATCCCGCGCCTCCGCCGTCTCCCAGCACCCCGCGCGCGCCGCCGTCCCAGCCGAGCACCCTCCCACGCGCGTAGCACCGGTGCAGCCATGCACCGCCGGCATAGCAGTGGCGCCAAGCCCCGCAGCACCCGCGACCCTAGTCCCCGCAGCACCCCCGCCCCCCACAACACCCTCACTACTGGCCCGCCCGCCGTCGGCACACCCTGCAGGTAATGTTAGTGTAGGTATTTTAGATTAGGTATAAAATTTTAGAAATAGGATTTAGTTTTTCTTGACTAACTTTTTTCTCGCTATGCAGGCTATGCTTCGAGGATGACACTAATACGTCTCCAACGTATCTATAATTTTTGATGCTCCATGCTTGTTTTTACACCATTTGCCTACTGTTTCGTTACACTTAGTGGCACTTTTATGCATTTTCCGGAACTAACCTATTAACAAGTTGCCACAGTGCCAGTTCCCTGTTTTCTGCTGTTTTTGTGTTTCAGAAGTGATACACAGGAAATATTCTCGGAATTGGACGAAACAAATTCCTGAAGTCTTATTTTACCCGGAAGCTTCCAGTGATCTGAAGGAGAGTAGGAGAGGGGCCACCAGGCCCCCTCACACGTGGCTCGCGCGGCCAGGGGCCTGGCCGCGCCACCATGGTGTGAGGGCCCCTGGCCCCACTCCTGACATCGCCCCTTCGCCTATAAAGACCCCCCGACGGAAAAAACCTAAGTACCCGATCACTTTTCCAGAACACATCGCGATCCGCCGCCGCTGTCGACCCGAAGATCGGGAGGGTCCAGAAGCTCTTCCCGGCACCCTGCCGGAGAGGGGAATCGCCACCGGAGGTCTTCTTCATCACCATGCTTGCCTCCGGAGCGATGAGTGAGTAGTCTACCTTGGACTATGGGTCCATAGCAGTAGCTAGATGGTTGTCTTCTCCACCATGTGCTTCATATTTAGATCTCATGAGCTGCCCTACATGATTGAGATCACCGTTATGTAATTCTACATGTTTGGTTTGTTGGGATCCGATGAATATTGGTGTTTATGATTGAGTTGTTGTACTGAATATTATCTTTTGTTATCCCTATGTTGTTTATGATCTTGCATGCTCTCCGTTGTTAGTAGCTATCTTGGACGAGTAGTTGCTAGTGACTCCAAGAGGGGGTATTTATGCTCGATAGTGGGTTCATGCCTCTATTTAACCTGGGGGGAGTGACAGAAACCTCTAAGGTTATAGATGTGCTGTTGCTACTAGGGAGAAAACAACATTCATATGCTCAAGGGCATATGCTTTGTTTACATTACACACTTTGCTTAATGCAATTATCTGTTGTTTGCAACTTAATACTTGTGGAGTTCTCGGATTGATTCGCCACAAGTGGATTATTAGTCATAGATGCAGTTGGATGGCGGTCTATGTATTTTGTTGTAATGCCCAGAGTAAATCTCATAGTGATCTTCTTGACATATCACGTTTATCTCTATTCTATCAATTGCCCAACTGTAATTTGTTTACCCAGCATGTGTTATTTATTCTATGGAGAGACACCACTAGTGAACTGTGGACCCCGGTCCTATTTCCATCATATTGCTATCACCTGTTTACTTTACTCGCACTGTTTACTTTACTCGCATACTTTTACTGTTTTCCGCTTGATACACTCATAACTTTTGTTTCAAGCAAACCGGTGAGATTGACAACCTCATCGTAAGTTGGGAACAAAGTACTTGGCTGTGTGTGTGCAGGTTCCGCGTTGCAGCTAGCAAGCAAAGCTTGGACGAGGCGCCATATATAAATTGTCCGAAGCTGTCGCAAACTAGCAAGCATCACCTTCAGTCGTTTGTCTCTCCTCTCCAATAACGATAAATATTGGTTTCTTAACTGAGGGAAAATCTTGCTGCTGTATTCATCACACCTTCCTCTTGGGGTTCCCAACGGGATGGACATTCAACTAGGCACCAACTCTTTTCTGGCGCCATCATCCCAGCAATCAAGCTCTTTTCTGGCGCCGTTGCCGGGGAGGAAGTAGAAGACTTCTGCGAGGGGAGTTTTTCGCACGCACATCCTTTACTTTGTTATTGTTTTGCTTTACTTTATTTATTTTACCTGCATCGTTTTATATCAAAAACCCAAAAAAAATTAGAATCCTTGGTAGTTGTTTTTACTTATCTACTTTTAGTTTTGTTAAAATGAGTAATCCTAAAGTAGAAGTTCGTAGTTTTAAGCAACAAGGAGGAGAAAGTTTAAAAGATGCTTGGTATCGTATTAACAACAATGCTTATAGGAACAATTTTGCTAGTAACAATTATAGGCCGTATCCTTCTACCAATGGTAATGGTTATGGTAACTCTTATGGTAATTCCTACAACAACACTAGGGCCGCGCCCTCCGAGCTTGAGGTAATGCTCAAGGACTTCATCGGTAAGCAAACTGCTTTTAACAAGTCTGTTGAGGAAAAGTTAGGCAAAATTGATATTCTTACTTCTAAAGTTGATAGCCTTGCTCATGATGTTGAACTTCTGAAATTAAAAGTGTTGCCTAATGATGTGAAAGAGAACAATGTTTTTGCTACCGCTAATGCTATTCAAGTTGGAATTGATGAAAATATTAGATTGTTAGCGGAATTGCATGCCAGGTGGGAAAGAGAAGATGAGATGGCTAGAGAGATGAAAGTATGTACCATTACTACCTCTAATGATGTTGCTCCTAATGCTAGCAATCCTTTTACTTTGATTGGTGTAGAGAAAACTCCCACTCCTTGTGTTAAAAAGCCTAAAACTGCCAAAACTTTTTCTCAAAAGAGTGCTGAAATTTTTCGGAGTGTAGGAGATTATAGCTCTACTTGTTTTAATGATTTCGATGTTGATGGCTACAATATATCTGAAGTTATTTTGTTCTTGCAAAAGCTTGCTTTGACTCCCAATGCTAGTTCTTTAAATATTGCTTTTACTAAGCATATTACCAATGCTCTTATGAAAATTAGGGATGAAAAGTTGAAGCAAAAAGCCTCTGTTCCCAAGAAGTTAGAAGATGGTTGGGAACCCATCATTGATATGCATGTTAATGGTTTTGATTGCCATGCTTTATGTGATCTAGGTGCTAGTATTTCTATCATGCCTAGAAAAATTTATGATATGCTTGATTTACCACCTCTTGAAAAATGTTATTATGATGTTCCTATTGCTGATGTTGCTAAGAAGAAACCTTTGGGAAGGATTAATGATGTTCTTATTGTGGTTAACAATAACCTTGTTCCCGTTGATTTTCTTGTTATGGACATTGAATGTCATGCTTCATGTCCTATTATTTTGGGAAGATCCTTTCTTCGAACTGTAGGTGCCATCATTGATATGAGGGAAGGCACCATCAAATATCAATTTCCACTCAAGAAAGGTATGGAACACTTCCCTAGGAAAAGAAAGAAATTACTTTTTGACTCTATTCTTAGAGCAAATTATGAGCTTGATGCTTCATCACTTGATATTACTTGATTCGCAATTTTCTGCGCCTAGCTCAAAGGCGTTAAAGAAAAGCACTCTTGGGAGATAACCCAATGTTTTTATTTTCAGTACTTTTTCTTTTATTTGAGTCTTGGAAGTCATTACTACTGTAATGACCGCTCCTTATCTTGTTTATTTTGTTTTTGTGCCAAGAGAAGCCTCTAATTCGAGTGAGGTAAAGATTTGGGGATGTTGCTGTCCTGAAACTGTTTTCGGTGCTGCACCGTAAAAAATCGTATAAATTCTCTGTATATCTTTTGGATCTGATATTTCTTGTGCATATGCCCCAGGTTATATTCAAACTTTTGTTAGTTGAACACTTTTTGATTTGAGCAACAGAAAACCCCTCAAAAATTCGACCTTTATCAGCTGTTCAGTTTTGACAGATTTCTGCCAATATTTGTGTTTGCCACTTTATCGCTTTCTTTTGAGTTCTTTTGATCATGGAACTTTTGGGAAGGTTGCTACAGTAGTATTTGCTATATATGTGGTGGTTTTGAGTTGAAACCTGAAGCAAAAGGAGGTTGATTATATGCTATGATTACACTAATGTTGCTAATAGAATTGTGTTTAGTTTTGTATGAAGGAAGTTTTCAAGTGTAGGGATTGGAGAATGATGAGATGAGTTGAAGAATGGACAAAAGCTCAAGCTTGGGGATGCCCATGCATCACCCCAAGAAATATCCAAGAAGTACCAGCGTCAAAGCTTGGGGATGCCCCCGAGGCACCCCTTCTTCATCGGCAAAAATCAGGTCACCTTTCAAGACACTATATTTTTATTGCTTCATGCACTATGTGTTTTTCTTGGAGCGTCAGTTGTTTTAGTTTTCTTAGTTTGTTTAGTTAGTTTGTTTGCTGCAATAAATGGTTGGACCCCAACAAATTTCCTTTGGAGGAGATGTACTCGTTTTCATTTGCAAAGAACACTCTGTTTTCATTCTTACAATTTCACCGGGTGTTCTTCTTTTTCCGCTACTGCTTTTGGTTTTCATTTTCGCCTTGATTTGCGTTCAGACCTTGTCATATCTTTTCATCAAGGTGTATTTTTGCCTCTGATCTTTATTGGTTTTCATCAAAAGAGGTGTCTTAAAAAATTTCAAATGGTGTTGGAAAAGAGAAAAAGCTTTATGCAAAAAAGTGGTACAAGAAGGAGCTTGTGTAGACTGCGGCTTAGGCTTTTTCATGTCATGCTTGATGTCTTTTTGATAGTATGCTTAGTAGTTTTGCTGTAGCATGACTTGTCTCAAATAACTGAGATTGCTTAATGAGCCTTTGAAAAAATCATGTGTTGTTTTTAATTGTATGGAAGCATTATTTTGGTTTTCTCCTTGATGCTTTATTTGGGTTGACTTGACGCATGCTCACACATGTTAGACTCTTACAAAGTTGCCAATAGCCTTCATGATCATTTAGTTTTTGACTTTTGATGCCATCTTATGCTTCTTTTAATGTCGCTTTGTCGCTTTGCATGATTATGGCCATTATTGCTCTCTTAGTTGGTCGCTCCCAGTCTTTTGCTAGCCCTCGCCTTGTACTGAGTATGAGCTCTACTCGTGCATCCAACTCCTAAAAGCCAAAGTTTTCCAAAGTGTCCACCATACATACCTAGCAATTGCTATTCCAAGTAAATTTGACTTGCTTTTATTTTCTCTTCAAATTAAACTCTTACCAGTGTTATGCGAAATTTGGTCAGTAAAGCTCTCACGAACCGGAAGGCACATTTTACTTTTTCCTGTTCTTAAAAATTGACATTGTGGTCTTTTATGTTGAGTTGTTATGCTTGCAAGTTGTAAGTTGGAGACTAGCCCAGCCATGCTATCATGGGCAAGCTTTCAACATTCCACTTCTTATTTGAGTTGATATCGTGATCTTTTGTTTATGGATGCCCGCGGTGTGAAATGAATTGGGAATCTTGTGGGGATCATGGAGTTTTTATATGTGTTAGGGAAATGCCGGGCCGCCAATCTAAGCCATGCATAATTCATGGTGGAAATTTGCAGCATACCCATGGTGAACATTCGATGACGCATCTCACAATAAAAAGCTAAACAAAAGGCAAATAAAAGAGATGTCGAGGTGTTCATTGTCTGCTTGTCCTGTCATTTTGGTGTGGGCTTGTTCCATGTCATCGGGCACGGAGGTACCCCATTGGCGGTTCTCAATGATATGCATATATTTACAATGACAAGAGCCTTGCTTGGGACTCTAAGTAAAGTAGCATGAGGTTTGGGTACTCGTATTCACGGGGCACGAGGTTTTCAACTTATGATTTGTCAAGCATATGCATCATAATTGTTCTCGCATTAACTTTAACCATTCAAGATGCTTATGATGGGGGCAATGAGAGCTCAAAGCCGGTAAGTACCATAATTTTTGAAGGTTATAAAACTTGCAATCACTGCTTCCCTCTGTGAAGGGCCTTTCTTCTACTTTTATGTTGAGTCACCACCTTCTATCTTTATGCACCATTAAGAGAGCATAGTTGTCATTCTTAGTGTAATGTGCATTGTCCCAAAGTTTTCATTGATTGATTCATATTGTTGGTTTCACTTGTTCTCAAATTATTTGTATCTAGTCGCCCTCTTAAACTTGAAGGTGTCCT
This sequence comes from Dactylis glomerata, assembly GCA_007115705.1. Taxonomy (NCBI): domain Eukaryota; kingdom Viridiplantae; phylum Streptophyta; class Magnoliopsida; order Poales; family Poaceae; genus Dactylis; species Dactylis glomerata. The sequence goes on from QXEO01000535.1 coordinate 879,091, forward strand.
ATGCATTTATGTTTTGCTCTCTTTGAAGGACAAGCTGAAAACCATTTGTATGTTTTTCCTTATGATTTGAACACACGTTTGACTTTCATTGTTTCATTTTCATGAACTTTTGTTTGTGTTCATTTGCATGTTTACAACATGGTTGTTAAGTTTCTTATTGTCAAGATTATATCTTCATGCCCATGTTTTAAGTTCTTATGATCCCAGCTCTCAAACGCTTACATACATGATCAAGATTGTGTAGGTGCATGTCACCTCAAAAATTATTCTTTGTTATCACTTACCTACTCGAGGACGAGCAGGAGTTAAGCTTGGGGATGCTTGATACGTCTCCAACGTATCTATAATTTTTGATGCTCCATGCTTGTTTTTACACCATTTGCCTACTGTTTCGTTACACTTAATGGCACTTTTATGCATTTTCCGGAACTAACCTATTAACAAGTTGCCACAGTGCCAGTTCCCTGTTTTCTGCTGTTTTTGTGTTTCAGAAGTGATACACAGGAAATATTCTCAGAATTGGACGAAACAAATTCCTGAAGTCTTATTTTACCCGGAAGCTTCCAGTGATCCGAAGGAGAGTAGGAGAGGGGCCACTAGGCCCCCTCACACATGGCTCGCGCGGCCAGGGGCCTGGCCGCGCCACCATGGTGTGAGGGCCCCTGGCCCCACTCCTGACATCGCCCCTTCGCCTATAAAGACCCCCCGATGGAAAAAACCTAAGTACCCGATCACTTTTCCAGAACACATCGCGATCCGCCGCCGCCGTCGACCCGAAGATCGGGAGGGTCCAGAAGCTCTTCCCGGCACCCTACCGGAGAGGGGAATCACCACCGGAGGTCTTCTTCATCGCCATGCTTGCCTCCGGAGCGATGAGTGAGTAGTCTACCTTGGACTATGGGTCCATAGCAGTAGCTAGATGGTTGTCTTCTCCACCATGTGCTTCATGTTTAGATCTCATGAGCTGCCCTACATGATTGAGATCACCGTTATGTAATTCTACATGTTTGGTTTGTTGGGATCCGATGAATATTGGTGTTTATGATTGAGTTGCTGTACTGAATATTATCTTTTGTTATCCCTATGTTGTTTATGATCTTGCATGCTCTCCATTGTTAGTAGCTATCTTGGCCGAGTAGTTGCTAGTGACTCCAAGAGGGGGTATTTATGCTCGATAGTGGGTTCATGCCTCTATTTAACCTGGGGGAGTGACGGAAACCTCTAAGGTTGTAGATGTGCTATTGCTACTAGGGAGAAAACAACATTCATATGCTCAAGGGCATATGCTTTGTTTACATTACACACTTTGCTTAATGCAATTATCTGTTGTTCGCAACTTAATACTTGTGGAGTTCTCAGATTGATTCGCCACAAGTGGATTATTAGTCATAGATGCAGTTGGATGGCGGTCTATGTATTTTGTTGTAATGCCCAGAGTAAATCTCATAGTGATTGATACGTCTCCAACGTATCTATAATTTTTGATGCTCCATGCTTGTTTTTACACCATTTGCCTATTGTTTCGTTACACTTAGTGGCACTTTTATGCATTTTCCGGAACTAACCTATTAACAAGTGCCACAGTGCCAGTTTCCTGTTTTCTGCTGTTTTTGTGTTTCAGAAGTGATACACAGGAAATATTCTCGGAATTGGACGAAACAAGTTCCTGAAGTCTTATTTTACCCGGAAGCTTCCAGAGATCCGAAGGAGAGTAGGAGGCGAGGCACCAGGGGCCCACACGCATGGGCGGCGCGGCCAGCCCCTGGCCCGCGCCACCCCCGTGTGAGTCCGCCTAGTCCCTCCTCTGACATCGCCCCTTCGCCTATAAAGACCCCCCGACGGAAAAAAACCTAAGTACCCGATCAGATTTCCAGAACACATCGCGATCCGCCGCCGCCATCGACCCGAAGATCGGGAGGGTCCAGAAGCTCTTCCCGGCACCCTGCCGGAGAGGGGAATCGCCACCGGAGGTCTTCTTCATCGCCATGCTTGCCTCCGGAGCGATGAGTGAGTAGTCTACCTTGGACTATGGGTCCATAGCAGTAGCTAGATGGTTGTCTTCTCCACCATGTGCTTCATGTTTAGATCTCATGAGCTGCCCTACATGATTGAGATCACCGTTATGTAATTCTACATGTTTGGTTTGTTGGGATCCGATGAATATTGGTGTTTATGATTAAGTTGCTGTACTGAATTATATCTTTTGTTATCTCTATGTTGTTTATGATCTTGCATGCTCTCCGTTGTTAGTAGCTATCTTGGCCGAGTAGTTGCTAGTGACTCCAAGAGGGGGTATTTATGCTCGATAGTGGGTTCATGCCTCTATTTCACCTGGGGGAGTGACAGAAACCTCTAAGGTGGTAGATGTGCTGTTGCTACTAGGGAGAAAACAACATTCATATGCTCAAGGGCATATGCTTTGTTTACATTACACACTTTGCTTAATGCAATTATCTGTTGTTCGCAACTTAATACTACTGGGGTGTTCGGATTGATATCCCCGGGAGTGGATTATTAGTCATAGATGCAGTTGGATGGCGGTCTATGTATTTTGTTGTAATGCCCAGAGTAAATCTCATAGTGATCTTCTTGACATATCACGTTATCTTTATACTATCAATTGCCCAACTGTAATTTGTTTACCCAGCATGTGTTATTTTATCTATGGAGAGACACCACTAGTGAACTGTGGACCCCGGTCCTATTTCCATCATATTGCTATCACCTGTTTACTTTACTCGTACTGTTTACTTTACTCGCATACTATATTGTTTTCCACTCGATACACTCATAATCTTTGTTTCAAGCAAACCGGTGAGATTGACAACCTCATCGCAAGTTGGGAACAAAGTACTTGGTTGTGTTGTGTGCAGGTTCCGCGTTGCTATTGGCCGAAGACGAGTCAACAAGTATCGTTAAACGGCGCCCTTGTTGGAGTGTTATTAAGCCAGTCTGCATCACCTTCAGTCGTCGCTGTCTCTCCTCTCCTGGCCGACATTAAACCTTGGTTTCTTAACTGAGGGAAAACTAGCCGCTACACTCATCATACCTTCCTCTTGGGGTTCCCAACGGGCTGGTTATCCACCACGCACAAGGACCGTCTGCTCCCACGTCAACTTAGCGCTAGCAAGTATTTTCTGGTGCCATCAACAAGTAGCAGCTTATTTTCTGGCGCCGTTGCCGGGGAGGAAGAGAAGACTTCTGCGAGGGGAGTTTTTCGCACACACATCCTTTACTTTGTTATTGTTTTGCTTTACTTTATTTATTTTACCTGCAACGTTTTTATATCAAAAACCCAAAAAAATTAGAATCCTTGGTAGTTGTTTTTACTTGTTTACTTCCGTTTTGCTGAAATGGCCAATCCTGAAAACACCAAGTTGTGTGACTTTACTAGCACAAACAATAGTGATTTTATCTGTACTCCTATTGCACCACCTGCTACTGCTGCAAACTTTTATGAGATTAAGCCTGCTTTGTTGAACCTTGTTATGAAAGAGCAATTTTCTGGTGCTAGTACTGAAGATGCTGCAGCTCATCTCAACAATTTTGTTGAGCTATGTGAGATGCAGAAATATAAGGATGTTGATAGTGATATTATTAAGCTCAAGTTGTTTCCTTTTTCCTTGAGAGGAAAAGCTAAAGATTGGTTGCTGTCTTTGACTAAGAATAGTATTGATTCATGGGCTAAGTGTAAGGATGCTTTTATTGGTAGATACTATCCTCCTGCTAAGATTATATCTCTGCGTAGCAATATTATGAAGTTTACTCAGTTTGATAATGAACATGTTGCTCAAGCTTGGGAAAGAATGAAATCTATGATAAAGAATTGCCCCACTCATGGACTGACTACTTGGATGATTATCCAAACTTTTTATGCAGGACTGAATTTTTCTTCAAGGAACCTACTTGATTCAGCTGCTGGAGGCACTTTTATGTCCCTTACCCTGGGCGCCGCAACAAGGCTACTCGACAACATGATGGTAAATTATTCCGAATGGCACACCGAGAGAGCTCCACAAGGTAAGAAGGTAAATTCTGTTGAGGAAACCTCTTCCTTGAATGATAAGATCGATACCATTATGGCTATGCTTGCTAATGATAGGACTCATGTTGATCCTAATAATGTTCCTTTAGCCTCTCTGGTTGCTCAGGAAGAGCATGTTGATGTGAATTTCATTAGAAACAATAATTTTAACAACAATGCTTATAGGAACAATCTTGCTAGTAACAATTATAGGCCGTATCCTTCTACCAATGGTAATGGTTATGGTAACTCTTATGGTAATTCCTACAACAATACAAGGGCCGCGCCCTCCGAGCTTGAGGTAATGCTCAAGGACTTCATCGGTAAGCAAACTGCTTTTAACAAGTCTGTTGAGGAAAAGTTAGGCAAAATTGATATTCTTACTTCTAAAGTTGATAGTCTTGCTCATGATGTTGAAATTCTGAAATTAAAAGTGTTGCCTAATGATGTGAAAGAGAACAATGTTTTTGCTACCGCTAATGCTATTCAAGTTGGAATTGATGAAAATATTAGATTGTTAGCAGAATTGCATGCCAGGTGGGAAAGAGAAGATGAGATGGCTAGAGAGATGAAGGTATGTACCATTACTACCTCTAATGATGTTGCTCCTACTGGTAGCAATCCTCTTACTTTGATTGGTGTAGAGAAAACTCCCACTCCTTGTGTTAAAAAGCCTAAAACTGCCAAAACTTTTTCTCAAAAGAGTGCTGAAATTTTTCGGAGTGTAGGAGATGATAGCTCTACTTCTTTTAATGATTTTGATGTTGATGGCTGCAATATATCTGAAGTAATTTTGTTCTTACAAAAGCTTGCTTTGACTCCCAATGCTAGTTCTTTAAATATTGCTTTTACTAAGCATATTACCAATGCTCTCATAAAGATTAGGGATGAAAAGTTGAAGCAAAAAGCCTCTGTTCCCAAGAAGTTAGAAGATGGTTGGGAACCCATCATTGATATGCATGTTAATGGTTATGATTGCCATGCTTTATGTGATCTAGGTGCTAGTATTTCTATCATGCCTAGAAAGATTTATGACATGCTTGATTTACCACCGCTTGAAAAATGTTATTTTGATGTTCCTATTGCTGATGTTGCTAAGAAGAAACCTTTGGGAAGGATTGATGATGTTCTTATTGTGGTTAACAATAACCTTGTTCCCGTTGATTTTCTTGTTATGGACGTTGAATGCCATGCTTCATGTCCTATTATTTTGGGAAGACCCTTTCTTCGAACTGTAGGTGCTATCATTGATATGAGGGAAGGCACTATCAAATATCAATTCCCACTAAAGAAAGGTATGGAACACTTCCCTAGGAGAAGAAATAAATTACTTTTTGACTCTATTCTTAGAGCAAATTATGAGTTAATGTTTCTGTTGATATTACTTGATTCGCAATTTTCTGCGCCTAGCTCAAAGGCGTTAAAGAAAAGCACTCTTGGGAGATAACCCAATGTTTTCTTTTCAGTACTTTTTCTTTTATTTGAGTCTTGGAAGTCATTACTACTGTAATGACCGCTCCTTATCTTGTTTATTTCGTTTTTGTGCCAAGAGAAGCCTCTAATTTGAGTGAGGTAAAGATTTGGGGATGTTGCTGTCCTGAAACTGTTTTCGGTGCTGCACTGTTAAAATTCGTGAAAATTCTCTGTATATCTTTTGGACCTGCCATTTCTTGTGCATATGCCCCAGGTTATATCCAAACTTTTGTTAGTTGAACACTTTTTGATTTGAGCAACAGAAAATCCCTCAAAAATTCGACCTTTGTCAGCTGTTCAGTTTTGACAGATTTCTGCCAATATTTGTGTTTGCCACTTTATCGCTTTCTTTTGAGTTCTTTTGATCACGGAACTTTTGGGGATGTTGCTACAGTAGTATTTGCTATATATGTGGTGGTTTTGAGTTGAAACCTGAAGCAAATAGAGGGTTGATTATATGTTATGCTTGCACTAATGTTGCTAATAGAATTGTGTTTAGTTTTGTATGAAGGAAGTTTTCAAGTGTAGGGATTGGAGAATGATGAGATGAGTTGAAGAATGGACAAAAGCTCAAGCTTGGGGATGCCCATGCATCACCCCAAGAAATATCCAAGAAGTACAAGCGTCAAAGCTTGGGGATGCCCCCGAGGCACCCCTTCTTCATCGGCAAAAATCAGGTCACCTTTCAAAACACTATATTTTTATTGCTTCATGCACTATGTGTTTTTCTTGGAGCGTCAGTTGTTTTAGTTTTCTTAGTTGGTTTAGTTTGTTTGTTTGCTGCAATAAATGGTTGGACCCCAACAAATTTCCTTTGGAGGAGATGTACTTGTTTTCATTTGCAAAGAACGCTCTAGTTTTCATTCTTATTAAAAATCAAGCGTTCTTCTTTTTCTGCTACTGCTTTTGGTTTTCGTTTTCGCCTGGATTTGCGTTCAGACCTTGTCATATCTTTTCATCAAGGTGTATTTTTGCCTCTGATCTTTATTGGTTTTCATCAAAAGAGGTGTTTATAAAAATTTCAAATGGTGTTGGAAAAGAGAAAAAGCTTTGTGCAAAATAGTGGTACAAGAAGGAGCTTGTGTAGACTGCGGCTTAGGCTTTTTCATGTCATGCTTGATGTCTTTTTGATAGTATGCTTAGTGGTTTTGCTGTAGCATGAATTGTCTCAAATAACTGAGATTGCTTAATGAGCCTTTGAAAAAATCATGCGTTGTTTTTATTGTATGGAAGCATTATTTTGGTTTTCTCCTTGATGCTTTATTTGGGTTGACTTGGCGCATGCTCACACATGTTAGACTCTTACAAAGTCGCCAATAGCCTTCATGATCATTTAGTTTTTGACTTTTGATGCCATCTTATGCTTCTTTTAATGTCGTTTTGTCGCTTTGCATGATTATGGCCATTATTGCTCTCTTAGTTGGTCGCTCCCAGTCTTTTGCTAGCCCTCGCCTTGTACTGAGTATGAGCTCTACTCGTGCATCCAACTCCTAAAAGCCAAAGTTTTCCAAAGTGTCCACCATACATACCTACTAGCAATTTGCTATTCCAAGTAAATTTGACTTGCTTTTATTTTCTCTTCAAATTAAACTCTTACCAGTGTTATGCGAAATTCGGTCAGTAAAGCTCTCACGAACCGGAAGGCACACTTTACTTTTTCCTGTTCTTAAAAATTTGACATTGTGGTCTCTTATGTTGAGTTGTTATGCTTGCAAGTTGTAAGTTGGATTCTAGCCTAGCCATGCTGTCATGGGCAAGCTTTCAACATTGCACTTCTTATTTGAGTTGATATCGTGATCTTTTGTTTATGGATGCCCGCGGTGTGAAATGAATTGGGAATCTTGTGGGGATCATGGAGTTTGTATATGTGTTAGGGAAACGCTGGGCCGCCAATCTAAGCCATGCATAATTCATGGTGGAAATTTGCAGCATACCCATGGTGAACATTCGACGACGCATCTCACAATAAAAAGCTAAACAAAAGGCAAATAAAAGAGATGTCGAGGTGTTCATTGTCTGCTTGTCCTGTCATTTTGGTGTGGGCTTGTTCCATGTCATCGGGCACGGAGGTACCCCATTGGCGGTTCTCAATGATATGCATATACTTACAATGACAAGAGCCTTGCTTGGGACTCTAAGTAAAGTAGCATGAGGTTTGGGTACTCGTATTCATGGGGCACGAGGTTTTCAACTTATGATTTGTCAAGCATATGCATCATAATTGTTCTCGCATTAACTTTAACCATTCAAGATGCTTATGATGGGGGCAATGAGAGCTCAAAGCCGGTAAGTACCATAATTTTTGAAGGTTATAAAACTTGCAATCACTGCTTCCCTCTGCGAAGGGCCTTTCTTTTACTTTTATGTTGAGTCACCACCTTCTTTCTTTATGCACCATTAAGAGAGCATAGTTGTCATTCTTAGTCTGATATGCATTGTCCCAAAGTTCATTGATTGATTCATGATGATTGGTTTCACTTGTTCTTAAATTATTTGTATCTAGTCGCCCTCTTAAACTTGAAGGTGTCCTATGCATTTATGTTTTGCTCTCTTTGAAGGACAAACTGAAAACCATTTGTATGTTTTTCCTTATGATTTGAACACACGTTTGACTTTCATTGTTTCATTATCATGATCTTTTGTTTGTGTTCATTTGCATGTTTACAACATGGTTGCTAAGTTCTTATTGTCATGATTATATCTTCATGCCCATGTTTTAAGTTCTTAAGATCCCAGCTCACAAATGCTTACATATATGATCAAGATTGTGTAGGTGCATGTCACCTAAAAAATTATTCTTTTGTTATCACTTACCTACTCGAGGACGAGCAGGAGTTAAGCTTGGGGATGCTTGATACGTCTCCAACGTATCTATAATTTTTGATGCTCCATGCTTGTTTTTACACCATTTGCCTATTGTTTCGTTACACTTAGTGGCACTTTTATGCATTTTCCGGAACTAACCTATTAACAAGTGCCACAGTGCCAGTTTCCTGTTTTCTGCTGTTTTTGTGTTTCAGAAGTGATACACAAGAAATATTCTCGGAATTGGACGAAACAAGTTCCTGAAGTCTTATTTTACCCGGAAGCTTCCAGAGATCCGAGGGAGAGTAGGAGGCGAGGCACCAGGGGCCCACACGCATGGGCGGCGCGGCCAGCCCCTGGCCCGCGCCACCCCCGTGTGAGGCCGCCTGGTCCCTCCTCTGACATCGCCCCTTCGCCTATAAAGACCCCCCGACGGAAAAAACCTAAGTACCCGATCAGATTTCCAGAACACATCGCGATCCACCGCCGCCGTCGACCCGAAGATCGGGAGGGTCCAGAAGCTCTTCCCGGCACCCTGCCGGAGAGGGGAATCGCCACCGGAGGTCTTCTTCATCGCCATGCTTGCCTCCGGAGCGATGAGTGAGTAGTCTACCTTGGACTATGGGTCCATAGCAGTAGCTAGATGGTTGTCTTCTCCACCATGTGCTTCATGTTTAGATCTCATGAGCTGCCCTACATGATTGAGATCACCGTTATGTAATTCTACATGTTTGGTTTGTTGGGATCCGATGAATATTGGTGTTTATGATTAAGTTGCTGTACTGAATTATATCTTTTGTTATCTCTATGTTGTTTATGATCTTGCATGCTCTCCGTTGTTAGTAGCTATCTTGGCCGAGTAGTTGCTAGTGACTCCAAGAGGGGGTATTTATGCTCGATAGTGGGTTCATGCCTCTATTTCACCTGGGGGAGTGACAGAAACCTCTAAGGTGGTAGATGTGCTGTTGCTACTAGGGAGAAAACAACATTCATATGCTCAAGGGCATATGCTTTGTTTACATTACATACTTTGCTTAATGCAATTATCTGTTGTTCGCAACTTAATACTATTGGGGTGTTCGGATTGATATCCCCGGGAGTGGATTATTAGTCATAGATGCAGTTGGATGGCGGTCTATGTATTTTGTTGTAATGCCCAGAGTAAATCTCATAGTGATCTTCTTGACATATCACGTTATCTTTATTCTATCAATTACCCAACTGTAATTTGTTTACCCAGCATGTGTTATTTTATCTATGGAGAGACACCACTAGTGAACTGTGGACCCCGGTCCTATTTCCATCATATTGCTATCACCTGTTTACTTTACTCGTACTGTTTACTTTACTCGCATACTATATTGTTTTCCACTCGATACACTCATAATCTTTGTTTCAAGCAAACCGGTGAGATTGACAACCTCATCGCAAGTTGGGAACAAAGTACTTGGTTGTGTTGTGTGCAGGTTCCGCGTTGCTATTGGCCGAAGACGAGTCAACAAGTATCGTTAAACGGCGCCCTTGTTGGAGTGTTATTAAGCCAGTCTGCATCACCTTCAGTCGTCGCTGTCTCTCCTCTCCTGACCGACATTAAACCTTGGTTTCTTAACTGAGGGAAAACTAGCCGCTACACTCATCATACCTTCCTCTTGGGGTTCCCAATGGGCTGGTTATCCACCACGCACAAGGACCGTCTGCTCCCACGTCAACTTAGCGCTAGCAAGTATTTTCTGGCGCCATCAACAAGTAGCAGTGATCTTCTTGACATATCACGTTTATCTCTATTCTATCAATTGCCCAACTGTAATTTGTTTACCCAGCATGTGTTATTTATTCTATGGAGAGACACCACTAGTGAACTATGGACCCCGGTCCTATTTCCATCATATTGCTATCACCTGTTTACTTTACTCGCACTGTTTACTTTACTCGCATACTTTTACTGTTTTCCACTCGATACACTCATAACCTTTGTTTCAAGAAAACCGGTGAGATTGACAACCTCATCGTAAGTTGGGAACAAAGTACTTGGCTGTGTGTGTACAGGTTCCGCGTTGCAGCTAGCAAGCAAAGCTTGGACGAGGCGCCATATATAAATTGTCCGAAGCTGTCGCAAACTAGCAAGCATCACCTTCAGTCGTTTGTCTCTCCTCTCCAAGAACGATAAACCTTGGTTTCTTAACTGAGGGAAAATCTTGCTGCTGTATTTATCACACCTTCCTCTTGGGGTTCCCAACGGGCTGGACATTCAACTAGGCACAAACTCTTTTCTGGCGCCATCATCCCAGCAATCAGACACTAGGCCCTGTCATGACCCCCTCGCGGATCCGATTCCGATGTCGTCCCAGAGGTCACCGTCAGAGAGGTCGCCGTCCCGTCTAGAGAAGGCCGTCGACACCGACACCTTCGTTATTTGACTAATTCCTCTACAATCGAGGGTGAGCTAGAATTCCATCTCCTCATCCATTCTTTTTTATGTATGTCACTAGATACCATTTCACGTCAAGTCGCGAAACCTAAGTGTCACTTCCCATCCGCAAGTGTTACGCTGATAAATATGCATTAGTGGTCGACATATTTGCAAACGTAATGCTTGCGGCATTTAGGGGACAGTCGGCAGATGCGTAGTTGGCTACATTCTCTGTGCTCTACCCCGGTCCGAGTCAAAAATTTGGCAGCGCCTCCCCGTTATTCTCCGGATACACATCCTCTCGGTTTTTTGCCGAGACGTGTATCGAGAGAGCAGCGGGGAGGTGCTGCCGAAATTCTACCTCAGACCAGGGTAGAGCATGGAGAATATACTCAATCTACGGATCCGGTGGCTGCTAGAAGCCCACCTATTAGAGATGTAGGTTGATGCATGTGTTTTGCCCGGTAGAAAAATAAAAACATGAGATGCATTTAATTTCATGTTATTATTTGTTGTTTGTCTCCAAATAAAGCAGAGGATGGCTGATAATGGGTGGATGTATAGTGGTCGTCATAGTGGGACTGAAATGACAGAAGAGTGGGTATGGAAGACCAACTTCTTAGTGAAGGAGTTAGCTCGTGGTTCAAAGGCAGGCGTTCATCCAACTTGCCCTTGCGCTCGTTGTAGGAGGCGTCATCGTGAGAGAAAGGATGATATGACTAAACATCTTTGGTGGCATGGGTATATTCCTGACTTTGTCATGTGGGTCGACTTTTCTTAATATGAACGTGACAGAGGTGAGGTGATGCGGCAGCGGATCGATGGCAATGAGGACGATGGGATTAGATACTTGCTAGATGATCTCTGCAATGCCGACATGCCAGATTTGCCACCAGGATGGGAGGAACAACGAGAATCGGAGGAACCGTTAGAACCGAAGGAACCGCTAGAACCGGAGCCAACCGCGAAGGCCTTCTTTGATATGATGGCCTCGGCTAAGAGGCCTCTATACGAGGGTGCAAAAATTTCTCATCTCAATGCCATAGCGCAAGTACTGGCCAACAAGGCCCAATTCAACAACACCCGAGCATGCATTGAAGCTCATCTGACAATATTTGGTAACATGTTGCCGAAGGACGTTGTCTGCCTAAAACCATGTACGAAGCAAAAAAAAATCTTGAAAGCGCTCAACATGGATTTTGTAAAGTATGATTGCTGTCCAAAAGGTTTCCTTTTGTTTTGGAAAGAGTTTGCGGATGACAAGTACTGTAGCAAGTGTGGGGCCTCTAGGTATCATGACTTAGAGGGACCCGATGGTCAGAAGACGCAGACAAAAGTTGTTGTGAAGATTCTTCGTTATCTCCCATTCATTAAAAGAATCCAGCGGCTTTACATGTCCGAGGAGTCTGCCAAACAAATGACGTGGCATAAGAAGGGTAAGAGATACAAGGACGAGAACAGACAGCTAAACATGGGACATCCATCTGATGGTAAGGCATGAAAGAACTTCGATGAAAAACACCCCGATAAGGCAAATGAGGCTCGAAATATCAGAACTGCGGTAGAAACCGACAGATTCAATCCATATGGTATGTCGACTGCCTCGTACAGCTGTTGGCCCGTGTTTGTTATTCCGCTCAATCTCCCTCCCGGAGTCATAATACAAAGGAAGACTGTATTCCTATTGTTGATCATTGCAGGGCCGAATACCCGGGGAAGAATTTGAGTGTCTTCATGTAGCCGCTTGTGGATGACTTGTACCACTCTTGGCACCACGGGACGTTGACATACGACCAAGCATCGAAGAGAAACTTTGTCATGAAAGTTTGGTACCAACATTCAATGCATGACCTACCTGGGTATGCTCTATTATGCGGGCATTCTATAGCTGGTAAGTTTCCATGCCTAGTGTGCAGGCACCAACTGGAGTTCCTTTGGCTAAACGTGGGTCGCAAATATTCCGCATTTGACACACATCAAAAGTTCCTCAAAAGAGGCCACCGGTTCAGAGGAGACAAAAAGAACTTCACAGAGAGCAAAGTTGTGCGTGAAGAAAAACAGATACCATCGTTCGATGGTGTAGCTGTTGATGCTGAGCTACGTGCTCTCAAGCGTAGTTATATACCTGGCCCATAGTTTCAGCCTTTCGGGGATATGGTGTGACACACAATTGGACTCATGTGGCAGGTTTAACGTAGCTTGAGTATTATAAGGACCTCGAACTTCCCCATAACATCGATGTGATGCACACCGAAAAGAATATTGCGGAGTCCATCTTTAACACCTTCCTGAACATTGTTGAGAAGACAAAGGATAATGTCAAGGCTAGAGTCGATGTTGAGAATTTGTATGATAAGAAGGGACTATACATGCAGCCTCCTGACCGCAATCAAAAAAATTGGGTCAAGCCGCATGTCAACTACTGTCTGGAACTGGAAAGTCTCCAAAAGAAGGAGGCATTGAAGTGGCTCAAATACGCCGTGATGTTCCCTGATGGTGATTGCTCGAATATGCGTAAGGAAGTCAATCTGAACGCCTCGTGTTTCTCGTTCGCTGAGGATTCGAATGGGTGTACGGACAGGGATAGGCGATTTGATTGGCGATTCGAATGGCGGAGGCGCTCCGTCCTCGCCCCAGATCCCCCGTGGCGCTGTCTCGGGTGGGCTGATCTCGCGGCCTTCTCCGGGGGAGGGGATGTGCCGGGGACGCTTCTGGGCGTGGCCGCCGGGGCGGGACGACGACGAGGTGCCCGAGCTGATGTCCTCGGATTCGGAGGCTGGGGATGCATGGACGAGGTCGGAGGGCGATTCTCCGCCGCGTTTCCCTACTCCGGCCACCTTGGGTGGCTTCATCGCGCGGGCCGAGGAGCTGGGGGGCTCGCTCAGGCACCAGCGCCGGTCGGCCTTCGCGCCTGGGGGCAAGGGCTCCAGATTCGGGTGTGGCGGCTCGCCGCGGTTCCGTCGTCTTGGGGACAGGGCTCCTCCTAGCGGTGGTAGCTTCAGGGAGAGGCGTTCTCCACCGGTTGCGGCCCCGGTGCGGGCTCATCGGCTAGGGGATCCTCGTCGGCGCCGCCGGCGGCGGCGGAGATCCCGCGTGTTGACCAGGTGCGGGGCTCGGCGGAGCTGAGCAGGGGGAGCGTAATGGGCTTGGGCCTCGTTACGTGGTCTGGGCCGTTTCCTGGGCCGGAGCACCCAATGCTGCTCCTTTCTTCGGCGCCGCAGGAGGGATCCGCTTCGCCTGGGGGCGCGTGGGCTGGGCCGAGGCCCCCTCCTGCTCTCCTCTCTAGTGTTCCTTCGGGCCTAGAGGGTGATCTGATCCGGCCTGCCAGTCCTGGGGGATTTAGGGCTCTCTGGATGAGAAAGGGATCCCTCGATCCAACTTTAGGTTTTCCAGCCACTAGTCTTGAGGTGCGGCGGCGGCTGGCGTTCTCTCCCCTACGCTCTCTCACGCGCTGCCCGCCTCCCACACCTCTCTCTCGCTCTTTCGCTGAGGTTGTGGCGATGGACCGCTACGACGGACGCAACAAGCGCCGGCATGATGGGTTCGGGGAGGCGGATGGGAGGTGGTCGGAGGGCGGCAGGAGGTCCCAGCCACCGGAAGATGACTATTGGCAGGGTGGATACCAGCAGCGAGGCTACCAAGAGGGCGACGGTGGCAGAAGGCAGGGTGGTGGGGGGCGTGGGTCGGAGGACTGGGGACCCCCGCCGCCGTGGTGGATTGCAGAAGAAAAAAGGAAGAAGAAGCAGGCCGAGGCAGCCAGGAAGAAGGCGCAGTCCCAGGGAGGGAATGCGGGCGCCAATGCGCAAGGCGGCAAGGCCAAGGGGGCTGGTCAGGGAGACCGGCCACCGAACCAGCAGAAGCTAAAGGAGAAGGTTGGTGAGGCGGCGCCAGCGCTTGGCGGGGAATGCTTCCGTTGTGGCAGAGCGGGGCACTTCCAGATGGACTGCAAGTTTGATCCGGTCTGCGTCATCTGCAGCAAGGAAGGACACGTTTCTGCCAACTGCCCTACCAGGGGCAAGCTGATGATTCTTCAAACCATGGGGCATGCCATCTCCGGCGGCGGGTTCTTCAACATCAATGTTGAGCCGGTGCTGGACGTCTCCAAGGCGGAGGTGTTCGCCGCGGTCATCAACTTCAAGGACAAGGCCCTCTCTGAGGAGCAATTAACTAGTGAACTCAAGCATCTGATGGATGATCTGTGGGACTGGCAGGTTCGGAAGCTGTCCGAGACTGAGTTTGGGGTCTCCTTTCCGTCTAGGGAGACGCTGAGGATGACCACCAGAAGCGGCCGCCTCTTTCTGCCGCTGAGCCAGTCCGACGTGGGCATTCGTGAGGCGTTTCTGGAGCCGAAGCCTGGCAAGGCTTTCCCCACGGCCTGGGTCCAGCTTACCGGGATTCCTACTGACCTGCTGGAGGTTGATCGGCTCATGGAAGCCATGACTATGATTGGCAGGCCCCTGGAGGTGGATGTGCTTTCTCTCAGGAAGTGGGAGACGGAGCCAATTCGCATGCGGTTCCAGTGCAGGTTCCCGGAACGCATCAAGGGATCGGTGCAGCTTTGCGTCAATGGGGAGCCGTTTACCATTGGCGTGCAGGCCGAGCTTCCTGGCAGGGGTGGCGGGGCTTCTGGGGCTCCCAAGCCCCCTCCCCCGCCCCATGATGACAACCTGGATGATGACTCAGATGACCGTAGCACTGGAGACAGGAACTGGAAGCGGCGCAGTGGAAAGGAGAAGGAGCAGCTAGGCTTGGGTCAAGAAGTGAACTCTCAGGGTCCAGGAGGGTCTGGCGGCGTGCAATTGTCGGGGCCGGTTGATACCACTGCTGCGCTAGTCGGCTTGGATACCTCCACTCAGTTCAATGACCCGATGGTCTGCATCAACCAGTACGGCTCGAATGCGGCGGCAAGTGTGGCTTTGCTGTCGTCTTTGGAGAAGGGGAAGACCTCGGAGATGATCAGGTCGACGCAGGGGCTATCCGGGGAGG
The DNA here is from genome assembly GCA_007115705.1 of Dactylis glomerata. Taxonomy (NCBI): domain Eukaryota; kingdom Viridiplantae; phylum Streptophyta; class Magnoliopsida; order Poales; family Poaceae; genus Dactylis; species Dactylis glomerata. The sequence goes on from QXEO01000535.1 coordinate 894,789, forward strand.
ATCTGGCCCTCGACGCGCGTCTTGAGCTGTCGGTGGTGGAGGCCGATGGCGCCCAGGTCTCTACGGAGACGGGGTCCCAGCTGACCGAGCAGGTCTCTTGGCTGCTCGATCCGCTTGGTGAGGAAGGGGAGATGGTGGAGACGCGTCAGGGGACGGAGGTGAAGGGCGCCCCGGCGGACCTGCAACAGGAGATGTCGGCCTCTATCTCTCTCGCGAAGGGCAAGCGTACCAAGATCGTCGTCATCCCGGAAGACAAGATGCCGGTGAGGAAGAGCGGCAGGAACAAGGGTGAGGAGGCCAACACTCCGTCCATGGCAAAGGCGCAGCGGCTCACCGCGGAGAAGAACTTGGACAGAGGTAACGACTTTGCTATTCTTGATCTCCATTCGGATGCTCATCTCTCCTCGGTAGTTCAGGATAGCTGCATTGTTTTTGTGCCAAGCGCGGGCACTCCCAGTGAGGCTTTGTCCTTGATTCGTGCCAAGGAGGCTGTGCAGGCGGCCTTAGCAGAAACCAGGTTTCGCCTGGACCGTGAGGCAGCCACCAAAGCAGCCGGGGAGGCTGCGGCGGCCGCGGCGGCCCAGATCGACTCAACTGCTCCCAACGAGGGTCCTGGGGGTCCCTCCGGTGGGGCGGCGGTGACAGGCCGGGAGAGCCTGGCAGCGGCCGGGCCGGACGCGGTGATGGGCACCGAGGCTCATGAGCCAGGGGACGAGGGTACGGCTGCCGGGGAAGGCAGGGCGGACTCCTCGGCCTCGCGCATCAAACCGCGACGCAAATATGCCACGCGCTCGACGTTGTCGGTGCGCAAAGGGAGAGGGGTCAAATCTCGTAACTAATGAGGGCTCTTAGTTACAATATTAGGGGTTTCGGACAGCAGGGGCGACGGACCCAACTTAAGGATTATTTACGCCAACAGCTTCTTGATATAATAGGCCTGCAAGAGACGATTAAACAGGACTTCTCGTTGGCGGAGCTGAGGAGTTTGGAAATCGGGGGTCAATTTGTGTGGAATTGGCTCCCGGCCAATGGCCATTCTGGGGGAATGCTATTGGGTTTCCGAGAAGATAAGTTTGAGGTGGGCTCGTGGAGAAAGGGAACCTTCTTCCTGAGTGCCACCGTGCTCCAACGGTCCTCTAATATGAAGTGGTGTTTCATTCTTCTGTATGGACCGGCGGATCATAGTAGGACTGAGGAGTTCCTAGGGGAGTTGGTTGGGGAGGTTGGCGCTTGCTCCCTTCCGATTGTTATGTGCGGGGTTTTCAACCTCATCCGGTGTGCGGGAGACAAGAGCAATGATAACATCAACTGGCCTAGGGTGCGCCGGTTCAATGATGCTATTGCTGCGATGTCTCTCAGAGAATTAAATCGAGCTGGGGCTCGGTTCACTTGGACGAACAGACAGCTCTGTCCTATCCGTTCGGTTCTGGACAGAGTGTTTGTGTCGCCCTCCTGGGAGTCGGTTTTCCCTCTCTGCTCGGTTACGGCAATCACTAGGATTGGGTCTGATCACTGTCCGCTGATTCTCGACAGTGGGGAAGAGATAACCTGGAAGCCGACCAGGTTCTTCTTCCAAACCTGGTGGTTCGAGGTGGCTGGCTTTGGGGAACTGGTTGGGCAAAAGCTGCGGAGCTACCTAGGGGGCAGGGGTGCCCTATGGGGCTCTATTGATCAATGGCAAGAGATCTCTAGGAACACTAGACAATTTCTAAAGGGCTGGGGAGCCAACTTAGGAAAAGAAAAAAGGGATCTCAAAGCAGATTTACTCAGACAAGTGGAGCTGCTGGATAAGTCTGCAGATGAAGGGGGCCTCGACGAGGAGGGGTGGGCTCTCCGCTATCATTTGGAGGACCAGCTCCTTCACTTTGATAGAATTGAGGAGGAATACTGGAAGCAGCGCAGCAGGGTGCAATGGCTGCTCAAAGGGGACGCCAGTACGGCCTACTTCCATGCCATTGCCAATGGGAGGCGACGTAAATGCTCTATTCCCCGACTCCTCACCGACCAAGGGGAAGTGTCGGACCAGAGAGACTTAGAGAAGCACATATATGAGTTCTACGAGGGGCTGATGGGTTCCGGGGGTGAAGAAAGGGTCTTCTCTTTGGCACCTGACATCTGGCCTACAGAGAAGAGGATCTCCGGGGACGAGAATAGGGAGCTCGAACTGACCTTCACGGCAGAGGAGCTGGAGTCTGTGCTTCTGGGAATGAAGCTAGACTCTGCCCCGGGCCCGGATGGCCTGCCGGTGATCTTCTTCAAGAAATTCTGGGGAATTCTAAAGGGCCCTATTCTTCAGATTCTCAATGACTTTGCCCTAGGGAGGGTTGACATAGCTCGTCTTAACTATGGGATTATCTCGTTAATCCCAAAAGTTAAGGGGGCAGATTCGATCAAACAATATAGGCCCATCGCTCTAATTAACGTCATTTTCAAATTTATCGCTAAGGCTTATGCGGTTAGATTGGCTCCGGTAGCTAATAGGACTATTGATCGAAGTCAAACGGCTTTTATTAAGGGTCGCTCGCTCCACGAGGGGGTTCTTGCGCTTCATGAGATTGCTCATGAGTTAAGAGTTAAAAAGCTTGGGGGCTTACTTCTTAAGTTGGATTTCGAAAAGGCATACGATAGAGTGAACTGGGAGTTCCTCAGGGAAGTTCTTGCTCGCAAGGGCTTCTCGGATATGATGGTCCATCGCTTAATGCAATTGGTCTCGGGGGGCCACACGGCCATTAATATCAACGGAGAAGTTGGGCCTTTCTTCCGGAATGCTAGGGGAGTCCGGCAGGGAGACCCGCTATCCCCGATTCTTTTTGATTTCGTGGTGGATGCTTTGGCGGCCATGCTGTCCAGGGCAAACGAAGCAGGGCACATACAGGGAGTTGTGTCCCACCTTATCCCTGGGGGGATAACTCATCTCCAATATGCGGACGACACCATGGTGTTGATCGAACCTTCGGACGAGGGTATCGCTAATCTCAAGCTAATTTTGCTTTGCTTTGAGAATATGTCCGGGCTTAAGATTAACTTTGACAAAAGCGAGGTAATCGTGACAGGGGTTACGGAACCTGAGCAGCAAAGGGTTGCTAGCATGCTAAACTGCAAACTGGGATCGTTTCCCATGAAATATCTGGGCCTTCCAGTTAGTGATCGACCGCTAAGGGTGGCGGATTGGTCATTCCTTCCGGAGAAGGTTGGTCACCGTGTCGACCCGTGGCAAGGGCTGTTCCTTGCCTCGGCCGGAAGACTAGAGCTTACCAACTCTTGCTTGTCGAGCCTGCCCATGTTTGCCATGGGTATTTATATGCTTCACGACGGCACGCACTCGGCGCTCGACAAGCCCCGCGCCCGTTTCTTTTGGGAAGGGGTGGGGGACAAGAGGAAATACCACATGGTGGATTGGGCTACTGTGTGTAAACCTAAGATGTTCGGGGGTTTGGGGATCCTCAACACCAAAAAGATGAACATCGCCTTAATGCTCAAATGGATCTGGAAATTATATCAGAATGCCGATGGTCTCTGGGCTGACCTGATAAGGGCGAAGTATTTGGGCAACAAGGATTTGTTCTCTAGAGAAGCCTCGCGCAAAGGCTCCCAGTTTTGGAATTCCATCCAGAAAATCAAATGGTACTTCAAAATGGGAGCCAAGCACAAAGTGGAAAGTGGCGCGAGAACCTTCTTCTGGCTCGACTGGTGGACCGGGAGCGCGCCACTTCGAGAGAGATTCCCTCGCATCTTCGACTGTTGCGAGACCCCGTTTATAACGGTGGAGGGCGCCAGAGTTGGCCCTGGTTCGCCCGGGGAGTGGCGTCTTCGCTTCCGTAGGCAATTCGGCCTTCAGGAGGCGGTTGAATGGGAGAACTTGTGCAGGGAAGTGCAGGCTCTCCCCGTCTCCAGTCGGGATGACGTGATCTCATGGTCTCTCGAGCCTTCAGGGAACTTTTCTACTAGTTCTATATATCTTAGACTCTCGCATGGGGCGGAGATTGTCCTTTTCAAGGATGTTTGGCGTACTAGGGTCCCTCCCAAGGTGAAGATCTTTCTTTGGCAGTTGATCAGGGGCGGCTCCCAACGTGCGAGCAAGTAGCCAAGCGTCACGACCCATCTAACGGTAGATGTGCGTTGTGCGGTGAGATTGAGGACTGCAACCACATTTTCTTTGGTTGCCACCTTGCCAAATTCCTTTGGGCAGGAGCTAGGGAGCTTCTGCAGTGTGACTGGAACCCAAGTGGGATTGGGCATTTCATCACACTCGCCCAAAACCTCTCGGGACCCCTTCGTAGCTTAGTTTGGTACACCTTTGCGGCTCAGTGCTGGGCTCTTTGGAATATTAGGAACAAGCTTACGATAGAGGGTAAACTGATCGGTAACCCGGCTGATGCTATTTGTAAAATGTCTATCTTCATGCAGCAGTGGAGGGCTCTGGTCAGACCAAGGGAGAGGGCGCTGGTGGACGCGGCGCTCGGAGAGGTTAGACGACTACATGCGAGATCCAGAGCAGATGCTTAGTCTTCGATAGGCCTCTTTTACTCTGCCTGGGTGTGTCGGCATCTTCAGTTGTCTTTCATGTTAGCTAGGGTGGGAGAAACCCTGTCATCATTCCTGTACTTTCGGATCTTGAACTTGTTAGATGTTGTATGTTGTGTTGCTTTATTAATTTAAAGCTGGGCCAGCGGCCTTCCGTTTAAAAGTAATCGAGCATTGACACAGACCTACCAAAATAGGCACAACGGTGCCAAATGGCAGGGTCTGTGCGGACGGGACGGGATTGCGCAGTAATTCGCCAGTGCAGGTATTTGCGCACCGGGCCCACACCATCGCCATGGAGCCTGCGCCGACGGCTCCTGTTGTGCCGCGTGCTGTAGTGTATTGCCGTCTGCGCCGGCGCCGCGTGGTCACCGTGTTCGCGCCCGGCAGCTTGCGCGCGCGCGGCGCGATGGAGTTAACTGGGAAAGTGGTGGCCGGGCGCCATGGGCTGTGCGCGTCTGCCGCGCCCGGAGCCCTGCGACGCGACGGCCGGCCCCGGGAGAGGTCGTGGCAGAGCTGGCGGGGCGTCGTTTTCCACGGCCGGCCGCACGTGTGGGTGTACCGCCGTGTTCCTGCTCCCCTCGCTCTCGCTCGACACGTACGACCGGCCGGCGACGTCAAGTGCGGCCGGGCGCGCGACAGGAGTGGCCACTGGCCCGGCCAGCCATCGCGCGAACGCACCAGCCACACACATGATCGGTCGGCGCACGCATGCCGGCCGGCCCCTTCGCCGGACCGTACTGGTACTGCTAGCCAGCACTTTATTTACAACGACGTCCGGTCCATTGCTCATGCTGTCATGCATACACTCAGCTACTCGATCGCTATTCGCTAGCTCGACTATGCTACACCGCTTGCCAATTCGCCTAGTACATATATTTACGGGGGCGACGGTTGATCGAGAGTTATTTTTTTTTGGTTCCAACTCAGTTGCAACCTACTTCCTTCATTTTTTAAATATAAGATATTTTAACTTTGTAAAACAAATGTATCTATATATTTTTTAGTGTGTAAACCTACACACTAAAAGATATATAGGTACATTTGCTTCATAAACCTAAAATATCTTATATTTTGAAACGAAGGAAATATTTATAACTTCCAATCAGCATAAGTCATGAGGCATTTCAAATGGCTAGAAACATATTTGACAATTGTAACCTACTTGCAACTTGAAAAAACTTAGCTGTGTAACCCACTTTCGGTTCATATGAAGTGTGAATTTTTTTTTGGAGCCAGTAGTGGGAGCTGTGCCTTTTCATTAAGAAGAAGAGAAATGATCAATTTATATGGGAAATCGGCCAAAAACCGATACAAACGCAACACCCACACGACGTGTCTAATTTATAGGAAAACCAGATAAGAAAAACTAACACGGCACAGTTTTTAAGAGAAATCGGCAAAACTGCATATAGGCCACACGATATAAAGCGTAAATTCAACGATACAATTTTAATCATTACAGAGTCGACCAAGGTCCAAGCTAATTCTCACCGAAGACCAGCGAGACCGGCAAAAGGCCTGCCGATCCAGGAGGCCATACATGGCTGTATTCCATTTCTACCAACTAGACTTCTTGGTTGTACTTACCATTCATGGTCGAAGTGACGTTCGTGCATGCGATGCGATCGGACGTGCAATCAGTCATGACCGACGGAACTGTGCGGCACTGTGCGTCACTGTGCGTCCATGGCGCCCGCACGTGCAAGCGGCCATGCGGGCTTCTCCTGCCCACGGCCGTCCGTCGAGAACGCGACGTGCACATGCACATGCAGCGCCTAAGCTAGCTGGAGTCCTCCATCTGCTCCACACCCCATCCCCACCACGGCCGGCCGGTGAGCTCGGCTGCCAACCGCTGGCACGACTGCTCATCCGTCGGCCTCTCCCTTGATTAATTACTTCCGACGACGGGTCGCTGTAGCATGGAGCTGGGTCGACGGGGATCGTGAGCAGGGCGCTTCTGTTGTGACGACCGGGCTCAGCGCAGCCGCCTTGCAATGAGACCACATTTTTTTAGTTACGCCCAGCCTTTTTTTTACGCTAGTTACGCCCAGCCTCTACAACAACATAATGCCTAGAACTAGTCAAGATACTCCCTCCGTCCTAAATTACCCTGCATTCTAGATTTAGTCAAAGTCAAACTTTGTTAACTTTGACTATGTATACAAGGAAAAATATAAATATTTACAATATAAGATAGATATTGTTAGAATCATCATGAAAAATACTTTTATATTATATGTATGTGATATTATAAGACTATTTTTTAACAATATGTTTGGTCAGATTTTATCTAGTTTGACTTTGACTAAACCTAGAACTAGAATGCAGGGTAAAAATGGACAGAGGGAGTATTAAGGAAGCACATAGCTAAAAACTTAAAAAAGGAAAAGCCCTGCTAAACTGATCAACGAAGCAGCAGGAACTACCACCACCAAAGGCTACACCCGGACTTCAAAAATGGTTCTTCAAGAACGATGCCTCCAACGAGGAAACAGTGCACAAACACCGTCGTCGCTTGATCATAGATCAAAGGTTTTCACCTCAAAGAAAGCCCGACAAAACTCCAAACAATGCCCTTAACAAGGAGAACAAAAGAGATCCGCCATTGCGATGAGACCACATGGTCCTACGATATGGACATACTCGAACAGTCTAAGGTGAATTACTCCTATAGGCTTAGCGGCCGAGGTACAACGCGGTTGACATAGACGTCAAGAATGTAAAATCCACGTTGCCTATGTAAGGATAACATAAATAAAAATGAGGATGACTGCTCGCGAAACCTCCCTCCGTCAACTACCGTTAGCCTAGCTCTAAAAGGCACCGTTACCCTCCACAACTCAGCCTCTTAAAGGATCTTTGTGGAGGACGTCCGCTGGCGAGGGGGACAACTCCCTCAAAGACGATGTTGTTGTGATGCCTTCATTCCATTAGTTACGCAAAATGTCTCTCCTGCCACGCTAAGATTGCAGCCAATCCACGAGCACCGGGTCTGGGGTCGATAGCCGGTCCTCTTAGTTCCACCAACGTAGGCAGGTGGCCCACACCGCCTTGCGAGAATGCATCCAAGAAGCAGGTGAGTAATGGACTCTTGTACCTGGTCGCATAAGGGACAAGCCTCAGGGCGGGGCAGTCCACATCGTTCCAGTCAATCTGTAGTCCAGCATATATCATGCAAGGCTAGCCAGAGGAAGAATCTGCACTTGGCTGGTGCCTGTGATCCCTAGACCTACATGGCTCCTGCCATGGCCACACTCCCACTGAACAGAGCGAGATAGCAAAATTTCGCAGAGTAGGTCCACCTAGCTTCTGAGTTCTAGAGAAAGACATTTGCAACTCCCTCTGTGACTCCGAGTCCTTCCACGCGGCCAACGACCGCCAACAGCTCAGCAATAGCTTGGCCATCAATTTCAGCACTCGAGTGTGGAATTACTTACAGATTCAGTGGGATCCTAGGAATACCATGGAAGAAATTGTTCTGAAAGCAAAAAAGACTTCAGCAAACCTTTCTTTATTGAAATCATCTTGATTGCTTGCTGGAATATTTGGAAAGTTAGAAATGGGGTAGTTTTTGGCAAAATTGTTGCTACTTTCAGAAGTTGGAAGGGAGCCTTTATTCATGACCTCATTCTTCACAAGTACAGAGTGAAAGGGAAGATCTTACCTGAGCTGTCAAAATGGATTGACTCTCTTTTGTAATCTTTTTCTTTTTTCCTTTTTTCTTACTTGTAAATATTATGTAAATTTTCTTCCAAGTTCTAAAAAATTGCTGTAGGGGTTTTCCCCTACAGTTTCCCTTCAAAAAAATAGCTTGGACATCAAGGTCGAGGGAACTTCGTATAGCCATCCACTAGCGAGATCATCCTTCACCAACCGTGATCTCCAAATCCTCTATGGGATTCTCGTGAATAGGTGTTGCGTGAAGTACTTGATGCGTTCCATCCGGTAGTCACATGTCTATCTGGAATAAGGTGGTAGCCCCATCACCAACCATAGAGGGGGTATAAGACTCAGGTTTTTTGTTTCTCTCTCCTAGGGTTAGGCGACTGCCATGGCGATCGCCCTAACCTAGGTTTAGAATCCACCTCTGAGCCGCGTTTGTGAGCGCGATCTCCTCCATGTGCCCTCCTCCTTCCTCCGCTGTGCCCTAGGAGACCTTTTCGGCTCTCTGTGTCGACTCGGGGTGACCCAGGGGCTCTCGTAGATTGCTTCCCACCCTTGGTCGATCGCGGGATCTGAGTGGTTCACGATGACAGGCTCACCGGTGACTGACGGATCGGGCAAAATGGCAATGTCTGTTCCCCTGGCTAGGACTTCAGGGGGACGGTTCCTCGTCTCCTCCATCCGAGGCGGCGACCGGATCCGATGTATCGGAGATGATGGGCCACCTCCGGCTGACGGCGGCAAAAGCTGCAATAGTGGTGCTAGACGATGGGGCGGACGACACACCTGTTCATTCTAAATGGGCTCTTGTTGGTAAGGTTTTGGCCCCAAACACTCTGCATATCAACACCATCTCCTCGGCACTGCGGCCGGCGTGGGGCAATCCACACGGACTGGTTCTGAATTCTGCGGGCGATAACCTGTTTGTGACTGAATTCGGGACGAAGGCTGACAAAGATCGTGTTGTCAATGGCCCCCCTTGGGTTGTTGGAAAGTATGCGGTTCTTCTGCAAAATTTCAGTGTTGAACTGAGACCTAGAGACATGATCTTCAATAGTTTAAAAGTTTGGGCTCGGATTATCAATCTTCCATATGGATACATGCACAAGAGATGGGGTGATATGATAGCTGAGTCACTCGGCATTGAAGGTAGTGTCCTGAAAGTGGACGCTGATGCCACTGGCAGGTGCTGGGGCAGCTACATGCGTGTCCAGGTGGAAGTGAACGTCGACAAAATGCTCCTGCGAGGAGTCATGGTTCACTCTCAGCGAAGGCACGCTACTGATTGGTTTGAAGTACAATATGAAAATGTACCTCACTATTGCTTCTCATGTGGAATAATTGGCCACTCCTCTCTAGATTGTAAGAACCCAGGGGAGAGAGATGTTGATGGGAGACTTCCATACTCGGCGGACAGACTGTGTGTTCCAGATGAACGGAAGAAGAAAAATCAAGGAGCAGGGTCGTCAACTGGGTCTGCTTCTGCTGGCCAGGGTCGTGCTTCACCGCAGGCCAACTCGGAGAGGCCGAGTCAGTCAGCAAATCATGGCGGGGCAGCAAGGCAGCTGAGACAAACTGATGATCCTTTGGAGGTTTCCTCTCAGGTTAAGAAAAGGCAGCCATTGGCTCGTGCCAATAACACAAGGACTCGCAAGGGCCGGAATAAAGACACTGCCCCCGCTACTGAAGTAGGGGGCGCAGGTGCAGGTGTAAGGGTAAATTGCCCCTAAGTGTGTTTTTGGTAATTAATGACAATCCCTATGGACTAATGTTTTCATTGAGCTTTTTGTGAAGGAATTGTTCATAGGAATAGCTTGAAGTCTATGTGTTGGATTCAAAGCTTGGATGCCATGAAGATAATGATATATCTTAAGTATTGGCATCAAGATCATTGAATAGCAGAGATGAATCCAATATGATCAAGAAGAAGAAATAGAGTTGTAGTTCTTGTGTAGAACTCAAGTAATCCATGCTCTAGCTTATGTGTTAAGCCAAGGGGTCTCAAGATCTTGAGAGTTTGGTTACATGAGAAGAATTCAAGATATGGCTCTATGTCGAGGTCATGATGGTCTCATGAGTTGAGATATGATTGACTAATACCTAGAGCATGCAATCAAATGAAGAATTCTTTATGTGGCTCAAGATATTGTGATAGAGCATGAGAAGATTTAAGGTTGACCAAGGCAAAGATCAAAGATTGGATTCTAGTTTGGTCAACACATGAAGCATAAGGAATGTGCCACATGGGACCAATCGGTCTTGTGGTATGGTATGGTTTGTCAATTATGCTTTGTGAACTAACCCATTACATATGTGTGTTTGTGTTGTCTATGTGGGTTAGGTATTGTGTCATGGATATGCATCACTAGTGAGATTTCATATAGCCCATGAAAGGATGACATCAAGTGGTGGTTGTCATCAAGGTTGAGAAGTGCAAGTTTCAAGATAAGCATCTCGAGAAGATCATATGCTTGAAGCTTGTCATCCATTTGGTGATAATGGAATTGTGAAGACATGCCTTAGTGAAGGTATCCCATAGTGGTGTATGGGGGAGCATATTGGAAGTCTTCACGAAGCAACAATGATCAAGTGAAGCATTCCGGCTTGACGGAAGCATGAAACATCATCATCAAGATCAAGCGGGGTGTGCAAGGCAAAGGTTTGTCCTTGCTAGGTTTTCCTTTTACCGGTCTTAAGGTGTTTGTTGAGAGACCGAGTTATAGGATAGATAGCCGCACTATCAAGAGGGGCCTTCGATTGGGTAACTTGATCACATCGTCTTAGGGAGCTCAATCCTTTGCATACTTTGCATCTTCCTAGTTTGTTGCTTCTTGGTGTTTCTCCATGTGAGGTTCTTGTGCTTGTTGCTAGCTTTCCAACAAGTCCAAGTTCATCGAAAACGGAATCCGTATGCATCTTTTATCGCGTTTTCGAGTTTGGAGGTTTTACCGGTTCTTTCTTTAAAGAGGTTTTCACCTCTTCTTATTTGGTATTTTATCTCTTACTAATTCTTGGGCTTTATGTGGTTCATTGGATAGATATTTTTCTTAGCTTTTCAAAAAGTCCAAGTTTGCTAAAATCGGAGTCCGGATGTGAAAGTTATCGCATTTTTCGTGAGGCTATTTTCTGCCGGTTCCGAGCTCGGATTGAACTAGAAATTCAACCGGAAATCAACCGAAAAGTTGCAGAACTGTTTTCTTGTATTTTCGGATTTAGGTCCGGTTGGACCGGGTTTTGGACCAAAAATCACCCGAACATGTGGGAATTGTCCCCAACAGCCATATTTGGCTTTCCATATAAAAGGGGCTTCTTCCCCAATGGTTTTCTAGGGTTCCTAGTGTGTTCTTGAGCATTTCTCTCACCTCCATTGTTGACTCTCTTGAGCTTGCTCCCTCCCTCTTCCCTCCAACGATTCTTGCATATTTTTGAGGGATTTGGTAGAGGAGATCTTGATCTACAATCTCCACCAATTCATTCCTCCTCTAAGTGAGGGGAATCCTTTGAATCAAGATCTTGGGGTCATTGGTTGACCTCCACCCTTGTTCTTCCTCTCTAACTCCTCCATAGCATTTGTTGCCTTGGAGGGATTTGAGAGAGAAGGATTTGAGCACTTCCCCTTGTGTTCTTGCTTTGCATCCTTGCATAGTGTTGAGCTCTCCATTACGATTTGTTCGAGTGAGAGACCGTGAGCTTGTTACTCTTGGAGGGTGACCTCCTAGTTGGCTTGGCGGTTGGTGCCTCGGTGACCTCTTCGTGGAAGATTGTGAAGAGGCTCGGGCTTCCCCTTCGTGGGAGTTGTGAAGTGGTTGTGGAGCTTGCCATCTCCGGAGTAGAGGAAAAGCTAACCATAAGAAGGGGTCCCTAGCTTCGTGGGGGACTCGGAGAAGAAGGTGAGCCTTCGTGGCGTTCGGGGGCCTTCGTGGTTTCCCGCATCTCTCCAACGGTGATTAGCTTACTTTATGTAAGTGAACATCGGGATACATCTTCGTCTCCGCGTGCCTCGGTTATCTCTATACCCGAGTTTATTTCCTTGTGATAGCCATCGTGCTTGAAGTACTTATATCTTGTTTATCACTTGTGAATTATACCTTGTGCTATCTTGCTTAGCTCTAGTTGTTGTTGGTGCACTTAGTTGAGCCTAGCTTATTTAGGTTTTGTGCTTGTAAAATAAACGTTAGTTTAATTCCGCATTCTTACAAGCCAAATCCGTAATAGTTTTTAAAACGCCTATTCACCCCCCTCTAGGCGACATCTCATCCTTTCAATTGGTATCAGAGCAAGGTCTCTCCTTGTTTAGGCTTCACCGCCTTGAGAGTAAAGATGTCGGCTAGTTATTTAGTGCACAATGACACAATTATTTTTGATGGCACAAATTATATGCTATGGAGAAATCGCATGCTTTCTAATCTTCGGACTTTGTGTCCAAATATAGAGCGATTTCTAGATGTACGTTTTTCTCCTCCGATGGATCTTCAAAATCTATCTATTGAGGATGAGAAAAATTTACATCTTGAAGCTCAAGTATCTAATGAAATTTTATTGTCTGTGAGCTCCATAGTTTATGTTTGCTTGATGGGTTCAAAGTGCAAGACGTCTCATGAGATATGGACCAAGCTAGAAGAGTCATTTGGTGGGTCCATTTCTCTTGAGGTTGAAAGTGAACCCAAGGAGCTCTCTTCATCTTCACTTCATGAAGAGCTCCAAGTTGCTTCCACATCCGGTCGTGATGAGTGTTCAAGTTCTTCCACTTCACCAACATGTGACTTGTCACAAGGTAATGATATGGTGAGTGAAGAAATCATATGTGATGATGGTAGCTTTGTTCTTTGCACCGATGATTCTACTTTATTAAATCCTAATGGTGTAGAGAGTTTGGACCTAAACACTTCTTGCAAGAAATTCTTTACTCATTCTTGTGTTAAAGGTCCTTGCATATCTCCTAAAATTTGCTTAATTAAATTTTGTGATGATATGCTTGTCTCTAGTTGTGACCATGATCAAAATGACTCTATTTCCTCTAGTTGTTGTATGACTAACCATGTAGAGGAAATTAAAGAAAAATTGGGTCACATAATTAAAGAAGAAATCAATAGAAGAACCAAGAAGGTTGCTATCAAGAGGAGGCAATGCTATGAATGTCACGAGTATGGACATCTCGCAAGAGCTTGTCCTACACTCGACAATGAAGAATGTGCTTCTATTGATGGTCCCTCATCATCTCCCCAAGTTCACTTGTGCCTTATGGCAAGCGGGTCAAAGGTAACTCCTACTTTGTATCCCGACACATCTCCTTATGATGAGAGTGATAATGATGATGATGATGATAATGAAGCTTTCTTGCATGAGATGGGAATTGTGTATGCCTCTCTTCGTGGTAATAATGATGCTCGTGCTAAAGTCGAACACTTAATGGAAACCTTGTTTGAACACAAGGAGACCATTAAGGAATTGAACTCCCTTGTTAATGAGGGGAAACGGAGATTCAATCTCCTCAAGCAAGAGCTATCCGAAGAGAAGCATACTAATTCTTCCCTATCTCAATCTATTAAATCTTGTGAGCTTGCTAATGCTAAATCTATTAATGATGCTTGTGCTACTAACTCTACTTCTTGTGAAGCATCTATATTAAAGGAGAATGTTGAGCTAAGGGCTCAACTTGAGTTGGTAACAAGCAATTATAAGAAATTGGAGGAAAGCCATGAAAAGCTCTCGAGCTCTCATGGGGATCTCCTAATCTCTTATAATGGGCTAAAGTTAGCTCATGAGGCAAGTATCACTAAGGAAATATCTTGTGAGCCTCATTTGGACATTAGCACTACTTTGAACCAAAATGCTATATTACCATGTGGTAGTCCTAGTAATTTGTCTAGGCATAATATTGCTACATCTTGTGATGAATTACTTGCTATGCCTTGTTGCTCTAACAATGAAGCTTCTATTTCCTCTAGTACTTGTATTACTACTAACATTGTAGAGGAAATCAAAGAGCTCAAGGCCCAAGTCGCTAGTTTGGAGAAAGACTTGGAGAAGCGTCATGAAGGGAAATCCACACTCGATAATATTTTGAGTGTGCAAAAATCCCCTAATGACAAGAGTGGACTTGGATTCAACTCCAATGACAAGAACAAGTCCAAGAGCAACAAGAAGAAGAAGGGCCAAGACCAAGTCAAGAATTTGGCCAAGATTGTTTGCTTCAAGTGCAAGATTGAAGGGCATCATGTGAGATCTTGCCCATTGAAGAAGAAGCACTTGAGTGAGAAGCAACAAGGGAAGCGGCCACAAGGTCAAGCTCAAGCACCACCTCAAGTTGAAGATAGGCCACTTCCCAAGAAGAAACAAGATGAAGCTTCCCAAATCAAGAAATCAACGAAGAAGAGAAAGGGAAGCACTTGTTGCTATATTTGTCGTGAGAAGGGGCACTTTGCTTCTTCATGCCTAAGCGGTACCTTATCTAATCCTATCATTGTTGATGATGATTATTCTCTTAGGAAAGATAAGTATGGCAATGTGTTTGCCAAGTTTGTTGGAACTCAAAGTGGTGTCAAGAAAAGAACCATTTGGGTTGCCAAGCCTATTGTTACTAACCTCTTTGGACCCAACTTGTTTGGGGACCAACAAGCTAAAACTTGATCAATAGGTGTTTGTGGAGGGCTTTGGAGACTTGGCTACCTCATGAATAATTAAGGGATCTTCATTAATTTTATTTCATCAAGCCAAGTTATTAACACTATCATTTTATATCCAATGTGCCTCTTTGCGGTAACTTGTACTTAACCTCTTTACATTGTAAGTTACTTGCCCCTTTGCATGTTTTTGGTTTTGTACCAAGTATGTGTTTGTATATGTTGTTCCTTATACCTACTTATCTTGTGTATTCAAGTAGGTGTTGGTTGTTTGGCACATCATATACTTGTGTGTTTGCTTCGAGCCTCTAATGCATCTTGATGGTATCTTATTTGGCTCTTATTGAGTGATTAATGGAACATCTCATTTTGAGAGAGTGATTTGCCATTGGCACCTCACAATCCTATAAATGTGTGCACATGAGTAATACCACTTAGTTTTGATATTGCAAGATTATCTAGTCACTATGTGGTATGTCCATGCTCATGAGAAATTCAAATTCTATATCTCTATTAGTTATCTCTAGTTGGATTTTGTTTGCCTTTTGTTGAAAAGAATTTAATATCACATTATGGGGGAGTAATATGTCCTTATGCATATCACAAGCCTAGGAAATGTGAACATTTGATGTATTGCCACTTAGAGTTGATATTGCTTAATTATCTTGTTCCTAGGTGGCATGTTTGCTCAAACAAGCTCCGTTATTTCTTAAATGATTTTATTGCTCATTTCTTTGGTCTTGGTTTGAGTAATAACTAGATGATACCCCGCGCGTTGCGGCGGCATATCATGTTAAAATAAATCCTCTACAAAATTGACCATCTAAAAGGACTTTCAAGACAATACACTTAGTTATCAGTAATAGGCATTGTATGAATAATAACATAGTATTGGAAACGTGGAAAAGTAGACAACACCATCATATTGCTTTATTAACCCCGAGCTGTATACATGGAGTGAAAAGTAGGTACACTAACAGTGTTCCACAAAAACATTTTATAAATCAGAGTAATTAGTGTTGATCGATCTCGAATTTTCTGTATCCATGTTCTGCGCCGAGCACTACTAATATTACGGTATTGATATCTCTGGGTTCCAATAGGCTGATGAGCATAGGACATTACAAAGAATGAAACAGATTAACAACAGTTAACAAAACCGATGATGACAAAGTATTACTTACTTAATCCTTCCAAGTGAAATGAATCTCATTCCAAATTTCAGATACAACACATAAGGGGAGAGGGTCATGTGGATGGCTTAACTCTGTTTGATGCAGCAAAACCACCTAAATGCATAATCGGCGAAAGTTAGAACATAAAGTTGTAATGTCCCGGTCCGACTGTTCTTCCTTTTCGTTGTACAGATACTATGTTATCACAGCAAAACTGCACTCCTTGATTCCTGTTTTTTATGCATATGAGACAAAATAGAAATTATAAATAAGCTAGATTCATAACTCAGTATCAATATTAAACCTTGCATGATACGACCCCTAGAATCCTAAGGAAAAAAATGACAACTAATGTCTATTAATCTTAACTGAATAGCTGCTATGAACTGAAGCATTAAGCATCAGGAAGCATGTTAGCAGAACGTGTATTGATAGTATGGAAGCACCAGGCACAAGCACGTATGGACTGAATTAAATATAACCCCTCCTGCTCCATTCATGCAATAGCATCCTATACAGCGAAAGGAAGATCAAATACTAAATGAAAACATATAGCCGGTACTTTGTGATGACTGACTACATGCTTATCTTACTACGCAACACATATCTAATTTCTGTGACCTGCACAAATACTGAAATTCAGGCGGTCGTTTATCTCATGAGGATGGAATCCTCGGAAAATACCAAAAGGGCATGAAAAATGAAATGGCGACCTGCACAAATACTGAAATTCAGGCGGTCGTTTATCTCATGAGGATGGAATCCTCGGAAAATACCAAAAGGGCATGAAAAATGAAATGGCTGAACTGTGAAAGAACCTAGTAATTGTTTCTTTACCTGAATCCTAATCAATAAAAATATCACAAAGCCTTCCCATCCGAAGCATCAAACAAAGCCCAACCTGGTACACATCGATGGTCCAACCCAGGTGCAGGTCCATGGGGAAAGAATGTACGGCAGTGGAATTATCAGGCACCTATTACAGGTCGGCGCCGGCAAAGCGTCCATCACCCTGACCAGCGGCCATCAATCACAATCCAGGACAATCCACCACTAAGCTCAGCTGTAGAAAACATGGAGAGGGTTTGGAGGAGGGAGTGGATTCCGAAGACGGGGGTTGGTGTTAGAAAAGGTGGGGAGCATTGAGCATACGGAGCAGCTATTTGACTGAGACCGTGCGGGATGGTCTGATCTGAGCAATGATGCACATATAAAGGCAAGGCCGACTGCTCATTTCCACCAGCAGTTTCTTTGATATTTGATTTCCATTTGTACGTTTTGGTTCAGTTTCTTATTCATTAGTGCTCAAGTGGAGGAGGAGAACAGGGAGGGGAGTTATGAGAGATGAAAAGGATTTCGACTTGCAACAAATATTAGTCATTCCGGTGAAGCATTGGCAGTGGACTTTTCCTCCTTAGGTGGAATATTTGTGATTGAAAATAAAATAGAAAAGCTGATGTGGCATGTTGCTGAGTTGGATGCCTTGCATGTTGAGAGAAATCACTTAGTGGGTTGCTTCTATATAGATATTATAGATTCTTGGTGCGGTTTTACTCAAATATATTTATATATATATCATAAGTAGGAAGCCGTTTGCTTCTAGTTACTCTAATCATTGCTTTGCATGATTGTTTGACTATTTTTTGGAGCTACCAAGAATCCTTTTTCGTGCATGGTGCTTAATTTGAATACTTAACCATATGCCTTTTATTGTGAAGTTGATCTTGAATATCTTTGCAAAACACCACCGGAAAAATAATTCCAATATGAACTTCTTGTCTTTGACAATTGGTGACAAGGGTATAGATAATAGAGCCCGTTAGTTGAGTACCCCTGAGGCCGATAAGCTAGGCCCAATTGTAACGATAGTCGAATACGAGTTCTTACCGTATGTCGATATTGTAATCTGTATCGGACCCTATACCGATCCTCAAGACCCTGGCCACCTATATATAGGGCCAGGAGGGACGGTGTAGGGCAGATTGAAAGCAAGCCAGATTGAACACCCAAGTTTACTTTCGACGCATACCTATTTCAACTAACTTTACCTTCGAGTTCATCCGACGCCCTATCTCCCCGATCCTAAGTCCTTCATCTAGGACATTTGTCGAGTTAACCCCTCGTCAATTGGTATTCGTATATATATGCGTGGTAATTCCTCTAGATCATCTTCACCTTGGAATTTGCCTCTTATTGCCCATATTTCTTGCCAAGAATTTTTTTTACTCCCGTTGTCTTATTGCCTTCTTGAGGATCTTTTTGCTTGACTTTGTCTCATCTCTTGATCCCCATCAAGTGTGTTGTTGTTGTAAGACAAACCTTTTCTTTTCGGTACTTGTGCCATTGTGAAAAGTGTAGAGGGTTTGGTTTATTTGTTGGAACCTTGCTCTTTTGGGAGTTAGTTATCTCATTCCTTCTTTTATGATTTATTTGCTCGAATGAGATAAATTGTTGAGCATGCTTTTATTTATTTATTCTTTCATGCTCAATAAGTTGTTAGGTTCATTTGTTGAATTTTATGAATAAATCATTTGTTGATTTGTTCCCTTGATATCATTTGGACAAATAATGTGTTTTACCACACCTTTTTATACCTCCTTGTACTCTTGGTGTTTTTGTCTAAATTGTATCTTCTTTGGATCTTGAAAGATAGGTGCATGCATATTCTCTTTATGCTTATTTTTGTATCTTAATTGCTTTCTTTGATCCAATATATATGTTATACTCCATCAAATCCTAAATGGCAAAGATGTGCATGAAATTCAAATTTCATCTCTAACTATGCACATATTTATATGGAGTCTATCATATGTATTGTGGTTAGTCTAACCACTTTGGACCCAATAAGTTTGGGGACCAAGATGTACTTGAATGTGTCTTAGGTACATTGGAGATGCAATGGATGCTTGTCTCGTTTATAAGGAAGGTGTTATCACCATATAATTATTGGAGCCAAGCTAGGATGATCGGTGAACTCTTATCTACTACATCACACCATTGCTATCTCGGTAACAAGTATAACATTCATGCATACTTTTCTAGCATCCCAACTCTTGTAGGTTGGTTCTTGGCATGATAATATTTATTTGCAAATGTTGCGGTTCTTGCAAAGGTCTTATAAAGAAATATATTTATTTCATATGTGAGCAAGTTGAGATGATTGCATATGATGGGAAGTATATAAAATCATGTTTATGATTCACCAATCCCAATATGCCTTTTTAGCAATTTATTGCATATTAATTCCTCAATGCTCTCTCATGTGCAATATAGATAATGTTGCAAGTTGTACCCTTCTTTATTATGCTTGTTGCCTTTCAAAGCATCCCGACTATCTTTTGATCCCTTATTGCTAGTTGTGATGACTTTGATGATTTTGCGTGGGGAGTTTATTAATATACCATAATGGAAAATGGAGCCTTGAGCTATATATGCTTTCTAGCAAAGTTATTTGGTATATTCTATGACTCTCTCTTGGATATCATGTCTTCCTTAATTTCAACTAACCTCTTGTGTATACATGTTCCTTTGTGGATTGTTTATCATAATTTTTTGACCACTTAGAAATGTATATGCATAAGAGCATTAATTTCTTCCCTTGATATCCTCGTTCTTTGCCGACCATATTTGTTATCCATTTTGTTCTTGATGGTGTTGGTAAGAACTTGATTTATGAGTGCTTGTTTATTCTTTATTGCTTCTTCTCGCACTCATATCTCGTGAATCTTTTTGGACTAAAGTTCACTTTGATAAGCGTATCGATTCTTTTGTATTCTCTCATGCTCATGGTTGTATTTTAAATGATATAGAGGGAGTGAGGATTCTATGTTTGTGCATTTTGTATTCAAATGCAATAAAAAATCAAATTTATGCATAAACCTTGGGGAGCTTCCTTATTTCATTTAAAGCACCTAGTAGCTCTTATCATCACTTCTTCTTGTGTCCAATTGGTTCTTTGGGTCTCTTGATTGATTGCTTGCTTCATTTGTTGAAGCTTCCTTCACTATGTCATCTTTTTGCAATCTTTGATCCTCAATATAGTTTGACTTCCTCCAAATATTGTTAATTTGATAAGTGCATATGATTTCACTCATTTTTATGAGAAATGCACATCTTGGGGAGGGAATCATACTATATTGGCCTTCTAAATTCCTTCATCCATTTTGGCAATCGTTGCCAATGGGGGAGAAGTTTAGAGGGTTTAAGGGAAATGGTTTTTATACTTAAGTTTGGTTATCCTTAAGTGTTTGCCTTTCATGCATCTCTTCTTTGTTAAATGTTTTGCATGGTTGAATATATAGTTTAAACTCCATCAAAGGTTTATCTTGACAATGTATGCAATGAAATTCAAGTTCATCACACGTGCATATATTGTGGGGGAGTTTGCTCTATATATTTTGGTTGCACTCACATCAACCACATTTGTTGTAGTTTATGTGAGTACAATTGATTTTGATATGCGGTAGTAGCTTCGTGTTACTTGACCATATCAAATACAACCTCTTGTATGCAATTTATTCTCAGATAAGTTGCATATTAGTTCCTATTATTCATTATATAAACCCTCTTGTTGAGATTGTCATCAATTACCAAAATGGGGGAGATTGTAAGGGTAAATTGCCCCTAAGTGTGTTTTTGGTAATTAATGACAATCCTTATGGACTAATGTTTTCATTGAGCTTTTTATGAAGGAATTGTTCATAGGAATTGCTTAAAGTCCATGTGTTGGATTCAAGGCTTGATGCCATGAAGATAAAGATATATCTTAAGTATTGGCATCAAGATCATTGAATAGAAGAGATGAATCCAATATGATCAAGAAGAAGAAATAAAGATGTAGTTCTTGTGTAAAACTCAAGTAATCCATGATCTAGCTTATGTGCTAAGCCAAGGAGTCTCAAGATCTTGAGAGTTTGGTTACATGAGAAGAATTTAAGATATGGCTCTATGTCGAGGTCATGATGGTCTCATGAGTTGAGATATGATTGACTAATACCTAGAGCATGCAATCAAATGAAGAATTCTTTATGTGGCTCAAGATATTGTGATAGAGCATGAGAAGATTCAAGGTTGACCAAGGCAAAGATCAAAGATTGGATTCTAGTTTGGTCAACACATGAAGCATAAGGAATGTGCCACATGGGACCAATCGGTCTTGTGGTATGGTATGGTTTGTCAATTATGCTTTGTGAACTAACCCATTAATATGTGTGTTTGTGTTGTCTATGTGGGTTAGGTATTGTGTCATGGATATGCATCACTAGTGAGATTTCATATATCCCATGAAAGGATGACATCAAGTGGTGGTTGTCATCAAGGTTGAGAAGTGCAAGTTTCAAGATAAGCATCTCGAGAAGATCATATGCTTGAAGCTTTTCATCCATTTGGTGATAATGCAATTGTGAAGACATGCCTTAGTGAAGGTATCTCATAGTGGTGTATGGGGGAGCATATTGCAAGTCTTCACGAAGCAACAATGATCAAGTGAAGCATTCCAGCTTGACGGAAGCATGAAGCATCATCATCAAGATCAAGAGGGGTGCACAAGGCAAAGGTTTGTCACTAGTGGGAAAAGGCTTATAGATAGATATTTTATCAGTGGAGCATATTTTTCAATATGCTCCACTAGTATTTACTAGTGGCGCATTTTGTAATATGCTCCACTGATAAAAACATTACTAGTGGCGCATTACTTCCAAAATGCGCCACCAATAATACTGTGGGACCCACCAGGAGGGTCGTCGACAAAATATCTTGACTTATCAATGGCGCATATTGCAAATGCGCCACGCATATTTGATCCATTAGTGGCGCATATAGTGAATAATGCGCCACCAATAAGTCTGTGGGACCCAGCTGGGCCCCACTGGCCTGACCCTGCCAGAGTTATGCGTGGCGCATATGGCAATATGCGCCACTGATAAATAAAATATCAGTGGCGCATATTGCCATATGCGCCACGCATAACTGGTGGGGCCCACACCTCTGAAAAGGTGGCAGACTTATTGGTGGCGCATTTTTTTCAATATGCGCCACTGATAAGGTAGGCCAGATCTATAAGTTGGCAGCCCCACCACCACCATTTCATTCTTCTTCATCCAACACCAAACTAGATCTAGGTCGTCCTCCTCCTCCCCACCACCTCAATTTCTCCATTCTTGTCTCCATTCTTGGTTTTTAAACCTACTTTGCTCCATAGTTTTGAGAGGGGATGCCTCTCTAAGTTGTAGATCTACTAAACCAACTAGGTGAGTTGTTTGAGGACATGCATGTGTGGATGTTTTGTGTGGCCGGTGGACGTCTCGCGTGCGGTGTACACGCATGCATGCATGCTTGTGTGTGGTGCATGAATGTTTACAGGTGACGAAGAAGCAAGAGCACGTTGCTTGCTACGGTGTGGTGCATGGATGTTTGCCGAAATGTTGATTAACTTCCATTTCGGCAAATTTTTGCACTACCCATACGTCCTATTTTTAGGAGAGGTCATGTCGAATTTTTCTGGCGACCATGCATGCATGCATATGTGTGTGTGTGTGTGTGTGTGTGTGAGTGCATGATGATGTGTGATTCATAAGGTACTCTCTTTTCTCTATACCACGCAGGCAACCATGGTCAGACACATGAGCGAAGGTCAAGTGGCTAGATACAAGGAACACGCGGTGGCCGACATGAGGATGAACAAGAGGACCCACATAAGATGTCCGTGTCGAAAATGCAAACTCGGGAGCTTACTTGACCCTGATTCTGCAGACCTGGAGAGTCACCTGCTCACGCGTGGTTTCATGCCCGGCTATGATTCTGAAGATGACGAGGACATCAACAATGGTGTTTCTGAAGACGAGGGCGTACATGATGATGATCACGAAGGAGATGGCGGCGGCGGACATGATGATGATCATCACGAAGGAGATGGCGGCGACGGACATGATGATGATCATCACGAAGGAGATGGCGGTGACGGATATGATGATGATGGAGAAGACGCGGCGTCGACGGGCACACAGACACGACTAACCTCAGCCTTGCAGGACCCACATGTTCAGGAACTGCTCCTCAAGGAGACGAGCAATGCGAAAGCTGCTGCCAGAGAGAAAGCCAAGCTGGAGCAGATGGAGATTGACAGGAAAACTCCGTTGTTTCCTGGGTGTCGACCCGAGGATACACGCTTGAGCGTCACGCTCAAGGCTCTAGAGATGAAGGCGGAAAGCAAATGGACCGACGTAAGCTTCAATAAAAACATGAGATTCTGGCAAAAACGTCTTCCCAAGGGAAACACGTGTCCAACTAATATCGAGGAGGCCAAGAAAATCGTGTGCCCTCTGGACATGCCGTACGTTAAGTACCACGCCTGCATCAATGATTGCGCACTTTATCGGGATGAGTACGCGGAGAGAACCACATGTCCGGTGTGCGGCCAAGGACGATACAAGATAGGGAACAAGAAAGTACCTCGAAAAGTGGTATGGTACTTCCCTATCACTCCCCGTCTGCAGCGGTATTTCGTAGACCCTAAGGAAGCAAAGCTCATGCGATGGCACACGGATAGGAAGAAGACCGAAGATGATCCGCATAAGGGCAAGATCCTGACACACCCTTCGGACGCTAGCCAGTGGAACGCACTTGACATCGACTTCCATGAGTTCGGGGCTGATCCAAGGAACATCAGGCTTGGTATGAGCACTGATGGACTCAATCCGTTTGGCAACCAGAGTAGCACGCACAGTACCTGGCCCGTGTTTGTATGGCCGTACAACCTCCCTCCATGGTTGTGCACCAAGCAGAGATACATACACATGTGTATTCTAATTCAGGGCCCAAAACAGCCAGGTGTCGACATGCATTTGTATCTCGGGCTGTTGAAAGAAGAGCTAGCCACGCTGTGGGAGACGCCTCCTCGTACGTGGGATGCATACTCAGAAGATTATTTCCCTTTGAGAGTCGCGTTGTTCACGACGGTGCAGGACTATCCAGGTTACAGTTACGTCTCTGGCCAGGTGAACCACGGACACAACGCATGTGTCAGGTGCATGGATAAGACCCCGCATCTCCAGCTACCAAGGGATCCCGGTTCCTCGAAGACCGTGTTCCAACGGACTCGGATGTGGCTTCGAATGGATCACCCGTGGAGAAAGCGCGGAGACCTGTTCAACGGTAAAGAAGAGCTTGAAAAAGCCCCACGTCCGAGGAGCGGTGAAGTAATCGATGACATGCTAGAAAACTGGGAAGAGTGCCCTTTGCCGGGAAAGAAGCGTCCGAGGACAAAGCCGCTGCATGGTGTGTGGAAAGCGAGGTCTGTTTTCTGGGACCTGCCGTACTGGAAATACCTCCACACGCCCCATAGCCTTGATGTCATGCACGTCACGAAGAACGTATGTGAGAGTCTGCTGGCCACTATCGTCAACATGCCGGATAGGACCAAGGACGGGCCAAAGGCAAGACACGACCTGGAATTCCTTGGCATCAAGAAAGAACTTCATGGTCCGCCCGATAATGATGATGATGAGACGATGGACGAAGATACTCAGGGTCCCCGCAAGAGGGCTAAGAAGAGGGATGTGGTGTTTCCCGCTGCCTGCTTCACTCTAAGTGAGAAGGAGCTCGAGCAGTTTTTTAAGTGCCTCCTAGGAGTTAAAGTTTCTCACGGTTACTCTGGGAACATAGGCAGATATCTGGATGAAGCGAAGAAGAGGTTCAGCGGGATGAAGTCTCACGACTGTCACGTCTTGATGACACAGATACTTCCCGTTGCGATCCGAGGGATAATGGACGAGCACGTCCGTGAGACGTTGTTTGGCCTCTGCAACTTCTTCGACGTCATCTCGAGGAAATCTATCGGCTTGAAGCAGCTCGACGCGCTGCAAGAAGAGATCGTCGTGATACTGTGCGAGCTCGAGATTTACTTCCCGCCCGCGTTCTTTGATATCATGGTGCATCTGCTCGTCCATCTCGTGGATGACATCATTCATCTCGGTCCGACATTCCTGCACAACATGATGCCGTTCGAAAGGCTGAATGGTGTTATCAAAGGATTCGTC